>CM038465.1:45699903-46199903 GCA_021464415.1 Lonicera japonica | reverse complement strand
TTGACTTCAGAACCGAACCTACACTCTGGATAAATGAATCTCAGGCTTATTACTCTTGATGGTACTTCCCTAAGTGATGCCACTTTGTATCGACATATAGTTAGTAGTTTGGTCTATCACATTGTCACATGTCTGAACATTACTTGTGCTCTTACAGTGCCAGTCAGTTCATGTCAGCTCTGCGGTTTACTTATTATGCAAGTATACTTTGCATTCTTCACTACATTAAAGGGACCTTGTTCCATGGTCTTTACTTCCTATCTACATCCTCTCTGGAGCTTCACTCCTATTCCGATTTTGACTAGGCAGGAAATCCTGCCGATTGGCATTCAACCATAGGATACTGCATTTTCTTGGGAGATTCTCTTATATTTTGGTGTAGTAAGAAATAATCGCTTATTTTTCATCCAGTACAGAGGTAGAATATCATGCTATCATTAACACCCCTTAGGAACTCATCTAACTACACTGACTATTTTCAGATATGGTAATGCATCGACATCTTCCATCGATAATTCGCTATGATAATCGAAATGCTATTTAGATTGCTCACAATGCTGTTTTCGTGAACGAATAAAGCATATTAGGATTGACTATCATTTTGTTCGTTAACACGTTGCTCGCAATGCAGGTCGCCTCTTGTCTATCACCTTTGAAAAACAACGAGTGGATCTCTTCACCAAAGTTCATTCTCCTCGCCGTTTCTAAGATCTTATTTACCAATATAGGATGGTTTCTCATCTACCACCTTAAGTTTGAGGGGAAATGTTAGCATGTATATATATAGATATATATTATATTTATCTGTAATTTTCTCTAGGATAATATTTTTCATGATTATCTCCGGGATAATATCTAGCCCTAATTTATCCCCTATAAATATAGGGCCTCCTCTTGTACTATAATCATCAATTTAGTAAATAAAAATATCTCTTCACTCATCTCTCTCTATACTTTAACAGACCAAAAATATCCCACATCAATTGTGTAAATGGAAGTTCCTTAGTATATATGTGGTTGCAATGACCTTAAATTTCAACTTAGGCTAACTATTTTGGGGGATAACCGGCCTGGGTGGTGACATATGGTATCAGAGAGGACCTAGGACCACTACTACGTTACGTGCGAATATTGTGGATAGTGTTTATGCTGCTAACGGCAAGCCAGCATTGCTGGATATGGCTAGAAAGAGCCGATATTATTTATGCGTAAGCCCGACCTGACAAGTATGTCAGGAATTTAATAGGGGATATTGTAATGACCCAAAATATTCTACATCTGTAGTGTAATGGAAAGTTCCTTGGTATATATGTGGGTACAATGACCTTAAATTTTAACTTGGGCTAACATTTTTAGGAGAGAACCCGGATGGTTACATATTGTGCAATGACCCAAAGTACTTCTTCCTCTTTTTTGTTGTTGTTAAATTAGGGTGTAATATATAAATATTACCTTTGGATTTTAAATTTTCAAAACTGAAAATAATGCTAAATGGGCATTTTTGTCCATAACAATGTAAAGTTAGCATGAAAGGAGTTTTGATTGAAAAATTTTGTATTATGTCCTTTTGATTTAAATCCTTGCATACTAAAGATTTATTGCCCAATGAGCCATATTATTACTTTTTTTCTCAAAATTAATTAAAGTGGTTTAAAACAGTAAATATATGTATTTTTTTGAAAAATAATATTTTAACACTAAAATACTAAAATTTAAAAATTAATTAAGGCATTTCACTTATAAGACACTTATCAATTTTTTCTTCTTCTTCTTATAGTTATCAATATTTAACTTGTACACAAATGAGAGAAATATTTATTTTCTTGAGTAGTAGGTCCCGAGGCTTGCCAAGCATTTGAATCAGGACTTGCGCTTCTGCGGGGTGTCGACATGCTGACCTCTAGTATAATTCTGGGAGAGCTCCAATGTCGGTCCTCTCGGCCATCTGCGATACGCCCCGGAGGCTATGAAATTAAATTTTGTGGTGGGATATATGTAGAATATACTCTGAATTTCTCCTTTCTTGTTGGGTCACTCTAAATGGTTGTAGCTCCAGCCAAGGCCCAAGTGGAGGTGCTTGCATTAAGTGGTGGGGTATTCATTGTTTATTTTATTTTTATTCTTTAAATCCTTAGTCAAAGGCTAGAACGGAAATTTTATTAAAATTTAATAATGAGTTATACAAATGGAATAACCCTTCTTAATCAAATTATCTCTTAAAAAAATATTTTTAAACTACTCGTAACAGAGTTTGATCTGTATCACCACCACCCAAGTGGTGGGTATGATAATTTGTTCTATATACTATATGTAGGTGGTGTTTTAGCGTATCAGTGTAAGTCTGGCCCAGACTGGGAAGAATAATCACTGGACCCTTCTCTCCTCCTTCTCCTTTTTTTTTGCCTTCTTCCAAAGAACCTCCTCTTTTTTGTGAACATCCTTTTCTATTTATACCCTTACATTTCGTGTTTCCCAAGATGGATTAGGTCACCAGTGAAATTACTACCCGGGGCATTTTTTTAGGGTTTACGTGGCACTATTTCCTCTCTCCATCTGTCAGGGAAATAACTATTATAACTAACCTTCCTTCACTTTACACGTGTTGATCAGCCATTCGTTAGTACGGTAATCCTTCATCGTGGGACATCGTCTGTAAATATCCTTTTCTTATTGATGAGCTGGCTTGTACGTACACGTCCTTATCCATGTACCCAAAGTTACTCATAAACGTATCATTTTTGATTGGCGTGACTCCCTCATGTTCAGCAGATCTGTTTTTGTATTCAGCAATAACTCACCCGGTTCCTTTGTGCTGTTGGATTTCGTCTGTGATTTCTTTCATTCCTTAGGATATTCGGGCCCCGTTTTGTATATTCGGCCCATAAGGGGACATTGGAACTAACTCGGCCCAAGAGCAAAATGTTCAAAACTATACTCCCACAATTGTCCCCCAAGCCTTCAACTCATGATAATCCCATGAGTTCGGAGGCTTAATCTCTTTCAGAACGGTTCTTTATCTTTATTCTATTTTATTTCATGTATACGTTTTTGAAAAATTTTAAAATTTGTGGACAAGTTCCACGTGTCAGATTATTAGTCGCTGATTCTGGTTGAGCATCATGAGATAGCTGTTAAATCTCATTAATTGAATGTCGCTTCTTGCACATATTTCAATAAGGTACAAAACGTCACTTGGAGGGAAACAAGGGAAACATCCTTTTAAGAGAGAGGTATAATTCTTTCAACCCTAACTCCCACTTCTTCATCTTCTTCTCATCTCCGCTGAATTTCTTCTTTTTTCTGACATTCGAATTTGATTGTTTCTTAGCTCGTTCTGTCGAATTAGCTGTTCATCTTATTCGTCAGCAGTTCCCATTTCTCTGTAAGTTTTTAATTTCTCGTTCCCTATTTTCCCTTTTTAATTTTTCGCGAAACCCTAGTTCTTGTTATCGTCGTTATTCGTCGATCGCGAAACCCTAGTTCTTGTTATCGTCGTTATTCATCGTTCGTTATGAGGGGAAAATATGCCTTGAATACCGATGTGGACAGGTTGGAATTCGAGAGGGTCTATATCCCCAACGGGATTTCTTGGAGAGAATCGGGGCCTCGTGAGGACGTTTTTAAGGATATAGAAATAGGTTTGCTCCCATCTCACAATGAATATCCCATTTACACATCCTTCTTCAAGGTTGCCGGGTTAAGGGTTCCCCTTGATTCTTTACTAGTAGATTTTTTTAGGGATACCCGTTTTCACTTGTGTCAGTTAACTCCGAATGTGCTAAGAATCATTTTGGGCACGTCTGAATTGAATAGGCGTCTTAACCTCAACCTCGGGTTGAAGGAAATCAAGTACTGCTACCTTTTATCAGAGTTCGAAGGTAAATGGAACTTGAGAGCGAGACCCCATTCTCCTTCTATTGTTGAAGGGCTCGCTTCGTCTCATAAAAGGGCCTTTAACGACATAGTCCTTCTTACTGGGAATATTGAGCCCGATCCGGTTAACAAAAGTGTTCCTAGGCACTTCGGCACACCTGGTTTGCATTTTGTTTACTATGGATGCATGTTTGCATTTCTTGTTCATCAACTGTTTGATGTTTTACTTTAGTTAGTTCTTTTTCTTTGTAGTTGGCGGAGCGAAGAGGTGCTTCAGTAAACCGCCTTTGGACGAGCTTAACCTTGACCATCTGAATGCGGCTATTAACTATGACGGGCCTGATAATGTAGGGCCTTCTCACCATCCAAGGTCGGCTCACGTTCTTCTGAATTATATTCCCCCGTATGCTTCCTTTTCCAGCCGCACTAATATTATCAAATGGGTTGGTGCTCCCCTCGTGGACAAGGATAAGTATGACTTCTTCAGAGATCACAATATAGTCAATCCCTGGGTGGTTAACAAAAATGAGGGTATTCGACGGCGTATTCTTGCTGGGGAATCTCTAGACTTAGAATTTTCAGGATTTTTGGTTATCCAGGAGACTAGAGGCAAAGGGAAGAAAAAAAAGAGTAAGAGGCCGGCAGTTGAGGCAGTTTTCGCTCCTCCCGTAGGTCGTCCCGTGCTGCAGGCCGAGAATACCGAGGGTGTTTCTGTTGCGGAGCCGAGTATCGCCATTACGATTTCGAGGAGGCGTGGTGTGGTTTTACCCGTTTCTATCGGAGAAACTGAAGTGAGTTCTCCAGACGAGGAAGAATTAGAAGAGGTTGAAGAACCTCTGTTGCGAAGGAGATTTAGGAGCGGGGTGCATATTTCTGAATCCTCTGATACGGAGATGGCCGGTCGGCGCAGCATTTTGGACTCCTTGAATGCTCGGCTTTATAAGGATATGGCCTCGGGGAGTTCGGCCAGTCCCCCTACTAAGAGAAGAAAAGTGGTTCGTGAAGAAATTCCTGTCATTGAGGTTGAAGAGCCGGTCGTAGAAGAAACTCATGCCGGTGTCTCCTTTGATGCAGATGTTGAGAGAACTGGGCCTTCAGTGGATTCTCCTCCCCCAGTTGAGGAGGAGGAAAAGGCTCGTGAGGATGCCGAGCATGTGGTCGACTCATCACCTCATCCTGAAGCAACTAAGGCCCAGGAGGATATTGCTTCTGAAGAAATTCTTCCTGAGGAGTTCGTCATTAAGCCTCGGATAGCTCATGATCAAAGGCCTGTTAACATAAGGGATTCTGCTTTGACAAGCAGTAGGGTTGCACACGCTTTAGCAACTTCCATGATTTTGCCAGAGGACGGCAAAAAGCTGGGGTCTGTTTCCCTCTCCGAGCTAGAATATAGAGGCTTCCAGTGTCAAGTCGGCGTAAGATATTGTTTCTTGCTTTTATTGAGCTTTATTATTCTCTTTCCAGCGATTTTTCATGTTTTGTTATAATTACCTTGCCGATTATTTATTTATTATTTTTATTTATTTATTTATTAGTCAAATCAATACTTCGCCAAAATGATTTCTCGACACAAGCAAGCCAGAAAAGATTTTAAGGCAAAAGTGGCAGGGCTAAAGAAGGACATTTCGAAGGCCAAGAAGGAAGCTAATGAAGCTAAAGCCGTGGTCAACGATGTGACCAATCAGCTTTCTTCCCTTCAAGCCGATTATCACAATGTGACGAGGTCGGCCGAGGAGAACAAAGCTCATTTCGAGGGCCAAGTTCAACTTCTTCAGGCTCAGGTTGCCGATCTTCAGAATTCTCTTAAGTTGGCTCAGAATAGTAAGGCTCAAGCTGTATCCAAAGCCAGAGAGGAAGAGAAAAGGGTGGCCGAAGCAGCGTTGGAGGAGCTTAAGTCTCTTCATTTTGAAGAATTAACCAAAGCCGAGACGACGGGTTACAACGAGGCCTCCGATGAAGCAGCAAACCAGATTATGAAGATAAAGGATATGATCTATAAAGCCGGTTATAAACTTGGTTTATCTGCTGCCGGGGTTGTCGAAGGGGGTTCTCTTTTCGATAAACCAGTTCTTTGTCCTCCAAACCTATTTGGCCAACCACCCCCTGCTCTAGAGCCAGACCGTGAAAATGATGATGTTGCCGACGAGGGCGATAATTGAGTGATTTTGATTTTTTTTGGTTAAACATTGTAATGAACTATTCGGTGAAATATTGTAATGAAGCATTTTTGTACTGCCGATCATGGTTTTTGTGTGACATAGGTCTTCTTTTGCCGAGCATATTTCTCTTTATATATGTCGTACTCATACTTCGATTTATTGATCAGTTGTAATTATCCCCCACAGTAGGCCACGTGGCCCTTAGGAAATGGCCACTGTGTAATTAAGTACGAGGGGTTTTTGTATGTTCCCCAAACTGACTCTTCGAATGAAGAGAATAATAAATGGCGCATGCGGGAGGCATTAAATGATGAATGCTTTTTCATAGTTCTAGGACATTCATTGTATAGGGTCTTTCGACCCCCTATATAGTCCCTACCTGACTGCTTCATTGTTGATTCTTCTTTGTACGTGACTAGAAAACTATTTTAACTTCTGAGTTCCATTTCAATGGCGGATCTGAGTAATGAATCTATTTCTGATGCTGGTTCTCCATACGTTGAAGAGGTGGATACTACGGAAGTGGCCAATATGTTAGAGGCTTTTCTTCGCCTTAAACAAAGACATCGTCGTCTAAGGGAAAGCTACGACCGTCTTGCCGGTCGGTTTCTTCATTTGAAAGAACGATTTGTGTCTTTCAAGCGGAGAAGGTCCTCTCGAGGGGAGCCTCGACAAAATTAATGAATAACTCGAGAAGGTCATGAGAGTCACTGCAGCTGGACCTTTACATGAAGGCTCTTGTGATGTTGGAGGAGTTGTTTTGAAGATAGCTTCTTCTTCTTTTTCTCTTTTTTTTTTTGGGCCTTGAAGCCCCACTAAGTGTATCTGCGTTTTGAATTGAAAGAAATCTTTGTAGATATTTCTTGATTTGCAACGATCTCGACTGATTGTGATCAATTGTTTGGTTAATTTGGAAAATCGATGAGTTTTGCTATATTTGTTGTGTTCAATTTGTATTTAATATGTCTCGTTTACTCGATCCTTTTAATCAAAGCCATTTGTTTTATTGCGTTTGTCGCTCATGCCGATTAAGGCCTTTGTTTATGCATATGTTTATTGCCTTGTTCGAGCAAGATCTTATATAATTGTCTTATGTGTAGGAAGGTCTTTTGTTAATTCAGATGCCTTGGCCGAGCAAGGTCTTATGCGATTGCCTTCTGTAAGAAAAAGTCTTTCTTTAATTTTGATGCCTTGGCCGAGCAAGGTCTTATACGATTGCCTTCTGGAAGAAAAAGTCTTTCTTTAATTTTGATGCCTTGGCCGAGCAAGGTCTTATACGATTGCCTTCTGTAAAAGAAGGTCTTTTTATAATTTTGATGCCTTGGCCGAGCAAGGTCTTATACGATTGCCTTCTGTAAAAGAAGGTCTTTTTATAATTTTGATGCCTTGGCCGAGCAAGGTCTTATACGATTGCCTTCTGTAAAAGAAGGTCTTTTTATAATTTTGATGCCTTGGCCGAGCAAGGTCTTATACGATTGCCTTTTGTAAAAGAAGGTCTTTTTATAATTTTGATGCCTTGGTCGAGCAAGGTCTTATACGATTGCCTTCTGTAAAAGAAGGTCTTTATATAATTTTGATGCCTTGACCGAGCAAGGTCTTATACGATTGCCTTCTGTAAAAGAAGGTCTTTTTATAATTTTGATGCCTTGGCCGAGCAAGGTCTTATACGATTTCCTTCTGTAAAAGAAGGTCTTTTTATAATTTTGATGCCTTGGCCGAGCAAGGTCTTATACGATTGCCTTCTGTAAAAGAAGGTCTTTTTATAATTTTGATGCCTTGGCCGAGCAAGGTCTTATACGATTGCCTTCTGTAAAAGAAGGTCTTTTTATAATTTTGATGCTTTGGCCGAGTAAGGTCTTATACGATTGCCTTTTGTAAAAGAAGGTCTTTTTGAGATTGAATAAAACACAAAAACAGAAAATTCTTATAATTTTTACATTCTCAAATTGGCTGGAATAATAGAACCCAATCTTTGGGATTACAATTAGTGATAATATGCTCTTAAATTAGCCACATTCCAAGGGTTTGGTATCGGATGACCCTCCATATCCTGTAGATAGTATGATCCGGTTCCAGTTGCCGAGGTAATCATATATGGACCTTCCCAATTCTGCTGGAGTTTTCCATGACTGGGCTTGATTGCTGTGCCGAGTACTTTTCTCAAAACCAATTCCCCTATCTTGAATTCTCGTAACTGGGCATTTGCTTTGTACTGTTTAGCCAGGGTATTCTGATAATTCGCCAGATGGATTGCGGCTATTTCCCTTCTTGACTCGGCCAGGTCTAATGCTTCTTCCATCTTCTGATCATTGTTCCCCTCTTCGAACTGGGATGTTTCAAAGTAGGTAAGCCGACTTCCAGGGGAATGATTGCCTCCGTTCCATAGGTTAAGGAGTAGGGGGTCTCTCCCGTTGATCGGCGCGGTGTTGTCCGAAAAGCCCAGAGTACAGATTGTAGTTCTTGCGCCCATTTTCCTTTCTTTTCTTCTAATTTCTTCTTCAGGCCGTCCAGGATTATCTTGTTTGATGCTTCGGCCAGGCCGTTGCCTTGGGGATAAGCCACACTAGAAAAGTGTTGTTTAATCCCGTAAGCATTGCAAAATTCTTCAATCCTTTGGTTCTTGAACTGAGTGCCATTGTCAGAGATTAGTATCCGCGGAATGCTGAACCTGGTGATGATGTTCCTCCACAAAAAATTTCTCACATTAGATTCAGTTATGTTCGCCAAGAGTACTGCCTCTATCCATTTTGAAAAGTAATCCGTGCCGACCAGAAGAAATTTTTTGTTGCCTGGAGCCCGAGGGAATGGACCCATGATATCCAAACCCCACATGGCAAAGGGCCAGGGGATGACAATCGGATGAAGGGTGCTAGCATGTTGATGAATCATTGGGGCGTGTTTTTGACATTTGTTGCACTTCTTCACGTATTCTACAGCGTCTTTCTGCATGCAGGGCCACCAGTATCGTTGGGATCTGGCCCTGTGGGCTAGAGGTCGGCCTCCTGTATGACTACTGTAACTTCCTTCATGCAATTCAAAAAGAGTATTCTGAACCAGTTTCGGGTGAACACATCTGAGATAGGGCCCTGAGAAGGATCTTTTGTATAGCTTTTGTTCGGCGGACAACCAATATCTGGTAGCTTGCGCTCTGACACGATAAGCTTCAGTACTGTTAACCGGCAGTGACCCATCTCTCAGATAATTAATGATTGGATCCATCCAACTGACACCCAAGTTTGCTTCAATGTTGCACACGATCGGTCGTCCATCCACTTCTATGCTCGGCATTGGCATAAACTCTACCTCTACTGTTCGCTTTATTTTGGAGTTTACCGCTGAGGCCAGAGTGGCTAATGCATCCGCATGGGAATTGCTTGCTCTGGGAAACCTTTCAATATACACCGAATTAAATTCCTTTAACATCTTTCGAGCCAGATTCATATACGCTGCCATTCGTTCATTTTTCGCCGCATATTCCCCGGTCAGCTGATTTGCCACTAACTGAGAATCGAAATTGATTATCAAATCCTGAATTCCCAGCTGCATGGCCTTTTTCATGCCCAAAATCAGAGCTTCGTATTCGGCCTCATTGTTACTTGCTTTGAAACCTAGCCGAATTGCCTGTTCGATGATGGCTCCTTCTGGAGTTTTGAAGACGATGCCGACTCCGGATCCGTCACTTGCTGACGATCCATCGAAGTTTAGGTGCCATGGAGCTAAATTTGGAATGGGGGCCGGTGTCATGGTCGGCTCACACTGTTCTGAGGCCGTCATTTCCTCATCTCGACTCTGCCCTCAGCTTAATAACTGGCTTTGTGCAGGAACTTCAGCATTCCCCGTGAATTTGGTAATAATGTCAACAAGTACCTGCCCTTTGATCGCTGTCCGGGGAACGTATTCAATATGGAATCTCCCCAATTCAACTGACCATTTCTCTATTCGTCCAGACAAATCGGCCTTTCTGAGGGTTGCTTTGATCGGACTGTTAGTAAGCACTTTAATTCACGAATGCTGTGATAAATGCTAATACAAGTTTTTCCAAAGGCAGGTAATTTAATTTTGGCCTATCAAGCATTTACTAGTAAAATATACAGGCTTTTGCACGCTGTCGTGTTCTCTGATTAGGGCCGAACTTACTGCCCGATCAGAGGAAGCTAAATACATAAAGAGTTGTTCGTTAGGATCAGGGATGGATATTAGTGGTGGGCTGTTCATGTACTGCTTCAGCTCGTCGAGAGCTTGATCACATTCTGAGGTCCATTCAAACTTTTTTGTTCTTTTTAAAGATTTGAATAAATGCATGCATTTATGAGAACATTTTGAGATAAATCGGTTTAGAGCAGCAATCATACCCGTGAGTTTTTATAGCTCCTTCAGGGTTGTCGGCTTCTGAATGTTAGTAATTGCTTGTACCTTTTCCGGATTTGCTTCAATTCCTCGGCAGTTGACCAGAAATCCCAGAAATTTTCTCGAACTAACCCCGAATGTACACTTTGCAGCATTCAGCTTCATTTTGTAATGCCTCAGTATCTCAAAGGTCTCGCCCAAGTCTTTGATATGATCGGCTTCCTGTCTACTTTTCACCAGTATGTCGTCTACATAAATTTCCATGGTTCTGCCAATTTTACCTCGGAACATTTTAGTAACAAGTCGCTGATAAGTAGCTCCTGCATTTTTTAGACCGAAGGGCATGACTCTATAACAATATAATCTCATTGTGGTGACAAAAGCGGTAGAATTCTGATCTGGACCGTACAACGGGATTTGGTGGTACCCCGAATAAGCATCCAAGAAACTGAATCTTTGATGACCGGCTACCAAGTCTACCAGTTGATCGATTCTGGGCATTGGGAAATTATCTTTAGGGCAAGCCTTGTTCAAGTCGGTGAAGTCAACACATACCCTCCATTTCCCGTTCTTCTTCTTAACTACCACGGGATTGGATATCCATTTCGGAAAATCAGCATCTCGTATAGCTCCAGCCTTAAGCAATTTTTGGACTTCCTCTTTCACAGCCATAGCCTTTTCAGGAGATGTTCGGCGCGGTTTCTGCTTAATCGGCTTAAAGGTGGGATTTGTATGTAGCCTGTGACACATTTCGTCCGCCGATATCCCAGGCATCTCATAGGGTTGCCAAGCAAATACGTCAATGTTTCTTCTCAGAAAATTAGCGAGACTTTGCCTTTGTTCCGTCGTGAGGCTGCTGCCGATCAAAAAATATTTCTCCTTTTCGTCCGATCCTTCCACGGTGGGGATTTTGAGTAGATCTTCCTCTGGCATGAGGGTTCGGGCATATCACTTTCTTTCCCGATTTCTTGGTTTTCTTGTTCAACGGTATAAATTGATCTCGGTCTTTCAGGCCGAACTACTTCTTTTATTTCTGACAGTGATCCTCTGATTGCCAAATTAAAACAGTACCTAGCATCTTCTTGCTTGCCTCGAACCACACATACTCCTTTAGGAGTTGGGAACTTTAGCTTCTGATGGAACGGTGAGGCTACCGCCCTCATTTCTCCCAGCCAGTTTCGTCCAAGCAGAGCGTTGTATGGAGATTCGATATTCATCACGAAAAAATCCGTTACTACCACCATTTCTACGATTCGGACCGGGGCACTGACAATGCATATTGGCCAGACCGCGTCACCACTGAAGCTATAGATGGGGGAATCCACTAGCCGAACAGACTTGTTTGAAATGAACGGTTTTAGCTCGTTGTATGCTTTAAGATACATCACCTCCGAAGAACTACCCGGATCAATTAAGACTCGCTTGACATCGAAGTTGCAAATATTGGCCATTATAACCAATGCGTCATTGTGGGGAACGTCTATTCCTTCCAAATCTTCCTCCGAGAAAGACAGCCGATAGATAACATTGTTCTCTCGATCTCGTTTCAGAGGAGCTGATACTGACATGATTTCCTTAACCGGATGAGCCTCTGCCCATAGCCTTGCTCGCGCCAACCGCACTCGCAAATAGTTCCTCGTTGCTTCTGTGCTATTAACAATGCCATGTATAGCTTCGATTGTTCCCACTGCAGGTTTGGCCACCTGAGCTGAATCGCGATTTTCCCTGTCCGTCCTTGGTTGCTCATTGGATTTTATTTGATCTCGTTTCGTGTACTTGGTTAATCGGCCTTGTTCGACCAATTGCTCCAAAAATTGCTTCAAGGTCCTACAGGTGTCGGTGGCATGTCCATGGTCTTTGTGATAGTAGCACTTGAGTGAAGAATTCCGCATTTTGGGGTCGTCGAGCATAGGCCTCGGCCATTTAAAAAACCTTTCGTCTTTAATTTCCTGCAAGATTTTGCTAATCGGCTTATTAAATACGGTGTTCACGCTTTTGAAAGCGTTTGATTTCCTATCTTCATCAGCATTTTCCTTTCGATCTGTATCCCTTATATTTTTCTTGTCCTGATTGTCATCTTTCCAATCGCCGTTCCTATTTCTGTCTCTCTTGAAACCCTGCTGTTTGCTCATGGCCTTGTCATCATCTTCCACCCTCGAGAATTCATCTACCCATGCGAGCAGGTCATTGAATGTTTTAGGAGGTCGGCGAGTGAGATCGTTGTAAATGCCATTGCTATCATATGGAAAGCCGAACTTGAAAGTGCTAAGAGTGAATCTTGGGTCACAGTCCTCTGTCTCTTGATACAATTCGAAGTACTGTTGGGAATACTCACGCAGAGTTTCACCAGATTTCTTCCTGAGTTGGGTCAGGGCTTCGGGACCCTTGATCATCCTGCTATTGGTGATGAATCGAGCGGCAAACTGCTTGGCTAGCTCTCTGAAACTATCGATCTTGGCAGGTGGCAGCTTATCAAACCAACGCAATGCCGTATCACCGAGACTTGCTGGAAACATCCTGCACATGAGGGCTTCTTCACCTCTCCAATAGGCCATAACTTGCTTGTAGTGGCGGACATGATCGGCTGGGTCAGATCGGCCGTCGTATATATTGAACTTTGGTTGTCCGAATTTTTTTGGGGGCAGTGCGTTCTGAATTCGTTCGGTAAATGGGGAACCGTTGTCTTCTCCCAGGGCTCTTCTTGCTAATTGCGCGGCCGATTTCTCATCCTCCGTCTTATCGGCGATTGCCAAATGAATTAGTTTTCGCAAATCCTGCTCGGCCCAATTGTTCAATGGGTTTTCCTTTCCTTTGACTACTTTGACTGACTTGGCCCCTCTAGCATTCTTGCAGATTCCCTTCGTCCCCAAGCGTTCAAAAATGCTGTGATGCCCTGAGCGGTTCGGACTGGCTTGACGCTTCTTTTCATTAGCAATCTCCTCTCGAAACCCTCTCTTCGAATTAACTTCATCATGATCATCTCTTGAGGAAGAGACGACAATCTCGGCCTCTCTCAGCTCGGTCAGCTTAAACGGTTCACGTACCGTCTTCTTAAGCATTTGCTCTTTGAGGAGTTGTGACAGTATTTCATTTTCTCGCCACAATTTGGCCATCGCGGCGGGGTCGTTTAGAGCAGGGGTGTCCTCTTCGGGATAGTTGGGATCAAAAAGGTTGTTAGATGAGTGGGTTTGTGAATGGTTTAGGTTGGGTTGCTTGGGTGCCGTAGCCACCGGCCTGTTTGCCATCGGATTCACATTCATGTCGAGGTTTGGATCTGTCTCCGGGGCTAAATTTGAATTTTCACCTATTTGTTGACTTCTAGTTTGAACCATTTCTAAATAGGCTATGCAAGAGACTTTGAACCAAGTTTTAAATTAAGCAAAACAACTAGAACGAAGGATGGCGAAAAGGAGTAACAGAGGATGGAAGAAGATAGTGAAATGATGAGAGGTAGAAATCCGATTACCAGGATATGAGAAATAGCTTTTTGTTGCGTTTTCCCACAGACGGCGCCAAATTGTAGGTGGTGTTTTAGCGTGTCAGTGTAAGTCCGGCCCAGACTGGGAAGAACAATCACTGGATCATTCTTTCCTCCTTCTCCTTTTTTTTACCTTCTTCCAAAGAACCTCCTCTTTTTTGTGAACATCCTTTTCTATTTATACCCTTACATTTCGTGTTTCCCAAGATGGATTAGGTCACCAGTGAAATTACTACCCGGGGCATTTTTTTAGGGTTTACGTGGCACTATTTCCTCTCTCCATATGTCAGGGAAATAGCTATTATAACTAACCTTCCTTCACTTTACACGTGTTGATCAGCCATTCGTTAGTACGGTAATCCTTCATCGTGGGACATCGTCTGTAAATATCCTTTTCTTATTGATGAGCTGGCTTGTACGTACATGTCCTTATCCATGTACCCAAAGTTACTCATAAACATATCACTTTTGATCGGTGTGACTCCCTCATGTTCGGCAGATCTGTTTTTTTATTCGGCAATAACTCACCCGGTTCCTTTGTGCTGTTGGATTTCGTATGTGATTTCTTTCATTCCTTAGGATATTCGGGCCCCGTTTTGTATATTCGGCCCATGAGGGGACATTGGAACTAACTCGGCCCAAGAGCAAGATGTTCAAAACTATACTCCCACACTATATTATTGTGTTAGAAAGAAAAAAAACCAAAAATATATGTTAGCTTTTCTTAATTATTTCTATATGATGTGGATAGTAAATCATACGGTGTATATTTCTATCACTATTTCTAAGTCTACAAATGGTGACAACTTTATTTTGTGTAACATGGAACACTACTAATTAATTTAGGATATTACTTGAGACCACTCATTCTCTCTTCACAAAAAACGCCAACCATTATAGAAATAGGCACCATTAGAGTATATATATATTTTGAATTTTTTGACACTAGCTATGTGAAGACAGTGCCAAGTGGATATAAAAACCTTTCAAATATGCCTTGACGCATATGATAGAAATGCAAAATAAAAATACTATTTAGATGGTCTTATACTAAGGGGTGGAAGGAGTAGCCAAAGGGAGCAATATCTCCCCTTTAGTTTTTAAAATTTGGCATTTTAATTTCAATTATCTTTAAAATTTGGCATTTTCAATTAAAATTTCCCCCCCGTAATTTTGAAAATAATATTACTGATATTAATTTTGTCTCTTTTAATTAGAAAATCATAAATTGAGCAAATTGGATATTTTGACCTACAAAATGAGTGGTTTTAGTTTATGAGTTTCCTGTGTGGATTGAGGAGTTTGTTGATGTTGAAGGCATCTATAGTGGTCATTTCTATCAATATAAATTTCATAATAAAAATGTGAAAGTGATAGCTATGCATTCCAATGTGATATAGTAAACAAGTCACATGAATTTTTTTTTTTTTTTTGTCACTAAATCTACATGTAGATTTCGTCATGGAAATTTTCTATCATACATAAATGGAACCGACAATACCATCTAATCCAATTTTTCGCATTTTCTAAAATAAGGTGTGAAGAAAGATGGAAGAATAAGATAGAGATGACACCAATAGAAATGCCTTCTATGGAACTTTACTGTCAACACAATAACATTGCCAGATAGATATAGAATTTTTCTAAAAATCCATGATACATATAACCGATAGATTGACTTAGTTTCTTCTACGTTTTGACAGTTTAAAAAGAACAATAGAAAAGGTATAATTAATTCAAGAAAAATCAGTATAAGAGAAACACACATGTTTTCAAAGCCAAATTGGTGACCATCACAATCAAAGCCACAAATTATACATAACCATTAAAACTGAAAAAAACCATTAAAACAACTTTTAGATTGGATCAGATTAAAGCTCAAGTAGTTGAAACCTTGACTAATCACAATGAAAGTATCTAGTCCCGATCCTCCTTAATTAATAATTTAGCATCCTCGATCTATCCGTTGGCCTGTATGCAAAATAAAAAATAAAATTAGTAAATTATAATAATTGTCTTTTTCTTTACAAATTTTCTATATGATTGTGAAAAATCATTCAAAATTGAAATTGTAGCAAGGCCTCTATTTATTTTATTTTTAGAGTAAGTAAAAATATTTCTTTGAAAATTTAAAAATAATAAAGTTGGGCACCGGTTTCTGAATGTTGAAAATGTGTGAGGAATACAAAATTGTGTGTCTAAAATTTGAAATATTTTTTAATGATTAATATATATATATATATACTCTATATAAAAGTACGAATAATTTAAGTGTTTTTCATCTTTTTGTGAAGACAAATATGCCCCTCAATTTTAAACAAAAGATTTTAAGATTTACATTAAATAAAATAGTGTAACTCCATATATTTTTATATTAGTATTAGTGTTTCAAATAAATTCAAACTCTACTTTATTTGGTTAAAATAATTAAACAAATATTTTAAGCTTGATTTACATTAAATAAAATAGTATAAACTGTTTAACTCCTTATATTTTTATATTAGTATTATTATTTTAAATAAATTCAAACTCTGCTTTATTGACTAAAATAATTAAACAATTTAGAGTTTGTGTTGAATTATGTATTTAATGTAAAACTTTCCAAGAATGATGTTATTTAATAGATCATATTAAAATTACAAAACTTTTAACTTGAATTGGAATTTCGTTCCAAAGCTCACCATGAAGGTATGTATATCAAACTCTGTTTTGCTTGATTACTTTTAACATTATAACAAATCAAATTTATATTAATCTACCAATTCTAAAAACTTAATAAACATATATTTGATTAAGAGTCTACTTGCCACCTATGCACTAAAAAAATTCAAGGCGACAATTTTTTTTTGATTTTCTTATAATTATTAATTGAATTTTACATTTGATACTATTTTTGTGTATATGTTATTATTTTTATTCCATACTAATTATTCAATTCTTAGTATATACGTATTCATTAATGGACTTAATGACATTTGTCAAGCACTCAAACCATGTGTAACGCACGTGCACAAAAACTAGTATATATATATATATATATGATTACCAAATTAATAAAGTTACCTGGTAACTAGTTGCTTCTTCAATGCGTGGGTACAAAAAGGATTAAGTTCAGCCATCCCCGACATAATTAAATAGAAGCCACGTGGTCCAATTTTGTCAAAGTCTTCTCCTTTTTTCACCATCTACTACTGCTTGAACCCTTTGTGAGAATTCTTTTTGCCTGTAGAAGACCTTCGGTTCTTGCAAGGTAGTAATGAATCTCATTCCATAAGGTGTCATCCTCAATCATTAATTTCTAAACATAAAAGCTTAGGCATGGCTCCATCCTCAACCCTCCAGTTCTAAAAGTTGTTCAACCGCAGAGTTGTAGAGACCTGAGTTGAAAAAAACCGCTACTAGAGCAAACCATTTCTTCTACTTCAAAAGCATCAAATAACCAGACACAGGGTAACTAAGGAAGAGCCTCTAGTATGGGCATATGATCTTTTTCAAGCTTAGAATAATACAAGTCTAACTTGGTGAGTCTTAGACGGAATGTGGAAATGTTAATTATCCCAGTAACTTGTTACTGAGATAACTATATATATGCAATTTATGAACACAAGTAGACCATAATAGCCGTGTTAGAATAGTCTGCTGTTCTTCCAAAGCAAAATTGCAATAAAGAAACGAAAGGGGTGAGTGTTTAATCCGTCTGAAATTGGTGCTTAGGTAGGAAATGATATCCTCTGCTCCCTTGAGGTTCTGCAACGTCAATACTGTTGCGGTTAGTTTTCGAAGATTGATCAATTTGATAAGGTCCTCACTTTTACACCAAGAAGGATCAGAATTTTCAACTATCTCTAGGTTGATCGATCCATCCAACTGAAATTTACTTGCCTTAAAGCTACACATTATCTCTTTCGAAAGATATAGATATCGTAGTTGCCTTATTTTCCCTAGCACATTTCCCTTACATTCAAAATAAACATTATTTTTTCCTCATAAATCAAGGGTTTACAAGTGTTTCAAGTTTTCTATAGATGATGGAAACATTACAAAATAAGTGTTTCTCAAATTCAAGTATCTCAAATGAATTAGACTACATGTTGCTTTCAGTAACTCAAAAGGATTTAACCCTACAATAGCTAAAACTTGTAGTAACTTGAAGTCGTTGAGACGAGACTTCACCATCCTTGGCATATATACTTCGAATTCCATTGATTCGTTGATGAATAAAAGTGACCAAAGGTGTTGACTTGTTATCTTATTTACAAATACATCTCTGCTACTATTGTTTTCTTTATGAGGATTGATAACAAGTGTACGAGGTTTATTAGTAAAAGAAGTCGAGGATCCAACATGCTTAAAAATATCTCCATGTTTAAAATCAATGGTGGAGAAGAAATCATCATCTTTTACCTTGGACAAGCATAGGTCTTTTACCAAATCATGAAGGCGACATGTGCTAAACTTTGTGATTCCATACCCTTCTTCTCATAATTGGACTTGAATAATACACATTTTAACTAGTTCCCCCAAATAACACTCCTCAATATCCATCACTGTTTCTCCTTCTTTTTGATCATCAGACGAATACCATACTTTCAGCCATCCACAACTGATACCATATCTCCACTTCTATCTCAGAATCTTCTTGAAATTTTCCCAAGTAAACCAAACACGGCTTTAGTTGGCTTGTCATTGTAACTTAAGGCTAGAATATCTTCTACTCCTCAATTGTGTTGTCCCGTGCTTTCCCCTTTCCTTAGGAATGATTTGATATTCTGACTCACATTTTCCCACTCTCGCAAGCTATGCTTGTAACCATAAATTCTCCAAGCACGATTATAGTTAATGGAAGACCTCTGCACCGTCTAACCATCTCAATCCCTAGCTTCTCCCGCTCTTTCACTTCTTCAGGGTCTACATGGTTAATTATAAAATATAAAGTAATAACGATTTACTTCTAGATAGATCATTGAAACACATGCACATTCCCAAACCCAAATAAAATATTAGAAAAAAAATATATGCACAACAATTGCAGTGTCTTTTTATATTCTAATATATTATCTAAAAGCCAAATGAATTGGTCAATGCATGATACATATTTGGCAAATGATATATCTAAAGTATATATACAGAGTTCTGCATCAATTTTATGGATTATAATTTGTGTTTGCACCTCACATTTTAGTTTGTTGTCGGTTTTTGTTTACAACTTGTTAGTGATTTGTTCCACTGAAATATCATTTTATTGACCAAAATTACCTTGTAAATATATATTAATTACCAAATGTTATATTTATATCTCGAGTTTGCACCCCATTTTAAAAAAATAAAATGTTCTTCCTTATAGAGTAACAAATTATAAATCATAAATTTTGAGTTCAACTTGTCAGTTAAACTGGATCATTACGTACTTTTAAGATAAAAGTTTTAGAAAAAGATGAAGAATAACAAAATATGCTTCACACATATTGACTATAAATTAAATAAATTAATATATAGGGACCATTTCTCACAAAAGTTTAAATTGTTAAGGAGAGAGAACCGGAATAGATATCACGCTTTACCTGGTAAAAGCATCCACCCGAGCCTGGGAGATCTCGGATTATCAGGTTCAAGTATCATATAATGCGGGAGTCTATTTGTTATTGTAGATAAATGAACTTCCTATTAATTTAATTTTTCAAAAGATTGATGGTAGATATTACGTTTATGACAAAATTCATAATTTTATCAAACATGCAAAATTTCGATTTAATGAAATTGTTTTACCTTATTTGTCATGACCACATAATGTAAATTTGTCTTACTTACCCTACTTACGTGCACCGTTGTGAATGTTCTAAGAGACATGTTAAAAATTTGAAAAATTGAGCGTAGTGACAAATGTCGCCCATATTTATACACTATCTTATAATATAGTTGTATGGTACATTTAAGTTTCCTTATATTCCTCACCGTGCGTCTAACTTAAAAATACATCGAACAAGTTTCAAAAATGTGTCTGATGTCCAATTTACTTCATCCGCATTTGAGAAATTGTCATATCTCTTGTCTCCCCTCTATATGTGTGGAGTAACTAAAATGTGATTATGCTGCTGCTGCTTCTTCTTCTTTTTTTCCTTTTATCAATTAGTTCATCCTCTCTCAACTTTTTTATATCATTCTATTATTTCACACACAAAATAAGTAGAGTAAATATACCCTATTTACCATACACAAATTATACCTATTATTTCACAAAAAAAGTAATTACGTACATATATTTTTTATGCAACAGTTATTAGTTTATATGAGTCCCTTAAAATTAATGTTTATATTGTTAGATTTCCTTGTTTGTTTATTTTATTTCCTTATTCTAGTTATTCCATTCACAATATTATTTTCTTTCCTTATTGTATTATATAGTTAGGCTAAATTAGTTTTTTCATTTTCTATTATCTTTTAAGGCTCTATAAATAGAGTTCTCCCTTTATGTAATACAATCAATTCACATAATCAGTTCAATAATATTTCTCTTTTCTATAATCATAACATAGTATCAGAGTAATATTAAGATCCTCCTATTCTAAGATCTTAAACTTTATTTTCCACTGCCGGCGGGTGATTAATATTGTCGCCTGCCGGACCACTCTCGTCTGCCCCACCGTTTAATTATCACCATCACCTCACCACTCAAGCCTCTCAAAACTAACATATTGTTTTCACTGCCTACCAACTTAAAACCCGTTAATTCTCCTTTTCTCCTTTTCTATTGATTTTTTTTTCTTTTCAATCGAAACTCACCTTTAAATTTTATATACTATGTTCATCATTTATTTTCAAACTTAAAATTTGATTTTTTGGGAGATTCAAGGTTCAAGAAAATGTTCAAAAAAAGATCGGTTCGCTATTTAATATAAGAGCAGTCATAGCACTAAAATTGAATTAAGTCTATGTTATTTACGTATAGGGTAGTCTAGGAATTAAGAAACTCCAAACTTTTATGAATTAGTTTGATCAGGGTTAGATCATAAGCAATACATATTTTTTAAATCACTTAGCCTGGGTGCGCATGACTGACCATTTACCGAATATAGAAGGATAATTAGTCTTTTATATATGTGTAACCTATCTAAAATAAATAGATTCCCATACCATTGAACACAAAGGAAAAATAAAAGATAAATTCAAAAACTCCCAAAACACTTTAGACACTCAGAATTTGAAGTTTGTTTGTGTTAATAAACCTTTCTTAGCATCTATTATTTTATATATTAATAACTGATAGTAACATATTTAGTGATTGTGTTATAATATCTACTTGAAATTTTTAATTAACCTTTTTAAAATTTAAAATAAGCAAATAAATAAATAACAGTTTTAATATAAGATGAACACGTGATCTTTTACATTAATGGAGGTACAACTTGACTACTTAATCAAACATGATCATATTGTTTCGATCAAAAGTATGTTTTTTACGAGCTATTTAAATATCAAGAATTATCGCTTACATTATTAACACCAACGTATTAAACTGCCACGTATTTTAGTATATATAGGTAATCAATCTACTTAAATGTAGGGGTCTCTTAATTGCTGTTAATTATTGAATGATAGTCGTAATTTCCTAATGTGCACTTTTCTCATGTAACCAGTCGTTGCCAAGAATAATATTGGTCATGCTGTGTTAGATCTTTTGATTCTTCGAGGTCTTGATATGCAAGGTCAACCTCATTGGACCCCCTTATTTATTTCGGTTAATTGGCTTCCCCTTCATCTTGGGTGGGTGAAATTAAATACAAATGGCACGGCTCAAGGCACCCTAGGTAGAGGTAGAGCTAGGGGTGTTTTCGGTTTCGGTCGGGGTAGAAAGTAGGGTATCCCAAACCCAAACCAAATATAAAAATTCAGTTTTAGTTCGGTTCGGGTTCGGTTTCTAAATCTTCGAAACCCAAACTCGAACCAAACTTTTCGGTTCGGTTTTATTCGATTTTGACATTTTTTTTAAATCAATTTAACATAAAAATGTAATACTAATAGTAATGTAAGAATTATTCATATTTAAATTAAAGTCGCGATTGTTTAGAAACAAGGAGCCACATATAAATACCATGTTTTCTATTTAATTGCAATTTTATTTGTACATTTATAAGAATGAAACACATTAAATAAAATGATGAATTATCTTTCTATCATGTATGTGACAAAAAAATCTTAGAATTATGTAGTTAATTAAATAATAAAGGCATGCGTTAATGACTATTTTTTTTAAGATTATCATAATATGCAATTAATAAGAAATATATTCTTATAAAAGATCATCTTTTTTGTATTATAGTATAATTAACGTGCGTCCGTAGAGCATATATTAACATTTTTTTTTCTTATACATAATTCGGTTCGGTTTCGTTTAGTTCGGTTTTAGACTAGCTTGCCCCAAACCCGAACAAAACTTTTCGGTTTCGGTTCGGTTTTCTTGGTTTCAGTTTCAATTTTTTTTCGATTCGAGGTTTTGCTGATCGGTTAGTTCGGTCGGTTTTCGGATTGACTTTAACTCCCCTAGGTAGAGCTGCATCTGGGGAGTTTTTAGAGACCAGATAAGAGTTGTTATTGGTGCATATTGTTTTTCTATTGGGATTGGAACGCCTTTCTTGTAGTAATCTCGGCTCTTATTTAAGGTATTGAGTTTGCCTATCAATGTGGTTGGCGAAGGCTATGGGTTGAGTTTGATTTGCTGGCGGCTCTTCAATGCTTGCAGTCATTTTATTATCACCCTCCTTGGCGCGTTGTCACGACATGGGACAACTGGAAACAACTTCTTTTGGACGTGCAATTTTATTGCTCTCATATTTATAGAAAGGGAAACACGGTAACATATTCTATCGCTTCTATAGGACTGGATCAACCTACTCCTTTGTGGTTGGATTCGGTTCCCCCACAAACGATTACTTAAGTGGGGAGAGCCATATCCAATCTTCATAGCTATAGGTTTTGATTATACTAACTCTCATCTCTTTGTATTTTATTTTTCTTTTGTTAGTAATCTCTTTTTGTTTTGCTTAGCTTTATTGATTTGAATTTTCACTTTGTTATATGCCCCAAGATTTATACTTTTCAAGCGCTCTCTCTTTAATAATATAATATTTTAGTCTCTTCTTTTCGTAATAATATAACACTTTAGTGCCTGTGTCCAAATTTTCTGAGAACTTGAACTTCCCTTTAAAAAACAAAAAAACAAATATCAGTTTTCTGATGGATCTGTCCGCCGCATTTTCCATCCGCCGCCTACTCCTGCCGCCAACACCACCACTTTCGCTGCTCCTGCCGCTTATTCATTGTCAATTCCCTGGAAAATTATTTGCTGAAGTTGTAGGTAAACAAATATCTTCAATTATTCAATTAAAGCCGCCTGGATCTTATCAAGGAGAACCAGCGTCTTCTTCACAGAGGAAGATATTCAGCATCTTTCAACTTTGTTTAAATATGCTATGATTGGGAAATTTTCTCATGGGCGTCCTTCGATCTAGGAAATCAAGGGGTGTTTTACAACCTTTGATTTGAAATCAACGTATTCACTCGGTTTATTAGATCAGCTTCACTTTATGATTTGCTTTAACCATGAAGAGGATTGTCATAGAGTTTGGCTACATTAACAATAGTATCTGAAGCAATATCCTTTGAGAATTTTTAAATGGACTCTGGACTTGAGGCCTGATGGAATCTTCGTTTGTCACAATTTGGGCAAGTTTGCCCTTACTTCCAGTTCAATTTTTTGATAAAGAAGGCTTGTTTCCGATGAAAAACGAATGCTGCTACAGCTTCGCTTGTAAGGCCTAGTATAGCTCGTGTATGTGTAGAGATGGATTTGGTGAAAAAATCCCAATTGGTTTTTGATTGGTTGTGGATCGAATGGTTTCAGGCAACATGTCTCGATGAGAAAGTACCTTTGTATGAAATAGGGCTGTGATAAGCTGCACTGTAAGCTAAAATAGATTAATGCTAGTAGTGATGTTAAAGTGCAAGCGAAGGAAGGGACTAAGTAGGGAATTGAAAGAATAGGTACCTCAGATATTCTGCAAGGTTGATAAGAGGAACGAGGTTAAGGAAGGGAAATGCCCTGTTGCTATTTGAATTGTTGAACAATGGAAAATGAAAGATCTTTTCCAGGAAATTCAACAAAATTTAAGGCAGACTGATAAATGAGAAATTTCTTCTGGATTTGGGGTGGCTGTAGTGCCACCTATTCCGGCTATGCCCCCATCAGTCAGGCTTTGGTTCAAGAGGTTGTCTCTAGCAGTGAAGAAGAAGGATTTGAAAGCAGTATGGATGAGGAGAAATTGTTATCACAATTTGTTAATGCTAACGTTATTTTGAGAACAAATCCTCCTGGCTTAATTAGCTAAGCTTGGGTTATTCCCTAGGGTCTCCTAAGGTGGTTCATGATCCTAAAACGAGGGGAAGGAAACAGAAGAAACACAATGCTCAAGCTCTATATTCCTCAAATTCTCAATGATTAAATCTCTATTTTGGAATCTTAGGGTTATTGGTAATGATCTCACCTTTAGAAGATTACAAAAAACTTGTTTGTATTCATAGTATTAATTTCTTGGCTCTTTTAAAGCCCATGGTGGATGAGATTCAATTAGATGCTTTCCGTTTGAAGCTTGGATTTGATAGTGCTGTCAATAACATTAATAGTAAAATATGGGTGTTCTGGAGGAATAAATTCGATTGTACATTTACTCATAATGAGGAAACAATTAGTTTTGCTTAAATGTAATCAAAGCAATGGTTTTGCTTCTTTTTATTTGACTGTGGTCTATGGTAAACGCACTAAGGTTGAAAGGCTGGTTTTGTGCGATAACTTAGCTGAAATTGCTGAAGTGAAGGGTTCTTGGCTTGTTGGTGGAGACTTTAATTTGTGAAGAAAGCTGATGAAAGATTGGGGGAAGGAATATTGATTATGCTACTGCAATGGATTTTGATGACTATATTACTAATTGTGGTCTTTTGGAACCTGGTTCTATTGGAAATAAGTATACCTAGTAGAGAGGGAATCAGAGATTTTGGCAACGTTTGGACAACATTTCTGTAATTCTGACTGGCTTGCTTCCTTCAGTTCAGTTCAAATATCTCATTTCAATAGAAATCATTATGATCATGCTCCGATTCTGGGTAACTTGGATAATAGCTCGATTAATAGAGGGCAATGTTTCAAGTTTTAAAATATATGGTTCAAGCATCATGGTTTTTTGCGGTTGGTTAATGATTGTTGGAATCGACCCCTAGAAGGATCTCATCTTCATGTTTTTGCTGCGAAGCTCAGGCGGTTAAAGAAAGCTCTAGTAATCTGTAATAAGGAGAAGTTTGGGAATTTATTTTCTAATATTATTAATGCAAAAATTGCTTTAAAAGATGCTAAAATTCAATTAGAGACAGTTAATACAACGGTTGCTTTCGAAGTTGTTGATAGAGCCAAATCTAAACTTAACCAAATGCCTGAATGTGAGGAAATTTCTTGGAGACAAAGAGCTAAAATCAAATGGCTCAAAGAAGGTGACAGAAATATGAAAAAAAAATCATGTTGCTTCCAACAATAAGTGTAAGCGGGTAATGGTTCATCAATCCGTGATATGGAGGGTAATGTTCATACTGATTATCTTGAGATTGCTGAAGCTGAAGCAACTTTCTTTCAACACCAATACACCACTGATACGCGCTGTTCTGATTTTCCTCTGATTGATAATTCTATTCCCTTCCTTGTCACTGAATATATGAATGCTAAATTGGTTAAAGTTCCTGCTGAAGATGAAATTTCCCAAGCTATCTCTGATATGAGCTCTCCTACAGCAGCAGATCCGGATGGTTTTGGGGGTTTATTTTATAAAATTTGATAGTCTATCATTAAAGAAGATTTGGTTAAGGATATCACTTATTTCTTTTCGGGGCATGATCTTCCTAAGTCCTAGGCTACTACTCTTATTGTTGCTATTCCAAAGGTGGACAATCTTAGCACTTTTGGCGATCTTAGTCCCATTAGTATTTGTAACTTTGTTGCTACGATTATTTCCAAGATCATCACAAGTAGACTAGGGCCCATGTTGCCTCACATTATTTCTTTGGAGCAGAGTGGCTTTACTTGAAACAGAGCTATCACTGACAATATTTTATTGGCTCAGGAGCTTCTTCAATGATTGCATCGCAAAGCTAGAGGGGGGTATGTTATTATGAAAATTGATATGTTTAAAGCCTGTGATAGGCTTTCATGGCTTTTCCTTCTTCATGTGCTTAGAAAGTTTGGTTTTAATGAAGTTTTTATTGACATCATTTGGCCGATTATTTCTAATTGCTAGTATTCGGTTCTGGTGAATGGTCAGGTTAAGGCTTTTTCAAATCTACCTGTGGGGTCAGGCAAGGAGACCTTTTATCTCCAAGTCTTTTTATTATTTCAGCCGAGGTTCTCAGTAGGGGATTGAATAAACTGATTGCGGACGGCTCTATTATTCCCTACTCTTCTCCTCGTAGATGTGATGTGATATTTCATTTAGCCTTTGCAGATGATTTGATGATATTCACGAATGGATTTAGGCAATCTTTGGCGAATCTTATGAACTTTTTACATGCTTATGAAGTTGAGTCTAGGCATCTTATTGATAAGGGAAAGAGTTACTTTGTTGTTTAGAATAAAATGCCCTCCAATCATATTCGAATTATAGCTGCCACTATG
Organism: Lonicera japonica; assembly: GCA_021464415.1. Classification (NCBI taxonomy): domain Eukaryota; kingdom Viridiplantae; phylum Streptophyta; class Magnoliopsida; order Dipsacales; family Caprifoliaceae; genus Lonicera; species Lonicera japonica. The sequence goes on along the minus strand of CM038465.1, from coordinate 46,173,340 downwards.
GGTTTTGTTAGAAAAGACATGCCCATAAAATATTTGGGATGTCAGCTTTCTGTGGGAAGAAAGAAACTAATGTATTTCATGGAAGTGGTGCAAAAAATGAAGAAACTTTCTAGCCGGAAAGGGAAGTTGTTATCCTCAGGTGGTAGACTTGTTCTCATCAAGCATGTTTTGCAAAGTCTGCATCTCCTAAGAATGCTTTCATCCACCTTAGCTCATCATGGATCTCCTAAACCTGGCCACCGACTCCGTGTATGAATTTGGCTTCTTCAATCAACAAATCACCAAGTCTTTCAAGAACAAAAGAGACAACAGAGTCTGCCATTTTCCTTCTTTTTTGGAAGTGGTTGTAGTTGGAGAAAGGATATATGGTGAAAGTTATCAGACGACGTACTCTCTTATATCATATTTAACTTTGTAATGATATATAAGAAAATGTTTAAAGAAGACCAAAACCCTTTAGAGAGGAAGATTACTAGAAAAATGTGTTGCTATGGGAGGAAAGTAAAGACAAAGAGTTATAGTAAATAATAGAATGAATAATGAGGTGCTAATCAAATTAGGAATAAAGTCTCAAAAAAATTTAGAAAAATGAAGGAATAAATCATCAGGTACACAAAAGAGCAAAAATGAAAATTTCTAACTTCCTTTTTCTTTCATAATTTCTTGAGTAATGCACTGCTCACCAAATATTGCTCCATTACACTTTATTTTGTGTACAAGTTTTTGTATATACTTTTAGTGAGTATTTAAATATTCCAAGTTTTATCTTTCATTCTTTGCTCGTGAGTCAGATCACCCTTGTGTTTCTTGCGTCCATATACCTAATTTTTTTGCGTCAAAGTAGCTTCTCAGGAAAAAAATGTTTTTGTTTTTATTTTTATTTTTATTTTTATACTCGGTTTTGAGGGAGGGGGATTTGAACTGAATACCTTCCTAATAGAGGAGTAGATACGTTTGGCAACTAGGCTAGTGTTAGTGATTGAAATGCAACAAAATACCTTCCTAAGAGTATCTGTCTTGTAATCTTTATTACCAGTGTTTTATTCTTTTATCTTGTAACACATTTTTAGCTTATTTACATCAACTGTATATTTGATTGCCCATGATATATGCCGAAGGACTTTTGTTTTCCATTGTTGCAGTAAAAAATTCCAACGGATGCTTGGAGAAGGCAAGAAAACAACAAGCCAGTTCGTTGGAGAAGAGGCGTGAGACGCAGATTGCACGATCACACAAGTAATGGACCAAATCCATTACCGAAAGATCTTTAAAATTCCAAGGTAGAGGAAACCCAAAAATGTTGTTGCAAACTTGCAATGATGTAAACTAAACGAAAAACAAAGTATAAGAATCTTGTCAATGTTACCACATCTGAAAGGAATCCATGACAGAAAATGTGGATGATTCTCTTAAGTGCTGTCAAGTAATAAAATACAAATGAGAAACAAAAATGTATAATATTATAAAAAAAATTGTACATCCCGCCTTAGAACTTTATTTCCCTTCTTTTTTTTTTGGCAAAGAGAAGTATTTTCTTCTTATTATTATAACACCAGCTAAAGGGGTTCAGAGAAAGTCAATCCTCTCCCTATATTTTTGTCAAATTTGAGCATAAATTTGAGAAAAAAGTCTTACGAGTATTGGGGTTTGACTTTGCACCCAACCCCTGTCCGTGATGGTTTTGGGTGACAAAAAAGTCAATCTTCTCCCTATATTTTTCTACATAGTCTCTTCTTTTCTTTGATTTACCTGGCTGATTGGTGTTTTGAGATTCCAATCCTTAGTATTCTTGATGTTTCGTGATATCATTCACATAGACGGCGCCAATTGTAAAAGGTTTAAATTTCAACTAATGAAGAACGAATTTGTGGAAAGCAACAAGAAATTTTAAGAAAAACAGACAATCGTACAAGAAATGATACTATTAATTGGAGACAACTAATTTAAAACGGAATTTTACTTATTTTAATAAGTTTGTTATGCAACTCATTTGCTACTAATCCTTCATCAAATTATAATTAAATCCTTAATTAGAGGGAAGAGCTAATCAACAACTGCCGCAATTAATTATCATGTAGAAGCTTTTTGTAAAGAATAATTAAAGTAAGGAATTGAATTGAATGAGATGTAAAGCTTTTGTATATAACTTGAGCACTTCATTCAAATAAATTTTGGGGAATCAAGTAAGCAATGAGGTGCTAATCAAGTAAGGAACTGACCAAAGTCTCCCAAAAAAGAAAAACAGAGTAAGGAATTGAATGAAAGTATTAAAGTAGAAAAAGGGGAAATTATATAAGCAAATGCATTCACCAAGGAATATACTTTAATTTATTTGCTAAATTAGAAAAAGAGAGAACAATTAATGAGGGTTTAGGTGAGATATGTGCATTTATATGTCACGTAGTAAATTAGCTTTTATATCACTAATTTTACCGTAAAAATAGTTGCAGAAATATTTTATCTTACGTGAAAGGGTTATTAATAATTTGTCACCTTAAAGTTTATCTATTTTTGCACTTTCATCCATGAAGTTAATTTTGCATAATACTCATCCTTAAATTTCACTTTAGTTTGAAACTCCACTCGTCATTGGATTTTTAGATAAAAAATACCATGTGTGTTGCACGTGGGTATTGTAGTGGGGTAAAACGATCAAGACACTATAATATTCCAATTCCTAACTTATTTTACCCTAATTAGAGCCTTCAGTGGAATGAAAATGCTTTAATTTGTTCATTTTTTTCTCTCTACTGCCTTTTCAACTCCATACTTTGATTTTGCCCTAATTTAGTTTTGATAAACATATATGAAAGTATTATACTGGCTTAAGCATTTTACACCGTTACGGTGTTCATGTGCAAAGCACATGTTCTTTTCCATCCAAAAACTTAACAAGGTGTAGAGTTTCTAACTAAAGTGAAAACAACAACAAATTTTGAGGATGAACGTTGTGCAAAATAAACTTAATAGACAAAAGTGCAAAAGCGGATAAACTTTTAAGGAGTTAAATTATTAATAACTCTACATGAAAATATAAATGGAGTTCATAACACTTTACCAAATAAAAAGTAACATTTTTTAAAATCAAGTGCTAACTAAAATAGGAAAACAAGAAAGTGATGGCACTGTGGGAGACACTTCATGTGAGACGAAAAAAATAATATTGCCAAAATAGACACGAGATATATATATATATATATATATATATAAACGTACAAATTTATAGAAAAAAGCAACTGGAGATGAAAAACAATACTCAGTTTCTTATGTTTTTGGTAGTTTAAAAAGAAAAGGTATAATTAATTAATATATATTACAAACTTAGCATGTAGATATGAACAAAACATTAATTTAACTCTTCCAACCATTAATGATTAATTCCAAATGGAAAATTTAAATTAAGTTAGATTTAAAGAATCAACTTCTGAATAAGAAACCAAATTAATATATATTGCCAACTTTAAATTTCAAGGTGAAGATGTACATATGTTTGTTCACTGCGTACAAAAGAAATCCCGTGTCATCAAGGATTTAAATGCAAAACAAAACAAAAAAACAATAGCATTTCGTAAATTTCATGGGATTAAATACCATATATTAACAAGGGTTAATTGAGTGGGTAAGATTTTTAATATTTTGCGTGTGAGACTTAGTCTTAAATCTACTTATTCTTATTGGTTGGTGATTGTAATAATGACCTTACAATAAATCTATAAACTTTGTGACATCCATAATTTTAATTTTTTTTTGAGAAAGTCCATTATGCTCTTAGGCCATAGTGTAATATATTAAAAATATGAAAAAAATTCGAGTGTCAGTTACAAAAGCCCATCTACTAGGCTTAAAAAGTAAGATGTACAAAGTAGGCATACAAAAGAAAATTATATTTTTATACAAAATAATGTTTGCATCTTGATGTTTAAGCTCAATAAAGATCACGGACCAAACAACCAAAAGAGAAATAAAACAGAAAAATACAAAGCTGAGAATACAAAGGAGCAAAAAACAGAACAAAAAAAGGATCTTATAAATCTGTAACTAGGCCTACGATTGAAGTCATCCCACCTTACAACTTTATCTCCCTTGTTCTTTTTTGGCAAAGAGAAGTATTTTCTACTTATTAATATTAGAGTTATTAAAAATTTGTCCCCATAAAATTTATCTATTTTTGCACTTTCGTCCATAAAGTTCATTTTGCATAATACCAATCCTTAAAGTTTGCTCCCATTTTCACTTTAATTCGAAACTCCACTCATCGTTAGATTTTTGGATGAAAAATACTAAGTGTGTTGCACATGGGCATTGTAGCGTGATAAAACGGTCAAGACATTATAATACTCCAATTTCCAATTCATTTTGCCCTAATTAAAGCTTTCAATGGAACGCAAATGCTTTTTCAACTCTACACTTTGATTTTGCCCTAATGTGGTCTTTAGATAAACATATATGAGAGTATTATAGTAGCTTATCCATTTTACTCCGCGTTTTACCACTACCTCTAAAGGTCACTTAGGCGACGTACTCTGTATGTCGCCCAAGTACACAAATACGTCACCCACTTCTTAGGTGACGTAGGTAAATGTATACGTTGACGTAGTTAAATACCTACGTCGCCCAAGTAAGTATCTTAGGGGACGTAATTAAATACTTACATCGCTCAAGTAAGTACCTTATGCAAAATGAACTTCATGAATGAAAGTGCAAAAGAAGATAAACTATAATGAAGTAAATCATTAAAAACTCTTAATATTATATATATATATATATATATATATAACAGTAGCAAGGCGCAAAGCGCAACTAGACATGTGGCAAATGCAAGGGCGCGCTAATGAAGTAAATCATTAAAATCTTGACATAATTACAAATAAAATTAGCAAGGCGCAAACCGCAACTAGACATGTGGCAATTGCAAGGGCTAATGAATTTGCCGACACTGCATATATCCCCGTAACAAATGCAACCATCATTGTCAACAGGGCATAATAAATGAGAACGCTCGCAGCCTTCGTGAGCAACAAATCTATAAACTTTTAGGCCATAGTGTAATAATGACCTAATTCTACTTATTCTTATTGGTTGATGATTTGTAATAATGACCTTACAATAAATCTATAAACTTTGTGACATCCCTAATTTTAATTTTAATTTTTTTTTTGAGAAAGTCCACTATGCTCTTAGGCCATAGTGTAATATATTAAAAATATGAAAAATATTCGAGTGTCAGTTACAAAAGCCCATCTACTAGGCTTAAAAAGTAAGATGTACAAAGTAGGCATACAAAAGAAAATTATATTTTTATACAAATTAATGTTTGCATCTTGATGTTTAAGCCTAATAAAGATCATGGACCAAACAATCAAAAGAGAAATAAAATAGAAAAATACAATGCTGAGAATACAAAGGAGCAAAAAACAAATAAAAAAGGAGCTTATAAATCTGTAACTAGGCCTACGATTGAAGTCATCCCACCTTACAACTTTATCTCCGTTGTTCTTTTTTGGCAAAGAGAAGTATTTTCTACTTATTAATATTAGAGTTATTAAAAATTTGTCCCTATAAAGTTTATCTATTTTTGTATTTTCGTCCATGAAGTTTATTTTGCATAATACCCATCCTTAAAGTTTGCTCCCATTTTCACTTTAATTCGAAACTCCACTCATCGTTAGGTTTTTGGATGAAAAATACTGTGTGTTGCACGTGGGCATTGTAGCGTGATAAAACGGTCAAGACATTATAATACTCTAATTTCCAATTCATTTTGCCCTAATTAAAGCTTTCAATGGAACGCAAATGTTTTTTCAACTCTACACTTTGATTTTGCCCTACTATGGTCTTGAGATAAATATATATGAGAGTATTATAGTAGCTTATCCATTTTACTCCGCGTGCTACGTACGGTGCCCATGTGCAAAACACATGTTCATTTCCGTCCAGATACTTAACAGCGTGTGGAGTTTTGGACTAAACTGAAAACAAAAACAAACTTTGGGGAACTTCATGAATGAAAGTGCAAAAGAAGATAAACTGTAATGAAGTAAATCATTAAAAACTCTTAATATTATATATAACAGTAGCAAGGCGCAAAGCGCAACTAGACATGTGGCAATTGCAAGGGCTTATGAATTTTCCAACACTGCATATATCCCCGTAACAAATGCAACCATCATTGGCAATAGGGCATATACAGTGAAACAGCTCGCAACCAGCGTGAGCAAAAAGTGATTAGAACTTTTACGAAAAAACACTGCATAGAAGTACAAAAATATGGCTATTGTCGACAATACAAAGGCTATGGTATCAAATATGATAAATGCCCAGAAAGCTGTGGATTTTGTAAGAACTGCCATTCCTTGGTGTGGGCTACCACTTTGAATAAACCCACCTGGCATAGTAAATCCAGCCGTGAAGGTTATGGTTGCAATGAGTGTGGCCACTAATATATGTATTTGAGTCATTTCCCCAATTCTTTTTTTTTTGTCTTCATCGTTTCCTTTTCGGATGGTCTTTGATAGGGCTTGCCAACAGTAGCACCAGCATTCTTCAATTCCTCAATAATTTCATTCTGAAATTTTTTGCATATATTAAATATGTCAATTTTTTCCGTTTGCAGTAATATTAATGTACTAGGTGGATAGATATTTATTAAACAGACATTTAAAATACTTTAAGAATTAATAGGTGATTGTATTTAGTCTAGTAATAAAAGGATGCTCTCATCATACATAAGTTCATTACAGAATAATTGAATCCCTTGTTAAGTTTCATTTACTTTTAGCATTTATGAAGGTTATTTGGGTAATTTAATAGATCGAAACACAAAAAATCTTTCACTTATTTAATTACTTAAGGCTGCATTTGACCCGGAGGATAAGAGGGGGGTAGGATAGGATAATTTTATCCTATCCTATATTTGTTACTCGTCGGGATTGGATATCATAGCGGATTATTTATCCCACTAAATCATTTTATCCCATCGAGAGAGGGATTAACGAATCCCACCTATCCTATATACGGATGGGATTTAAATAATCCTATCTGAGTCTTTAATTCGGCACGCCAAACACATAGTATAGACACAAATTTGCTTTAAAGAAAAAATTTCTCTCTTTAATTTGGAAGAGATATTTACTATAAAGATCATTTCTACGAAATTTTATATATAAATTCAATTAATAAAAAGGTGAAACGACAATCATAATTTTTCAAAGGCAAAAAATGAACATAAATATTATCACCAAAATTCTTTAAACCAGAGCTAATAATATACAGGATATATAAACAACCCTTTTATCCAAAAATAAATAAATTAAAAGAACTTTGAATCGTTTTATGAAAACCTGGACGAACATTTTTTTTTCCACTGGTTAGAGAAAAGCAAATTTTTGTCCTCAAATGATGACACATGTGTCTTTCTTCTTTTTTTTTTAAATAAAATTATTATTAGATCACACAAAAACACAACACATGTTATAATATTCTTTGTTTAGATTTAGGAGCCAACTTGGACATTTAGAATTTAAATGCTCAAGTAACACAAATAAAACCACGTAATACAAATGGTTTGGTCCATCTGTATGTTGAATGTTATATACGTACAACTTCAATCGATCATTGATTGGTTGTAGTATATCATAGTAAGTAGGTATATATATATATATATATGGATACTCATATGTTTAAAGATTAATTTATCAAAAGAAATAAATATTAGCTCGTTTGATTGTCAGATTGGGTTTATTATCTGGGATGAGATTAGATGATTAATCTTGGACATAATGCTCATTTGCTATTGTTTCGTTCCTAATTAAGAGTATGTTTATTACCAAAAAAAAAAAACAAAGTAAATGTGGTGTTTGGTGGATGTTTTGAGTTGAGTTTTTAAAATATAGTGTTTGGTAAAATTTGGAAGTATGTTGAAAAGTGAATTTGATTTTTGTTTGAGTTTTTTTTCAACCAACTAAAAATTCTCATAAAAAAAATTCAAAAAATAGTTACAATGGATCTTATTTTGTAGATCTCGATGAGTATGTTTTAAATATATATATATTTATTTATTTAATTTTGATTTTTGAATTTAAAGTTATAGTGTTTTAAAAGTCTTTTTAGGGAGAAAGAAAATTGAATTAAATTTTGGAAAGTGTAAAAGTAGAGTTGATTTTGAGTTGAGTTTTTAAAATTTGGAGAAAAAAAAAAAACTAAACACATACCAAAAAAAATAAACACATACCAAAGTGTCTATGTTTAATTTAATTAAATTTTTTTTTTCATTTTTTCTGAATGCATTAATTTCATTACATAATCAATGGCATATATAAATCAAATTAACCTTCTTCTTTTTTCTTTTTTTTTTTCTTTTTTTTTTCATTGTGAGTTTTTAAAGATGAAAGAAAGAAAATTAAAAATAATAATGAAGTATATATAACGTTTAACGCACATACCTTTGTTGTTTCAGACATGCCCACATTGTTAGTTACCAAATCCAATGCTGTCAGTTTTTTGTTATTTGAGACTCCCTTGTCAGCCATGGGATGTAATATGAGTTGGGGCATAGAATAGCTGGACATAGAAAGCAAATGAAGAGGTGTATTGCCAAAACGATTTTTTTGATTTATCAGAGCATCAATTATTGGACATTCTTTTAGGATATATTCAATCACATTTTTCTGTTGATGCTCCACTGCCATATGAAGAATATTTTGAGAACGAAAACCCGTCATGTCCCAAGAATCTGGACACCGGAACATAATTTCTTTCAACACCAAGACATGACCTCGACTAGCCGCTATGTGAATAGCTTTATTACCCATGTGGTCTTCGATGTATGCAACAGAGTTATCTAAAAGTAGTAGCGAGCTAACCAAATCAGCATAACCAAGGTGTGCAACAAAATGCAGCGGTGTTTGATATTTACAATCTTTTTGTCCGATAAGATCAGCTCTCCAGTTCAATAATAATTCTGCGCATTCTATATAAAAGGGGAAAAACAAAGTAAAATAAGGTTTGATGGGTCATCATAGGGATGGACTTGGGGCAAATCTCTAAAAGTGTAGGCTAATTAAAGAAAAAAAAATTACCCTATCAATATAGAAATTAAAAACTACACCGCGTAAAAGGTGAAATGAGTTCACACAATATAACAAATGTGATAAACGCATAATATTGTCATGATTAAACTCTTTCCAGGAGTCGCTTGACGCGTTTGTTGCTTTAACTCTGCCTAATTATCCACTTATCTCGAGATTAGTGCCTGAGCGAGTGTTGTATCTAACATGGCTCAAGTTGGTGTGTATTTTGTAGTATTCCATGTGTTTATAGGTTTGGGATACAATGGCATTGCATGAGGTGATCAAGAGCAAGCCTAGTTAGCTTGCAAAAGTACTGAGTGAAAAGTTCCAGTCCTATGATCGATCATGGGCAAAGCCATGATCGATCATGGCTTGCAAAATTTCTGGCAGAAGACTCCCATGATCGATCATGGGAAAGGCCACGATCAATCATGGCCTCGCGAGTGCACCAACTACCTTTTGGTTTTAGCCTTATTTTGGGGAAGTTTGTTCCTAGATATTTTCCCTTGGTTTGTTTATTGATTTAAGTACACTCTTAGCTAGCTTTTAGTCTAGGGGATCAAGGGATATATATATTATTAGATTTTTCTAGTTTTAATACTTGCAAGTTCTAGAGAGAAGGGGGAGCTCTTGAGTATTGTTCTTCATTTTCCTTTGTAAGTGTTTAATTTGTAAGAATGATTTCTTCTTCTATAATATTTGTTCTTTCATTTATTATGGAGTAGTCTATTACTAAGGTTACGGAGGTGAATCGCGATATAATTTTCAGTGATTAATGGCTCAATCCATGTTTAAAGTTTGATAAATGTTTGTGAATCCTTTGCTTCATCATACCCTCCATTCTTTCAAGCTTTCTAGGTATTTTCATATTAAGTTAAGACTTTATATGCCTTGTATATTTAGTTCTTGGTTGTTAATGAACATACAACATATTTATATGGTTTTAGAAAGTTTGTAGTCTTTTTCCCCCATTCATGGAGTTTTTGTCCTTTTTATAGAAATTATAAATAGTTCATAAAACTCCATAAATGGATCATAAATTTGTTTAGCTTATCTTTGATTCATTTATTGATATATTGAGTGCTTCTTACACTATATGTGATACTTAGACTCTTTATTTTCTACCATAAGTGATAAATGATGAGATGACAAATTTATCCCATAAACTTGATTTCGTTTCATTGTTAGGATTCACTTTCTAATTTTCATTCTTTAAATCATGAGATTACATACACTTGCTTTATGTTAAATCTTTCTATGATGAGTTTGTCATATCTATTTCGGATTAGCTTCATCGGGAATGGGTTGCCTTGCTTCACACCCATAGCTAAGAGGTAGGAATGATAACCCCGTCTTTGGTGGAATGTCGTTTGTCTCTTTCTTGATATAGCTTCAATCCGGGAATGAGTCGCCTAGCGTCGCACCCTTTGCTATTGAGAGATACACCACCATTCCCTATATCTCGAGAAACCTTGTGTTATAATCTTTGTATGAGCTAGTGATCACCGTCTCTTAAATCGTAACTAACCTCCACCTACCTTAGTGCTTTCTTATTAATTTTCACAACTATTTTACATTTATGTTGTTCTACAACCAATCCAACTTACTAAAATCAGAAAACCCTTTAATCCGTAATCCATAATCCATTCCATTCCTTTTCACTTATCCCTATGGTTCGACACTCGGACTTCCGAGACTATATTACAACTTGACGTGCCTGCACTTGGGCTATATCAAAGCGCGTTAATTTCGCGGCATCAGAATGTCATACCACTTCAAGATGGCATTGTATTGTCTAGCTAATTAAATAGTTTGTCGGATGTCTAATTTAATTTAGGCTTAACTTTTTAACTAACGTTTTATATTTTCATGTCTTTGTTTTAGCTCTTGCGGAGAAGATGGTCTTAGAGCTGCGGTGACGGGCTGAGCCCAATGTCCATAAAATACAAATTACTCATAAAGAAAAATAGATGTTTTTGCACAGCTGATCAAAACTAGCCCTTCACTAAACAGAAAAAAAAAATTGTAATTGGATTACTGTTAAAAAAGGGATTAAGACAGTGTTGTTGTTGGTTGTTTTTTTTTTTTTTTTAAAGAAAATAAAGAAAGAAAAAGAAAATTAACTTCATTAATTATCTTATATAGTACGGTGTTAAGTGTTTGTTGGTATTTAAAAACAGTCATATATATAAATGTATTTTTTACTCCACCCATCACAGGTAAGATTAATTAAACTATATGGTTGATTATCAATTTACGAAATATGTCACACAACTAATAATTGTTATGTTAACAAAAGGGCGAAAATACGTACTTTTGTTGTTGGAAATTACAGCACCATGTAAAGCTGTTTTACCATGTGGACCTATGTAAGTAGGTGATTTACAATTTTGTAATATCACCTTCACCAGTTCATCAAATCCTCTTCTGGCAGCCAGGTAGAGTGGAGTCTCCTGCCTTTCCATCCGTCTTTTGGCAAACAGGTAGAGTGGATTCTCCAGCCTTTCCACCCATGTTTTGGGTATGGGAGTATACAAGTATTCTGGATCTTCTTCAATTAACATTTTAACAATATCAATCTGACGAGATTGCACGGCCTCGTGTAAAGGCGTGTAGCCATTGCAATAAGTCTCAGACTTCATGATCTTATTCTTGGCCCATTCCTTTCCGTTGGGAAGTCCTTTTTCAATATCTCTGAAACCATGAGGCCATTCTTTTGCGCAGTAGATGAGCTCTTGCACTATATACAAGTGCCCGCCCCTCGCGGCACAACCATGAGGTATTTCTTTTGCACGGTGGATGAGCTCTCGCACTATAGACAAGTGCCCGCCCCTTGCGGCCAGGTGAAGCGCGTACTCACCATTTTCATTGCGTTGGAGTAGTAGCTGTTGATTAAGAGAGAGAATGCGTTTCACAGCTTCAAGATGGCCAAATTGGGAGGCTAAGTGAAGCACTGTGTTTTTGCTTCCTGTTCTCGCATGCCCAAGTTTGTCCTTGAATCGAGTGAACAAGTCTAGATTAGTGCAGGTAGTGGCAGCACTATACAACCTTGGATCCATCAAATTAGTATATATGATATAGGCTACACAAATTAAAGCTTAATCTTTTCTTCTTTTTTTTGCTTTAATTCGTAATATTTTATTAATTGCTATATGCAGGATAGGGTTTGTAGTTAGGAGAAAGGATATATGATGAAAGTAATTGTTAGGACTCTCTGGTGTGCCTAGACTCTACTATATATCTTTTAATTGAATGAGATGTAAAGATTTTGTATATAACTTGACCACTTCATTTAAATCAATTTTTGGGAATAAAGTAAGGAATGAGGTGCTAATCAAGTAAGGAACTGAATAAAGCTAGTCCCGCAAAAAAGGAAAAAATAGTAAGGAATTGAAGGAAAGTATTAAAGTTGAAAAAGGGGAAACTAAGCAAATGCATTCACCAAGGAATATACTTTAATTTTTTTGCTAAATTAGAAAAAGAGGGAACAATTAACGAGGGTTTGCGTGAGACATGCATTTATATGTCACGTAGTAAATTAGCTTTTATATCACTAATTTTACACGTAAAAATAGTTGCAGAAATATTTTATCTTACATGAAAGGGTTATTAATAATTTGTCCCCTTAAAGTTTATCTAATTTTGCACTTTCACTCATGAAGTTCATTTTGCATAATACTTGTATTTAAATTCCTCTCACATTTTCACTTCATGGACGGAAGTGCAAACGCGGATAAACTTTAAGGAAGTGAATTATTAATAACTCTACAAGAAAATATAAATGGATTTCATAACACTTTACCAAATAAAAAGTTACAATTTTAAAAATAAAGTGCTAACTAAAATAGGAAAACAAGAAAGTGATGGCACCATGGGAGACACTTCATGTGAGACTTTTCCATCAACATCATAATATTGTTTAATTTAGTTCAGAAGAAAATAATATTGCCAAAATAGACACATGAGATATATATATACATATATAAACCTACAAATTTATAGAAAAAATCAACTGGAGATGAAAAAGAATACTTAGTTTCTTATGTTTTTGGTAGTTTAAAAAGAAAAGGTAGAATTAATTAATATATATTACAAACTTAGCATGTAGATATGAACAAAACATTAATTTAACTCTTCCAACCATTCATGATTAGTTTCAAATGGAAAAAATAAATATATATTGCAAACTTTTGAATAAGGCACCAAATTAATATATATTGCAAACTTTAAATTTCAAGGATGAAAATGTACATGTTTGTTCACTACGCACAAAAGAAATCCCGTGTCATCAAGAATTTAAATGCAAAACAAAACCAAAAAATAATAGCGTTTCATAAATTTCACGGGTTAAATACCATATATTAACAAGAATTAATTAAGTGGGTAAGATTTTTAATACTTTGCGTTTGAGACTTAGTCTTAAATCTGTTGTGATTATTAGCAATAAATCACGCCACGGATCGTAATTCAAATAGTGGATATTAATAACTAGAGATAATAAGAATGAGAAAAAAAAAAGCAAGAAGATAGATAATAGAACACACAATATTCGACAAACGAAGATTTCACTAATTCTTTGAAAACGATTACAAAATCTATCACAAGAATTATTGCACTCAAAGCTCTCACAGAAGAAGAAAATCAACAGCCCTTTAACCTCTCTCTCACAACAAGATGAACTCTCCCACAAATCCCACAGAAAGAAGAATATTTTTATCTTATGCCTTAATCTATTGAATGATTCTATCTATATATAACAATATAATAGAGCCCATCCAATCTAGAATAAGGTAATAACAATCCTACGTAAGTATGGAAACTATTAACAAGGTAATAGAGACCAAAATAAACAAGGAAACCAAGTTTGATAAGGAAACCTATTTTTCCGTCCAGGTGCAAAACGGATTTTGCACCTTTTCCGTATAGGTGCAAAAGTGCTTTTGCACCTTACCAGAACCGCAAATCCTCTTTTGCACCTTTCAAGCGGACAATATGATTTCCCATAAAACTCATCTTTTTCTTGGGTTTGGAACCGAGCAAAAAACACAACAATCACCACCTTTTGCGAAGGTAACAAAACCAACCGTTATCTTCTTCTTCTTTGCCTTGATGACACATGAAATCTTCTTTTGTCTCACCCTTTACAAGGGCCACTCAACCATCTATGTCAATGATTGAGCCACATCCGATTATCTATGTTGATGATCAGACTATGTCCGTATTGGACACCATCCCTGGCACGTAACTTTGAGTTGTCAACGGTCTAGAGCCACCACCTAAGCCATAACTCATCCTTGTTGCGTTTGCACCACCGGAACATATGCTTCTTGGTTCCCTAACACCATTATGTACAACTCTTTCATGTAATCTATACAAGCCCCCGCAATAACTTGCCTTTAAGACTACATCGTCGCCATGATACACGCTCATTACTCCACCTCGAGTAGAGTACCACATCCCAAATGATTCTAACCTAGAGAGGCTGATTATATTCCACTTTATCTCCGGCACATGTCTAACATTTATGATTGTTTGAACTGAGCCATCAAACAAATCCAGGCGGACTTCACCAACTCCACGAACTAGCAATCTGGAGCCATCCCCCATGTAGACAAACCCGCTACAATCTTCATATGTGCTATACAATGAACGATTGTTGCAAACATTCATAGCGGCACCGCAATCCAAGAACCATCCTCCCTGACCAATAAGGCTTGCAGGCATCAGTAGGACATCTATAAGATCGGCTTCTTTGTCACAAGAAGTCATCGCAACGGTTGCGGCTCCATCAGGGTTAGTAGCCGGTTTTTCCCTGATGTCATCCTTCTTCCTTGGGCAGTCTCTAACACAATGGCCCGGTTGACCACATTTAAAGCAATCTCCTTTAAAGATAGTCTTCCGTCCTTTGCTAGAACCTTTCTTTTCATTCGCTACAAACGCGCCTTCTTGAACGGTATTGATTCGATCCCTCTTTCTCATCATCTCTTCCGCAGACAGAGCTTGACACACCTCCAAGGTGGTGAAAGATGATCTACTCATAAAGTTCTGAATTAGCGTCTTGTATGAACCTGGTAGAGTCCAAATTAGTTGCAAGGCTTTATCTTGATCTTTCAATTCTTCACCTACAGCTTCGAGTCTTGAGCATAATGAATCAAAAGCGGAAATATGATCCATAATCGGAGTATTCTCTTCCATCCTCATGTCGTGTATAAGACCTTTGATATAGATCTTATTTGTCATCGTCTTAGCCATGAACAAATCTTGAAGAGACTCCCATAGCTGTTTTGCTGATGTAGCCTCCTTGATTGAAGCATGACCTTGAACCTTCGTCGTGAGATGGAGACGAATCTCTGACAAGCACTTCTTGTCCATCTTTTTCCACTTTTCATCAATGACCTCAACCAGCTCCATATCATCAGAATCCTTCTTCTTTTGTTCCACCGTTGGTGGACCTTATAGGGCATCATCCAAGTCCAGCACTACGAGATAGTCTTTCATACTCATCTGCCATAGGCTGAAATCCATGATTCCATCGAACTTCTCCATCCTATAAGATTTCTCCATTATAACACACACCTCCTTGAATACCACGCTCTGATACCACTTGTTGTGATTATTAGCAATAAATCACGCCACGGATCGTAATTCAAATAGTGGATATTAATAACTATAGATAATAAGGATGAGAAAAAAGAAAGCAAGAGATAGATAATAGAACACACAATATTCGACAAACGAAGATTTCACTAATTCTTTGAAAACGATTACAAAATCTATCACAAGAATTATTGCACTCAAAGCTCTCACAGAAGAAGAAAATCAACAGCCCTTTAACCTCTCTCTCACAACAAGATGAACTCTCCCACAAATCCCACAGAAAGAAGAATATTTTTATCTTATGCCTTAATCTATTGAATGATTCTATCTATATATAACAATATAATAGAGCCTATCCAATCTAGAATAAGGTAATAACAATCCTACGTAAGTATGGAAACTATTAACAAGGTAATAGAGACCAAAATAAACAAGGAAACCAAGTTTGATAAGGAAACCTATTTTTCCGTCCAGGTGCAAAACGGATTTTGCACCTTTTCCGCGTAGGTGCAAAAGTGCTTTTGCACCATTCCAGAATGCAATTTTCTGGGTGCAAAAGTGCTTTTGCACCTTACCAGAACCGCAAATCCTCTTTTGCACCTTTCAAGCGGACAATATGATTTCCCATAAAACTCATCTTTTTCTTGGGTTTGGAACCGAGTAAAAAACACAACAAAATCTACTTATTCTTATTGATTGACAATTTGTCATAATGACCTTACGATAAATTTATAAACTTTGTGACATGCCTAATTCTAGAAGGTAGATTTAACTCCTTAATTTTTTTTATTTTATAAAAAATGAGTTAAATACCATAAAATTTGAAGACAATTAAAGGGATGGAATGATTGGGTATTAAAGCTGTGGAGACAGATTGTATCCTCTTCTTTTTTTCCTTTTCTTTTTCTCACTCACTTTTCCACCCACCTTCCTAAAGCTAGTTGATTCTAAGTGGTGGTGTGTGTATCCACTTGGTAGAGGGATAAAAATGTAAAGAAAGACAAATTGGTAAATTCTTGTGAAATTAACATTCTTATCCTCTTTTTTTTTAGTTTTGTTAGGAGTGAGATGGGGTGCGTTAAGTATAATAAAAGACTAAATATCTTGAAATCTTAATATTGCATGTGATTATTTGCGTTTTATTTTACTTTTATTTTGAAAGGCATTTTTTAGCATTTTTATTTTTTAATTTCAGCTATATATTTGATGCATCGTACGTGATACGTGCCAAGAGATTTTTTTTCTCCTGCTATTTATAATAATATCGAGTTGAACAGTGAATTGGATTTGACGCCACAAAATTAATGCGTTGCGGTAGCCCAAGTGAAGGCCCGTCAAGTTATAGTATAGTCTCGGAAGTCCAAGTGTCGAACCACAGGGATAGTTGAAAAGGAATGGAATGGATTACAAATTTTACGGTTTCTTGGAGTTGTAAGTTGGATTGGTTGTGAAACAATGTAAATGTAAATCAGTTGTGAAAATTAATAAGAAAGCACTAAAGTATTGGGAAGTTAGTTGCGATTTAAGACACGGTGATCACTAGCTCATATAAATACTTCAACACAAGGTTTCTCGAGATATGTGGAATGTTGGTGTATCTCTCAATAGAAAAGGGTGCGACGCTAGGCGTCTCATTCCCGGATCAAAGCTATATCAAGAAAGAAACAAACAACATTTTACCAAAGACGAAGCCATCATTCCTACCTCTTAGCTACGGGTGTGAAGCAAGGCAACCCATTCCCGATGAAGCTAATCCGAGATAAATATGACAAACTCATCATAAAAAGATTTAACATAAAGCAAGTGTATGAAATCTTATGATTTAAATAATGAAAATTAGAAAGTGAATCCTAACAATAAAACGGAATGAAGTTTATGAGATAAATTCGTCAACTCATCGTTTATCACTTAAGGTAGAAAATAAAGAGTCTAAGTGTCACATATAGTGTAAGAAGCACTCAATATATCAATAAATGAATC
This sequence comes from Lonicera japonica, assembly GCA_021464415.1. Lineage (NCBI taxonomy): Eukaryota > Viridiplantae > Streptophyta > Magnoliopsida > Dipsacales > Caprifoliaceae > Lonicera > Lonicera japonica. The sequence continues at coordinate 46,155,695 of CM038465.1, read as the reverse complement.
AAAGATAAGCTAAACAAATTTATAACCCATCTATGGAGTTTTAAGAACTATTTATAATTTCTACAAAGAGGAAAAAGCTCCATGAATGGGGGGAAGGAGACTACAAACTTTCTAGAACCATATAAATATGTTGTATGTCCATTAACAATTAAGAACTAAATATACAAGGCATATAAAGTCTTAATTTAATATGAAAATACCTAGAAAGCTTGAAAGAATGGAAGATATGATGAAGAACTTGATTCACAAATATTTATCAAACTTTAAACATGGATTAAGCCATTAATCACCGAAAATCATATCGCAATCAACCTCTATAACCTTAGTAATAGACTACTCCATAATAGATGGAAAAACAAGTATTATAGAAGAAGAAATCATTTTTACAAATTAAACACTTACAAAGGAAAATGAAGAACAATACTCAAAGAGCTCTCACTTCTCTCTAGAACTTGTAAGTGTGAAAATGTAGATTATATCTATCTACCCCTTTCCTTGGCCTAAAACTAACCACAAAAGTCTAAGAAATAATAATATAAACAAGGAAAAATATCTAGAGACAATAATCCCTCAAAACAGGCTGAAAGGAGCAGGTAGTTGGTGTACTCGCCAGGCCATGATCGATCATGGTTATGCCCATGATCAATCATAGAAGTGTTCTGCCAGAAAAAATGGTTCCATGATCAATCATGGTTATGCCCATGATCAATCATGGTTCTGGAATTTCTTCACTCAGCATTTTGCAAGCCTCCAAGCTTACTCTTGATCAAATCTTTGAAAGCCATTGTATCCCATTCCTACAAACACATAGAAACACCACAAAAGCACACCTAGCGGGGCGATATTAGACACAAAACTCGCTAAGGCACTAATCACAAGATAAGAGGATAATTAAGTAGAATTAATGCAACAAACGCATCAAGCGACTCCGAGAAGGAGCTTAAACATGACAATATTATGCGTTTATCAGGATTAATTACTTTTAAGAAATCAGAGATAGACAGTTGGCTAACCGGCCACAATATTGCACCAGGGGACTTTGTCCCCATGCATGCCTTCTAATAACATCTTTGGCTGAAGCACTAGTGAATTTACCACTCGCATTAGGAGCCCAATCCACCCTATCCTCACCACCATCATGCAAGATAGGAAGTTTACTCATCATTCTCTCCTAATTAAATTAGTTGTTTTTCTTATCATTGTCCTTGTTGCCGTCAAATGGAGCCTTAAAAATCAAAATTGCCCAAATAAATATATATGTTCATCATAATTACCAGAACAAAGATAAATTTGTTTAAGATTAAACTAGATAGACAAAAGAGCAAGAATTTTTAGAGCTTTTACTTGGTATTCAATATTTGGCGTTTGTTTTGTAGTCTGAATCTAAATTATGAATATGGAATCTAAATACAGGACCTATAAATCTTGTGTGTCTCTTGTTTGAATGTAATATCTCAATAGACATTAAACATATTTCTTTAATTTGACCTTTTTGCCATTCTTTTATATATCAAAGTATGCCCAAAAGCTTTAGTTGAGGACAAAAATGATATTATACAACCATTCAGATTTCATTAATCACACTAAAAGTTGAGAGAGCCTCTTAAAGATTGTATCTAAATTTTTAACCAAAACAGACATTTTAACTCACTCTAAAGTTTAAATTTTGGCCATTCAAACTTAAGAGGTTCAAAACAAAAAACACAAACTTCGACTCATCATATGCATTTTATGAATTTCATAAACATATTACCTTAGCTAGAATTTCAACACCTCTATAAGCTTATTTCTTCCTATCACTCCACTGCACTTTCAACCTCGGCTTCTTCGATCGGCGTTTTGGACAACCCTCCTCTCCGAGGCTGCAACAAAGCTGTTGACTTAGTATCCTCTTCTCTTTGCCCATTCAATTCAACATATTCCGAATCCCCAGTCGTCGCAACCTCAAATTTACCCCCACTTTTATCACTATTATATTACAATTTTTGCCATATGTATCCATTAACAACTCTTATACACTATCACAATTTTTTATAATCTACCAATCAACTCCAAAATAAACCAACCACATATAAAATACTGATGAATTGTCACACATGATTAACACATGCATATCTATTTAGTTTTTCGAATCAATAATTTAGAATCCTTAACCCTAAAATCTGCCGATCAACTCTGAAAAATAATAAATACATACGAGAATCCCTTAAATACTAATGAATTGTCACACGTGACAAATATATTCCATATCTATCTCTAAGTTCTGCAGATCAAGAATTCGTAATCCTCACTACAAGAAAAATGGGTTTTCGTGGCAAAACAATATGTGAGGCCCATTATTTCGTCACATTTTATAAAAATAGGTGAGGCTCATGACACGCCGAAAATACTTCTATGCTTAGGTACCCAAGTGCAGGTTGTCAAGTTATAAAACTTGGTAAGTCCAAGTGTCGAACCACAAGGATAGTCGGAAAGACGATATGGTGATTACGAGTCCAAGGTTTTGTTAAGAGAATTTAATAGGTTGATTTTAAAGTCTTGCAATAAAAATTAAAATGGTGTAATAATAGATGAGAAAAGGCCAAGGCATTATAGAATTCATTTGTTTTGCAAAGTTAAGTAAAATCAACCTCATTCAAAGTTCTCAATGCAATTCCTAAATGTTGAATATTCTACCCATTTCTAAGCAAAAGGGTGTGAAGCAAAAGCAACTCATTCCCATATAAATGCCATATAAAGAAAGGGTGTAAGCAAATATTAACACAAGTGTCTCTCACATTTTTATCTTGTGACAAAAGGTGTGAAGCAAGTGCAACCCATTCCCATATAATATCAACCAAGATTCAAACTTAAAATACACAAAAAAGAAAAGGCATAAATTTAAACTAGGCATTTAAGAACTCATTGTTAGTTTCCCCTAGGCAAATGACTTGATTATGAAAATGGCCAACTACAAGGAGTTTAGCTCGATAAATCATAACATTTCATTTGTCTAAGATTGGGAAGTGTAGGTGGAGGTCAAACCGTCCTATATAGACTTATTTGATAAATACAAATTGAATCCTTAAAATGATTAATGAAGTTGTTTATGACATAAATTTAAAAGATCCTCTTTGGCAATACTTTAACTAAGAAGATGATGAGTCTTAAAATCACATAAAGTGTAGAAAGCACTCAACATATCATTAAAGTATTAAAAGATTAAAATCTCAAATTTATGGTGTTTCCATGAATATTCAAAAACTAATCATGCTTGGCAATGAAAAGTATCTCATTCAAAGAAAGAATGAACATAGGCTAGTAAGAAATACACAAGTATATCATCTCCTCATTAATGCTTGAGATCTATGTATACAAAGCATACAAAGTCAAATCATCATATGAAAATTATCTTACTAGCTTATGAATGGTTGAAAAAATGGAAAAGATGAAGGATTCAAAAAGTATTTAACAAAACTAACAATGGAATGAGAATTGAACTTACATAATTAATGCATTGCAAATTTCATCTTTTAGCCTTAGCAAAGAAATTTACTCCATAATAAATGTAAAGACAAGAATTATAAAAGTGAACTCCATTTCGCTCTCTAGAAAATACTATTACAAGCTCTCTATAAATTGAGAAATGAGAAGTAATAATAGGACTCCTCTCCAAAGCAACAAATGAAGACTATAAATAGGAGAGTTGTGTTGGATGCCAAAAATAAACAATGCTTATTTTATTTTTGGTGGATAAATCCACCATCTTAGATGCTCTTTAATCACATGGAGAATTCCACTTTCTTTCTTTAATCACATGGATATGGAGACTTCCACTTTCTTTGATTCTTTTTATCCCATGAAAAATTCCACCATTGTATTAAATGCAATATTTCTTGAAATTTAAAGACATCATCACATGGAGATTTCCACTTTGTTTCTTTAATAACATGGAGACTTCTACTTTCTTTGATGCTTTTTGGTCACATGGAGAATTTCACTTTCTTTCTTTAGTCACATGGACATGGAGACTTCCACTTTCTTGGATGCTCTTTAATCACATAGAGACTTCCACATTCTTGGATTCCTTTTGTCCATGGAAAATTCCACTATTGTATTAAATACAATAGTTCTTGAAATCTAAAGACACCAAAATAAACACAAAATGTGCCTTTCCAAGCATTGTTAAATACAAAAGTGCTACGAGACTAATTGCGAAATAAGTTGGCAAACCGAGTAGTTTTAGAGAAATAAACGCGTCAAACAACTCCGAAAATGAGCTTATGAATGACAATATTAAGCGTTTATCAGCTCATTTAGAGGTCGTCACTTATGTATGGCTTTTCCTTTTCCAAAAAACTTTCTCACATATCAGTTTTCAATTCATCACTTTGCATTAGGCTGGAACTTTTAGCGCAAAAATTTTGATCATAATATGTGACAAAACAACTTACTCGTCACATTAGAGTTTATGTGAAGCCTATGAAAATATTATGCGGACTTAGAGGCATCACATTATATATTATAATTATTCTTTTAAAAAAGAAAATGTTAAAATTAATTAAACTGGATGCCATTTTCTTATTTTCCCCTAAAAGCTCCAGTACATAAACTCTCTCTCAAACCCTTCTCTCTCGATCATTTCTTCACACTTGCCCCTCCGTCTTCTGTAGTTCTCCTACCGCCAACCTTCTCCATTGCACCGTTCACAACATGTTGCAATTCCACCACCGTTCCCCACTGTGCCGCAACTCCACCATTGCAGCGAGTTCTTTTCTCCACCACTATCTTCACCGCACCATTCTATGAGGTGATAAACTAATTTCACAAATACTTTGTGCCATACTTTTGCCATAATTTGTACTTTTGTTCCATTGTGTTGATCTTACACTTAGGTTAAAATCGAAAACTTAATACCTTGGGTCTTTGTTCTAATTAGGATTCTGGTACGATGTGTAAATTGGTTAAAGTTGTGATTTGGTTTTTTTTTCAGAAAAAAAATAATAATAACTTATGATCTTGTTGTGGCTACATTCTTCTTAGTTTATATATATATATATATATATATCTATGACTACTTGTTTATACCTTCATATTATATGTGTTGGGGGTGGGATCAGTTGGGGTATATGTGATTTGGGTGTTTCTTAATAGGGGTTATATATCCCATGTATCAGCCCATGTATGAAGACAAGCATGTGCATAAATTATATATTATTATATTGTTTGTTTTAGTTTTTGAAACTAATATCCGCAAATCAAGTAAGATGGGTAGTGGTGTATCTTACCCACTAAGCTTATGTGCACATATTAGTATGGATAGTTCTATATTTTTTTAAGCTTATATCCACATATCAATTAAGAATTTTGATAACAAAAAATGAAAATCAAAGTTTTGTTATTGGTAGGGGTGTTTTCGGTTTGGTTCAAGGTAAAAATTACGGAGACCGAAACCTAAACCGAACATGAAAATTCGGTTTCGGTGTCTATCTGCAAAACCCAGATCCAAACCAAACTTTATAGTTCGGTTTTATTCGGTTTTGATATATATATTTTTTTCAAAACATTAAATGTAATATTCATAAGCATTTAAAATTAAAAAATAGCTTAAATTCAAAATAGTTTTAAAAATATATATTTAAAAAAAAAATTAAAAATTAAAACAGTTTAAAAAAAAGTATTTATAACACACATAATAAGCACATGTAAGTTCAAATAAAAAGTAGTGGCAATGAAGGGACACAAAAAAATGTAGTGGGTATTTTTAATCTTAAGCCTAATTTGACACAATCCTATATATAGTGGGTAATTTTTAATCTTCCAAAGGGACACACATATATATATTCTATTAAAATTAAAATCCAAGCATTTTGAAAAAGGATGGTACAGTGTTTTGTATAAAACAATGGGTATTTTTCTAGTTTTTTAGGAAGAGTTTATGACGTGGGAACTTTTATGTCAATTTATAATTAAATAGATTTTGTATATTAAAGAATATTTTGTATTAATAGATTTTTATGTCAGATAGAGAAAGTATGTTTGTTGTCTAGTTATTTGCTGTTCTTTTGTTCCTTGTCTAGCATTGCTATTTCCTCTAGGACTTAGACCACCTTCTTTTCTTGTCTCTCCTTTTTTTTCTTTTTTTAAAAAAATAAAGAAAACAAAGCTAGCATGCTTAGGTAATGTAATGATAAACGCATAATATTGTCATGTTTAAGCTCTTTTTCGGAGTCGCTTAACGCGTTTGCTGCTTTAATTCTGCCCAATTATCCACTTATCTCGAGATTAGTGCCTTAGCGAGTTTTGTATCTAACGTGGCCCAAGTTGGTGTGTACTTTGTAGTATTCCATGTGTTTGTAGGATTGGGATACAATGGCATTGCATAGATTGATTAAGAGCAAGCCTAGATAGCTTGCCGCGGTGCTGAGTGAGAAGTGCCAGGCCCATGATCGATCATGGGCAAAGCCATGATCCATCATGGCTTCCATTTTTTCTGGCAGGACACTTCCTTGATCCATCATGGGCATAACCATGATCGATCATGGCCTGGCGAGTACACCTACTACCAGCTCCTTTCAGCCTGTTTTGAGGGATTATTGTCTCTAGATATTTTCCCTTGTTTATTTTATTATTTCTTAGTTATTTTGTGGCTAGTTTTAGGCCAAGAAAAGGGGGAGATAAGATAATCGAAGTTTGGTACAAGTTCTAGATAGAAGGGAGAGCTAAAGTCTTGTAATTTTTTCTTTCTTCTTGTAAGTTTACATTGATTTTAAGAAATGAATACTTCTTCTATAATTCTTGTTTTGAGTATTATGGAGTAGTCTTTTACTAAGGTTATGAAGGTAAAGTGCGATATAATTTTCGGTGATTAATGGCTCAATCCATGTTTAAAGTTTGATAAATATTTGTGAATCATTTTCTTCATCATATCTTCCATTATTTCAAGCTTTCTAGGTATTTTCATTTTAAGTTAAGACTTTATATGCCTTGTATATTTAGTTCTTGGTTTTTAATGAACATACAACATATTTATATGGTTCTAGAAAGCTTGTAATCTATTTCCCCCATCCATGGAGCTTTTTCCTCTTCGTAGAAATTATGAATAGTTCTTAAAACTCCATAGATGGATTATAAATTTGTTTAGCTTATCTTTGTTTCATTTATTGATATATTGAGTGCTTCTTACACTATATGTGATATTTAGACTCTTTATTTTCTACCATAAGTGACAAACGACGAGTTGACGAATTTATCCCATAAACTTCATTCTGTTTTATTGTTATGATTCACTTTCTAATTTTCATTCTTTAAATCAAGAGATTTCATACACTTGCTTTATGTTAAATCTTTTTATGATGAGATTGTCATATCTGTCTCGGATTAGCTTCATCGGGAATGGGTTGCCTTGCTTCACACCCGTAGCTAAGAGGTAGGAATGATAAACTCGTCTTTGGTGGAATGTTGATTGGCTCTTTCTTGATATAGCTTCAACACGGGAATGAGTCGCCTAGCGTCGCACCCTTTGCTATTGAGAGATACACCAACATTCCCCATATCTCGAGAAACCTTGTGTTGAAGTTTTTGTATGAGCTAGTGAACACCGTTTCTTAAATCACAATTAACCTCCCAATACCTTAGTGCTTTCTTATTAATTTTCTCAAACATTTTACATTTACGTTGTTTCACAACCAATCCAACTTACAAAATCTAAAAATCATTTAATCCGTAATCCATTCCATTCATTTTCGACTATCCATGTGGTTCGACACTCGGACTTCCGAGACTATATTACAACTTCACGCGCCTGCACTTGTCCTATAACACAACGCGCTATTTTAGAGCAGTCAAGTTTTTGGCGCTGTTGCCGAGGATAAGGCAAAAGGAGGATTCCGGGTTTTGTATAAAACCATTCTTTGTAAGTATCTCTTCATTTAATTAATTTATTTTTCTCTCTTATTCTTGTTTTATTTTGTAGAGTTTTTGAGGAGCTATTCGAATAGTTTTTCAAGCCCATGCAAGGGCAATTGTTTGTGGATATTCGAATTAGTCCTCCCCCGTCACCAAGAATGGCAAATCAAGGAAGAATGGCGGACCACGAAAGTGATAACGAGGGGGAAGGAGTGAACAACGTTCCTCCGGTTCGCACCATGAGGGATTATCTTCAACCACCTCGAACGACGTCCAACTCGTTCATTGTTCTTCCCGTCGGTCAAGCGAAAATTTTTTCCTTCAAGCCGGGTATGCTTCAACATATCCCTTCCTTCCATGGTATGGAATCTGAAAACCCATATTTACATTTGAAAGACTTTGAAGAAGTATGCTCCACGTTTCGTGAGGCAAACACTAATGAGGAGGTTATGCGTTTAAAACTATTCCCTTTTTCTTTAAAAGATAAAGGAAAAATTTGGTTGAATGCTCTAAGACCGCAATCTATTCGGTCTTGGCAAGCACTTCAATAGGAGTTTTTAAAAAACTTCTTTCCCGTCCATCGGACCAACGCTTTGAGAAGGGCGATATCCAATTTTTTGCCAAAAGAAAATGAAAGTTTTTATAAGTGTTGGGAAAGATACAAGGAACTTTTAAACGCATGCCCTCACCATGGTCACGAAACATGGAGCCTCGTAAGTTACTTCTATGAATCCCTTACTCCCGAGATGAGTACTTTTGTAGAGACCATGTGCAATGGTCAATTTTTTAGTAAGAATCCCGATGAGGCCTTGTTGTATTTTGATGAATTAGTGGAGGGTGCCCAAAATTGGAACACCTATACCGAAGAGCCTAAGGCCAAACCTCCAGGAAAGGGTGGGTTGTACCAAATATCGAATGACAATGACATGGGAGTGAGGTTGTTCCAATTGACTAAGAAAATAGAGGCCTTAAAGTCAAGTAAGTATAGAGAGGTTAACGTGGTGTCGTCGAGTCAATTGTGTGTCATTTGTGAAGACACGGGACACACCACCGAGGAGTGCCCCACCATTCCCGCATTTCGGGAAGTCCTCAAAAACCCTTCCCAAGTCAACGCCATGAACAAATACAACTTAAATCAAAATGACCCTTATTCTCAAAAGTACAACGAGGGATGGAAGAATCACCCTGACTTCAGTTGGGGTGGTAATCAAAGTCAGAACTAATACCAATACCACCAGAACCAAAGACAACAACAACCTCAAAACTCTTTTGCTCCACCACAAAGTCAAAATCCTAACCAAAACTTATAAACTTTGTTAAGAACTTTTGTGGATAAGACGGATAGAGATATGAGTGATTTGAAAACTCAAATGTCTAAGCTCACCACTGCCCTAGGAACCCAAGAAAAGGAAAAATTCCCGTCTCAGCCTTTAGTTAATCCTAGAGGCCAAGCTTTGGTTATAAAGGGAGTAGAGCCTAGTAGTAAAATGGAAGAACTTAAATCCATCACGACCCTTCGGAGTGGAAAAGTTGTAGATAAGACTGTTGTTCCTAAAACCCTCAAGGTGGCGGACATAGTTGAATCTACGAAAGTTTAGGAGTCGGAGGTTGAGAAGGTTGTGAGAAAAGAAAAGGAGAGAGAGGAAGAGAAACAAGGAAAGGAGGATCTTGAGAAAATAAAAAACGGGATCAATGTCCCTTTCCCGGAGAGATTGAACCAACCATCCAAATCCAATACCGAGATTTTGGATGTCTTTCGGCAAGTGAAAATTAACATTCCCTTGCTTGACGCGGTCAAGCAAATACCTTCGTATGCAAAGTTCCTCAAGGACTTATGTACGACAAAACGAAGGTTAAATGTCAAGAAGAAGGCCTTCATGGCAGAGCAAGTGAGCTCCATCATGCAAGGCATGGGAGCCCCTAAGTTCAAGGACCCCTGTTGCCCTACAATTTTATGTGTCATAGGAAATTGTAGGATAAAAAATGCTTTGCTAGATTTGGGAGCGAGTGTGAACGTACTCCCATATTCTGTATATCAACAATTGGGGTTGGGAGAGTTGAAACCTACGAAGGTTACAATTCAATTAGCGGACCGATCCGTTAAAATCCTAAGAGGGGTGGTCGAGGATGTACTTGTCCAAATTGACAAGTTTTATTTTCTGGTTGATTTCATCATCCTTGACATGCAACCCGTGTCGAATCCCGCTAACGAGATTCCGGTCATCCTTGGCCGACCATTTCTTACGACGTCCAATGCCATTATCAATTGCAAGAATGGAATCGTTAAGTTAGCTTTTGGTAACATGACTCTAGACCTTAACGTGTTCTCTTTAAATAATCAAAAAGATGATTGTGATGAAGAAAGTGAACACGTCAACATGATAGAATCTTTGGTCCAAGACGACTTTGTTGCTACTTTAGAATCGGATTCTACGGAAGGTTTTCTAACCACTTCCGAGGAACCCGAGGAATGTATGCAAGTGTTTTCATTGTTGGATAAACAGGTTAATTCATCCGATGATCAAGAAGAAAACACACCCACGTCCACCAAAAAGCTTGAAGGAAAAATTGAGCTAAAGCCATTACTGAGCAATTTAAAGCATGCCTTCTTAGGAACTTTTCAAGCTCGCTATCTACATGGATTTAGAAAAGCCAAAGTGGATTCCTCCACTTTTCACCAATTTCTTCACATTGAGGACAATGTCTTCTTCAAGTTGGGGGGTATGCGTATTCCAACACGCTTTTCAATTTTTGTTTGGTTGGCTTTCCTATTTATGCTTGTAAAAATTCCATGGGATTAGAACTTTTGTTCTAATTTTTTTTTTGTGAAGTTTGAAAATTGATGATTGATTAAGTTTTTGTTCAAATGAAGACTATTGTTTCATTAGCTTTTGGCATGAATTCTTTGATTCAAATAGGAATTTGAATGATAATCTAAATTGCCTTGCTCCGCTTAGTCTCATATCCTGATATATTTTCTCTTTCCGCATGCTAGATTGCTTCGGTTGTTTTCAATTCGGTAATAACACTTAGATTTATGTTCATTGAGCGAAGAGGAATTTTTGTCCAAAAATAATGGAATCTCTTTCGAAAAGATCCTCCAATGAGAGGACAAAAGCATAGCACTTTGATAACTTGGATGACTTTTATCCTAATATTGACTTAAAGCATCACTTGACTAAATCTTAAGTCTCTTTATCTAATATTATGGACGGGTATAAGTTACCATATGGGAAAGGGTGAATAGCTTCCTTTAACCTCCAATGAATGAGCAGTAATGAAAAAATTTGATAAGTGAAACCGCTGCCCCCCATAGAGATGAAAACCGCCCTGATCTAATTTAGCGAAATTTTCAAGTAAAAGATAAAGAAAGTGCTTAGAATTGACAAATCTTGAAGCTTTTGTTTTTGAAAAAGTTCTCTTTTCCTTCTCGAATGATTATAACTCTTTGTGTTTATATCGAATTGTTTGAATCGAAGTTTAGTATGTGAGCATTGGAGAATATGGGATTGTGTTCTAATGGAGATAGGCGAATTAGATGATCATTCAAAAGTCCGTCAATCTGGAAAATTGATAGTAATGCCTCTTGCTTTGTAAATTGAAACTTGAATCTTCATTCTCATCGTTCATCATGATCAAACTTCTGATGTTTGTAGGTATCATTTCTGAAAACCTTCGCGAGATGCAACTCGTCTTCTTTGGGAACCTAGAAGTTAACATCTTTTTGTATATCATATTATTTTTTGAAATTATATATTTTTGTCTTGCTAATGGACTAGCAAGAGATAAGTTGAGGGGAGTTGATAAACGCATAATATTGTCATGTTTAAGCTCTTTTCCGGAGTCGCTTGATGCGTTTGTTGCTTTAATTCTGTCCAATTATCCACTTATCTCGAGATTAGTGCCTTAGCGAGTTTTGTATCTAAAATGGCCCAAGTTGGTGTGTACTTTGTAGTATTACATGTGTTTGTAGGATTGGGATACAATGGCATTGCATAGATTGATCAAGAGCAAGCCTAGATAGCTTGCAGCAGTGCTGAGTGAGAAGTGCCAGGCCCATGATCGATCATGGGCAAAGCCATGATCCATCATGGCTTCCATTTTTTCTGGCAGAACACTTCCATGATCGATCATGGGCATAACCATGATCGATCATGGCCTGGCGAGTACACCTACTACCTGCTCCTTTCAGCCTATTTTGAGGGATTATTGTCTCTAGATATTTTCCCTTATTTATTTTATTATTTCTTAGTTATTTTGTGGCTAGTTTTAGGCCAAGAAAAGGGGGAGATAAGAAAATCGAAGTTTGGTACAAGTTCTAGAGAGAAGGGAGAGCTAAAGTCTTGTAATTTCTTCTTTCTTCTTATAAGTTAACTTTGATTTTAAGAAATGAATACTTCTTCTATAATTCTTGCTTTGAGTATTATGGATTAGTCTTTTACTAAGGTTACGGAGGTAAATTGCGATATAATTTTGGGTGATTAATGGCTCAATCCATGTTTAAAGTTTGATAAATATTTGTGAATCCTTTTCTTCATCATATCTTCCATTATTTCAAGCTTTCTAGGTATTTTCATATTAAATTAAGACTCTATATGCCTTGTATATTTAGTTCTTGGTTGTTAATGAACATACAACATATTTATATGGTTCTAGAAAGCTTGTAGTCTATTTCCCCCATCCATGGAGCTTTTTCCTCTTCGTAGAAATTATGAATAGTTCTTAAAACTCCATAGATGGATTATAAATTTGTTTAGCTTATCTTTGTTTCATTTATTGATATATTGAGTGCTTCTTACACTATATGTGATATTTAGACTCTTTATTTTCTACCATAAGTGACAAACAATGAGTTGAAGAATTTATCCCATAAAACTTCATTCTGTTTCATTGTTAGGATTCACTTTCTAATTTTCATTCTTTAAATCAAGAGATTTCATACACTTGCTTTATGTTAAATCTTTTTATGATGAGATTGTCATATTTATCTCGGATTAGCTTCACCGGGAATGGGTTGCCTTGCTTCACACCCGTAGCTAAGAGGTAGGAATGATACACTCGTCTTTGGTGGAATATTGATTGGCTCTTTCTTGATATAGCTTCAACACGTGAATGAGTCGCCTAGCGTCGCATCCTTTGCTATTGAGAGATACACCAACATTCCCCATATCTCGAGAAACCTTGTGTTGAAGTTTTTGTATGAGCTAGTGAACACCGTTTCTTAAATCGCAATTAACCTCCCAATACCTTAGTGCTTTCTTATTAATTTTGTCAACCATTTTACATTTGTGTTGTTTCACAACCAATCCAACTTACAAAATCTGAAAATCATTTAATCCGTAATCCATTCCATTCCTTTTCGACTATCCCGGACTTCCGAGACTATATTATAACTTGACGCGCCTGCACTTGGGCTATAACACAACGCGCTATTTTGGAGCAGTCATGTAACCATCTGCAACTCTCATTACTGTGACTAGCATATTTTATTTTCTTTCCGTTGAAATTCCGGAGAAATGATGACACAAAAGTACATAACGAAAGTCCTATTCCATGCCTTGTCTCACTGCTATTAATACACCTCCACCTCTTCCTTCACCGCCGCTTCAATTTTCACCGCCATCGCCTCATCTTTCACCGCTACCTCAACATTCACCATCATCATTGTCACCATCAGCACCTATTCGACAACCGGCACATGATGAGGTCCTACCACCTAATAACCACGGTACTAGAAGAAAAAATGATTTATTTAGCTTTATGTTTGTAATATTGTGTTTAAATTATAATAATGATCACATTAACTATTAACTATATGGATTTATAGGCACTTATGACTTTTCGGGAAAGAAACAAAAGCGTGGAAAATCGTGTGGGAAATAAAAGCCTTCACAATATTTTGGAAGCTAATGGAGGGAAAAAGATGCAATTATTTTTTATAAGAAATTTCATGTTCCTAACAATGCAAAAGTGTCTGCCTTTTTCACTTCTGAGATAGTTAACACTATTCAAACTTCTGCACCTGTTTGCTACATAGGATGGAGCTATATCCCATTAGATGATAAGACGTAATTGTGGGAGTCATTGTTTGTGTGTTCAGTTTCATTGTAATTCGTTTATTTAACTTAATACCTTAACTATAATACTAAATATTTTATGTATATTTGATATATACTAGGTTCCATTTGATGTAGACTTGTTGAATGAGATGATTTTTTTGTATGTGGATCAAAAGATGTCAAAGTTGTTTGCTTAATTCAATTATAGATTGCATCAACACTACTTGAGCAACAAAACACCTGCACAAGGACGAATTAATCTATTAAATCCTAATTTATGGAATGGGAGACCAGAGAGTCAGTGCAATTGATTGTGTGACGAGGTTTACATAATTCGAGACTTTTTTGTATGTATCCTAAAAAGTTACTTTTACTTTCCCATAATTTCATTATTATAACAGATCTTATTTTTAATGTGAATTACTAATGCTCAATCATGTCTATTTTATGAGGTGCCTCTTTTTTGCGTCATCATTTACATAATTTTTTCATATAGGAAATTTCTAAGACCAATGCGGCGAATCGGTAAAAACAAAAGTTTCATCACAAAGGAGGTGCAAAGCCATTTATCCAACATGCTAAGATAAGAATGGCAATTGGATCAATGATGTTGCTAAGGAGAAATATGTAAGCCATTACTCCTCTTTACTGTCTTTCAAGGCTTATGATATGATATTAGTTTAATGTTTTACTAGTTTACTTGTGACATGTTTGGGGCCCGTGTTGACGGGCTAGTTGGTGAACTTGGTAAATACTATTCTACATATCAGCATGAATGTGTGCTATGTTCCTGGGTTAGTTGTGATGTCCACAGTTGGACTTAAAATTAGTTCTACATATCAAAAGAAAGCTCCAAGGTTTTGTTAAGAGAATTTTATTTGTTGATTTTAAAGTCTTGCAGTAAAAATTAAAGTTATGTATCAATTGATGAGAAAAGGCTAAGGCATTATAAAATTCATTTGTTTTGAAAAGTTTTCTATAATCAATCTCATTCAAAGTTCTCAATGCAATTCCCAAAAGTTGAGTATCTTATACTTTTCTAAGCAAAAGGGTGTGAAGTAAAAGCAACACATTCCCATAAAAATGCCATATAAAGAAAGGGTGTAAGCAAAACTCTACCCAAGTATATCTCTCTTTTTTCTCTTATAATAAAGGGTGTGAAGCAAGTGGAGCCCATTCCTATATAATGTTCAACCAAGATACAAACTTTAAATACACCAAAAGAAAAGGCATATATTTAAACTAGCCATTTAAGAACTCATTGTTAGTTTTCCTAGACAATTGACTTAATTATGAAAATGACCAACTACAAAGAGTTTAGTTCAATAAATCATAACATTTCATTTGTCTAATATTAGGAGGTCTAGGTGGAGGTCAAACCATCCTATTTAGACATATTTGATAAATACAAATTTAATCCTTAGAATGATTAGTGAAGTAGTTTATGACATAAATTTAAAATATCCTCTTTGGCAACACATTTATTAAGAATATGATGAGTCTCAAAATCACATAAAGTGTAGAAAGCACTCAACATATCATTAAAGTATTCAAGAATTGGAATCTTAAATTTATGGTTTTTTCATGAATATTCAAAAACTAATTATGTTTAGCAATGAAAAGTATATCATTCATAAAAGGAATAGACATAGGCTAGTAAAAAATATATAAGTGTATCATCTCCTCATTAATGCTTGAGATCTATGTATATAAGGCATATAAAGTCAAATCATCATATAAAAATTATCTTACTAGCTTATGAATGATTGATTAAATGGAAAAGATGAAGGATTCAACAAGTATTTAATAACACTAACAATGGAATGAGAATTGAACTTACATAATTAATGCATTGCAAACTTCATCTTTTAGCCTTAGCAAATAAATGTATACTATAATAAATGTAGAGAAAAGAATTATAAAAGTGAACTCTATTTCTCTCTAAAAATTATTACAAACTCTCTATAAATTGAGGGATGAGAAGTAATAAAAGATATCCTCCAACACAGCAATGAAGACTATAAATAGAAGTGTTGTGTTGTCTACCTCCCATCTCTCCCTTAAGAACCTTACTCCAAAAATAAACAATGCTTTTTTTTTTATTTTTCATGGATAAATCCACTATCTTGGATGCCTTTTATCCCGTGGAAAAATCAACTATCTTGGATGCATTTTTTCCATGGATAAATCCACTATTGGATTAAATACAATATTTTTTGAGATCTAAATACATTAAAACATAAAATGTGCCTTTTTAATCAATGTTAAATACAAAAGTGCTACGAAACTAATCGCGAAATAAGTTGGCAAACTGAGTAATTTTAGAGAGATAAACGCATTAAACAACCCCGAAAATGAGCGTATGAATGACAATAATATGCATTTATCACACTCTTTTTAGAATTTGGTCAAATATAGACTCTTAATATACAAATATATTATTCGCTGGTTCTTTGCAGAAAACTTTTTTAGAAAAGCCTCATTTTCCCTTTTTCCAATACCCTATTATTATATATAGAGCATTTTCCATGAGAACCAAGTTTAAGGACAGTTCTGTATGGATTGAGGTTTTTAAGAGGATAAATGGATGAATTTTTTGACAAAAACTTGCCGGAGATGATCTCTATGATTGGCAAATCATCTCCACCAAATTTCATCAAAAAGTTCAACCAAGAAGTAAGTTAGCTAAGAAATTGATATATTATATATTCACATTTCTAGACTCATATATATATAGGAGCATTTCTGGTACGGATTACTATTCACGGACCACCCGTACGGAATGGCCCATTTGGCATGCTTCCAGATGGAATTTTTTGATGAAATTTGGTGGGGATGTTCTTCATCGTGTGTATAACATCTCCACCAAATTTAATCAAAAAATTCAACCGGGAAGTGGGTTATCTACATGATTGAAAAATATTGGATTTTTTATATCTATTTCTAGACCAATATTTTTCAATCATGTATTCAACCAACTTCCCCGTTGAATTTTTTGATGAAATTTGGTAGAGATGTTCTACACTCGATGAAGAACATCCCCATCAAATCTCATCCAAAAAATTCTTCAGAAAGCATGCCAAATGGGCCAATCTGTACGGATTGTCCATAAACAGTAATCCGCATGGGAAATTTGCCCTATATAGGTATATATCTCAATCATTTAGTTGACCTGCTTATCACATTTTTTTTGTTTTTTTTTTTTTAAATTTATGGAAATAGTCTACTAATCGTGGAGATGATTATCGCAAGTTTTATCCAAAAAAACTAATCCGTTTACGTCCTCAAAAACCCCAATCCGCATGAAATGGTTCTTATGGGAAATTTTCCCAATATATATATAATAATAAATTGTATATGTATAATTTTTCTTTGGTCTGATACGATATATCACCACTAATGAAATTCACTATCGATGTCTCATACCATACACCATGGTACGGTGCAATTACCATACCATTATCTATTTTTGATACAAATCAATTGGCCCTTAAGAAAATACGCCTCAAGGTGTTTGAGCCTAAACTTTTGCCACCGTCCAACTTTTTTGCTAAAACTACTTTTTCTATGAATTCACTAAAATTGTTAGTATACTTGGACTAAAACCCATTCCAATCAGCATTGATCTGCCCTTGCCCAGTGTAATTGTAGAATAACATAAGGGTATTTAAGGTAAAAAAAAAAATATTTGTGGGTTGGGGGGCTCAAATGGGTTTACTTTATCTAAACCCAAACCCGACCCAATTCGGTGCGGATTTTAATTTGGTAAACCAGGCCCGAATTTTCCACATTTGGGTAGGGGTGGGTTAAAAATCAACCAGGTTGGGCCATTTTTCCATCCCTACTCTCTACCACTGGGTTCTTGTGGGGATTAATCCATTCGATGAGATGTCCAGTATTTAATTACTTGCAGGTGCAAATTCCCTTGTGGTTAGTAGTAGTTTCAATTCCACGAGAAGGGATTAGTCTCACATCACGACACACCTTCTGGGAGACAAAAAAAAATTATGGAGCCTCATTAAATATTTTATATATAGTATGTCAAGACTCATAACATGAAACCAGAAGTTAAGGGACTTTGCGAATTTTCTATTATGTTGAGCAATAGACGAGATGTCAGTTATTTAGTCCATACCTAAAATTATCAAATTATTTTTTATTGATTTAAATGATGTTTGTCGTTGTCATCAATTATGGTCTCAGGTCGAACTGCCACCTGTTACCAACAACTACCCTTGAAGTTCTAAATTATACTTGAAGCAGTTATATATCTTGTAGTTAATCTATTTATTTTATATATAATTTTAAGCAAAATTAATTAATTTATAAATCTCCCACTAATTTTATACAAGAATTTTATGTCAAATGGATATCTACTACCCAATAACATAATATTACATATCCGGAATTATTATTTTTTAAGATAAAAGTGTGCAAACTAACTTAAGTGTATCTTGACTATTTTTTTTAGTTTATTAAATTTGGAGTTCATAGTTTTTGGTTTATTAAATTCGGGGTTGGTAATTTTCAATTGTTGTACTTTGAGGTCCAAAATAAATAAATCTGGGAGTCAACATAATATTTTGCTCAATTTTCAATAATACTCTTTTTTCATTCAACTAGTCATTGATCTTGAACCGTAAACTCAATAAACCAAAAACTAAGGACCCTAAAATGAGGACAATAATTTGTTCAACATTTCAATTGATGTGGCCAAAATACTTCCGTGCTTATGAATCCAAGTGTAGGTTGTCAAGTTATAATAGTTGGTAAGTCCAAGTGTCAAACTACAAGGATAGTCGGTAAGACGATGGAGCGATTACGAGTCCAAGGCTTTGTTTAAATAGGTGGATTGGTTGATTTTAATTGTTGATTTTAAAATTATACAATAAAAATTAAAGTGATGTATCAAATGATGAGAAAAGGCCAAGGCATTATAGAATTCATTCGCTTTGCAACATTATGTATAATCAATCTCATTCAAACTTCCTAATGCAATTCGTAACTGTTAAGTATCTTATACTTTTCTAAGCAAAAGGCTGTGAAGCAAAAGCAACCCACTCCCATATAAATGTCATATAAAAAAAGGGTGTAAGCATAACTTAACACAAATGTATCTCTCCTTTGTATCTTGTAGCAAATGGTGTGAAGCAAGTGCAACCCATTCCCATGTAATGCTCAACTAAGATACAAATTTAAGATACACCAAAAGAAAAGGCATAAATTTAAACTAGGCATTTGAGAACTCATTGTTAGTTTCCCCTAGGTGACTTGATTATGAAATTGGCCACTTAAAGAGTTAAGCACAATAAATCATAACATTTCCTTTGCCTAAGATTGGGAGGTCTAGGTGGTGGATAAACCGTCTGGTATAGACATATTTGATAAATAAAAATTGAATCCTTAAGGTGATTAGTGGAGTTATTTATGACATAAACTTAAGAGATCCTCTTTGGCAACACCTTAACTTAGAAAATATTGAGTCTCAAAATCACATAAAGTGTAGAAAACACTCAACATATCATTAAAGCATTCAAGAATTGGAATCTCAAATTTATGGTGTTTTCATGAATATCAAAGACTAGTCATGCTTGGCAATGAAAAGTATCTCATTTATAGAAGGAATGGACATCGACTAGTAAGAAATACACAAGTGTATCATCTCTTCGAGTCTGATTCGGGTTCCGCTTTCACTGGATTACCTATTCTAAGGTCTATTAATATTGAGAAAATAAAAGAAAGGGAAATGCTAACTCGCTTACTTTAACTCAACAGCCTAGCTCTAACAAGCCAACTCCATTCCTAGTTTCACTACTCGTCGCTGAGCTTACAGTGGATTCCCCTATAGTGACTCTGCAGGACATTTTTGCTGACATTAGGGATTCAGAAGAAAGGGCTTTCGATTGTCGATTTTTAAGGGTCAATCTCATACCTATCACCGGACATCCTGTCATCTTTCCAGCATCGAACGGCTAAGTTCTCCCGTGAGAGCCTATCAGTATGGGATAGGCTTCCCTTGGTTCGGCACGGTTTCAGTCAGTATGGTACGCTATTGCAGTTAATCCATATCTGGAATTAGGTAAAACGAAGGGAAGTATACAAGGCATACAAAGTCAAATCATCTTATAAAGATTATCTTACTAGCTTATGGATGATTGATTAAATGGAAAAGATGAAGGATTCAACAATTATTTAACAATACTAACAATGGAATGAGAAATGAACTTACATAATTAATGCATTGCAAACTTCATTGTTTAGCCTTAGCAAAGAAATTTACTTCATAATAAATGTAGAGACAAGAATTATAGAAGTGTATTTCATTTCTCTTCAATGAATTTAATAAATTACAAAAGCTAGAGAGAGAGTGATATTCAAGACAAGTAAATAAAACTATTAATAATCTAAGAGTCTAAGAGTTTTTTAATACAATAATGGAGACTATATATATAGATGAGTGTGTTGTCTCCTTATCCTCTCTCTACTAAAGATCCAAGAGAAACTATCCCCTTTGTCCATTGGAAAATAGCCACTTTTGTATAAAATACAATATTCTAGGAGAAAGAAATTTGCACCACTTTTTAGTCTCCAAGCTAGTTATGAGATAGATGAGCAAAATAGGGGAGGTGACATAAAAGACAAAGCAAGCCATCTAGATTAATTTTGGCTTGAGCTAGATGGATCTAAGTGATGGGGAAAATTCCTTGATTGATCTAGCAAAAAGCTAGATAGATCCAACTCTCGTTGTCAACCCTTGATAGATCAAGGAATGAGCTTGATTGATCCAATTATTTGACTTTTCCTTGACTTTTTGCTTTAAAGGCCAAAAATTGCTTGGTTGATCATTCTTCTTTTACTCAATAAATTCCTCAAAATCTAAAGGCAAGAAAATAAACACAAAAATGTCTTTCCAAGTAATGTTAAATACAAAATATGCTACGAGACTAATCGCAAGATAAATTAGCAAAGCGAATGGTTTTAGAGAGTTAAACGGGTCAAATGACTCCGAATATGAGCATATTAATGACAATATTATGCGTTTATCACCAATAATACCTCTAATTCACTTAAGCGATGCATATAAATGGATATAACTTTTCTAAGAGATTCTGTATGAATAAAAAATCAGAATGGTCATTAAACACCTTTTACTTTATTATCCATTTGTATGTAATCACATAATAAATTATAGAATGCGGCCAATATTAAAATAATGTTTTCTCTTTTTTAAATTGATAGTCAAATATATACCTTTTAGGAAAACAACAATTTTAATCTAATTAAAAAACAATACTTTAACATAATTATCTATACTATTAAAAAAGTCTCAACCTATGTTTTGGTGTGCCAATCAAATGACTAAATTACCCTCTCCCATAGTACTATTCTTCCTTTGTCACTTATAAGGCCGGTTATTTGGTAAATTCACAACAATTCATTTTCCCGCATCCATTACCCTACTAACTACCTACACATCATCATCTCTCCTCGAGCCACCTCCTTTCAAAATTAACTTCCTATATGAATTTAGATTTCCTATTTATTTTTAGAAGAGATTAACAACTAATAATGTCTTCAATTATGTTTTACTTTCTTATAAAAATTAATAACGTTTTCCTTTATTTTTAATATGTTATCAAATGCACCTTAAATATAGTGGGTAAAAGATAAATTACTAATTTTAATATAATTTATATATAGAAGACCATGTAAAAAAAAAAACAAGAAACGCTTGGCTTTGAAAGTAGAATGAATATGTGTGCTTTATTGTCGAAAACAATTAACCATATATTAAAGGGCAAGATTAAGGGACCCCATATTAGCTTTTAAAAAATTAGGACATGGTATATTTGTTTTCGGCTAATTTTAGGATGTAATTTTTGTTACTTTTTCTTTTACAACTTCCCATTAATTTTAATTTAATTTAAGAAAGAACTTCAACTTTCCATTTGTCATTAATTTTAATTTAAGACGTAACTTATTAATAGTATAGTTATATATTTATATTCTTATTGCCCATTTCGCATTGTGGTGTACGCTATAGTTAGCACGCTACCATTTTCGTGGCCAATGCAAAGTATTAGTGAAAAGCTAGAAGATGATTTATTGAACTTGAAGAAATTAGAAGAATAGTTAGAAGAATTAGAAGTTGATATGATATGTTAGAAACTATTTGACAACATGAAGGCTCAAGAAAATATGTCTCTTTCTTTGTTTTTTTAATTTTATTTTTTAAGTAACATTACTAACTAACGTAATTTTTCTTTTATCTGTAATCAACTTCTACAAGCATATGACATTGAGTGTCACATTCAGCCATTCATGCCTATTTTTCCATTTATGTATATCGATGGGACTACAATGTAATTTTTATTATCATAATCTTATTCATTATTATTTTTTTGTTTCAGGCTATGATTTTCACATTCATTTTTTATTTTTTTTATCAATACTTTTATAGTCTTAAATTAATCTAGAGCACTCTTTTGTGGATAAAAAATTATATTATTTTACAAGCGTAAATATTTTTTAATTTGACATATGAACATCACAAATCATATGAAGTGGATGGCTACTTAAGGTTGTGTTTAAACACTAAAAGGTGAAATATATTTTTCATTCGTAGAATGTCACTATAAAATACTCGATTAATTAAAAATTTTACACAATGTATTTATTTATTCTTTTGTTTTAGGATTGCTGTGAATGTCGCTGGAAAACAATTATAAGAAAGACCATGTTGACTAATTTTTTGTGCAAAAATTGCTATTTTAATAAATGTTTCGTATGTTCTATTGTACTTTATGCTCATATTTTTTGTAATTTATTCACAGACTATTTTGTAAGAAATTTTTATGTTTCTTCTATAACCGTTATATTCATTACATAAATTTAGTTTGCTATCAGTTACTTATTTCCTCTGCTGCATTGAATGGCTTACCACGAAACATCATTAACTAAATGCAGAAAAAATGTCTTTCACTGCACACACATAGGGTGTACGCGCAGGATCGTTTGGAGGCAGACATAGCAACCCAAGTTGAGGCTCGAGTTCAGGCACGGATGGCGACTCAGCAAGAGTTCATACGCCAGCAATTGGAGGCGTTGTATGGTCGTTTTCCTCCACCCCCACCTCCCAACATGTGATGCATTTGCTTAACCTGAAAACTCTTTACTTAGTTATATTTATGCTTAGTTTTATTTTATTTCTTTTGGGGTTATATTAGATTTCAGACATGATGTTAACTTTAGAACTTGGTTTTATTGGGTTAATGTTAAGGTTTTTTCTAATGGATTCTAATTCTAACCCGTTTATTGTATAGTTGTTTTTTTTTGTCTCTTGGTCTTGTCTCATGGAAAGCAAAGCCAAAGTAGCCCGTTCGTGCATTTTCTTGTTCTCTTTCCATTGAGGACAATGTTCCTTTCAAGTTGGGGGGGTAAGCTATTTTTTGATTATTTTGTTTTGGCTTGCTATTATCTATTTCCATGAGTAGAAGAGATGTGTTTAAAAAAAATGGCAAGTTTGAAAATTGATGAATGATTGATATTTTTTTTAATGAAGATGATTGTCTCATTAGTTCTTGGCATGAATTCTTTTATTCATATAGGAATTTAAATGATAATCAAAATTGCCTTACTCCACTTAGTCTCATATCCTGATATATTTTCCCTTTCTGCATGCTAGATTGCTTTGGATGTTTCCAATTCGATAATAATACTTAGGTTCTTTTTCATTGAGAGAAGAGAAATTTTTGTCCAAAAATGATGGAAGCTCTTTCGAAAAGATCCTCCAATGAGAGGACAAAAGCATAGCACTTTGATAACTTGGATGACTTTTATCCTAATATTGACTTAAAGCTTCACTTGACTAAATCTTAAGTCTCTTTGTCTAATATTAGGGAGGGGTATAGGTTACCATATGGGAAAGGGTGAATAGCTTCCTTCAAGCTCCAATGAATGAGCAGTATAATGAGAAAATTTGATAAGTGAGACCGTTGCCCCCCATAGAGATGAAAACCGCCCTGATCTAATTTAGCGAAATTTACAAGAAAAAGATACATAAAGTGCTTAGAATCGACAAATCTTGGGGCCTTTGTTTTTAGAAAAGTTCTCTCTTCCTTCTTGAATGATTATGACTCTTTGTGTTTAAATTGAATTGTTCAAATCAAATTCTAGTTTGTGAGCATCGGAGAATATGGGATTGTGTTCTAAAGGAGATAGGCGAATTAGATGATCATTCAAAACTCCGTCAGTCTGAAAAATTGATAGTAATGCCTCTTGCTTTGCATATTAAAAACTTGAATCTTCATTTTCATCATTCATCGTGATCAAACTTCTAATATTTGTAGGTATCATTTCTGAAAACCTTCACGAGATGCAACTCGTCTTCTTTGGGAACTTAGAAGTTAACAATTTTTTTATATAGTATATTATTTTTGTAATTATATATATGTTTGTCTTGCTAAGGGACTAACAAGAGATAAGTTGAGGGGAGTTAATAAATGCATAATATTGTCATGTTTAAGCTCTTTTTCGGAGTCGCTTGACGCGTTTGTTACTTTAATTCTGCCTAATTATCCGCTTATCTCGAGATTAGTGCCTTAGCAAGTTTTGTATCTAACATGGCCCAAGTTGGTGTGTATGTTGTAGTATTCCATGTGTTTGTAAGATTGAGATACAATGTCATTGCATGAAGTGATCAAGAGCAAGTCCAGATAGCTTGCAAAAATGCTAAGTGAAAAGTTCCAGGCCCATGATCGATCATGGGCGAAGCCATGATCGATCATGGCTTCCAAAATTTCTAGCAGAACACTCCCATGATCGATCATGGCCTGGCGAGTACACCTACTACCTGCTCCTTTCAGCCTATTTTGAGGGATTATTGTCTCTAGATATTTTCCTTTGTTTAATTTATTATTTCTTAGTTATTTTGTGGCTAGTTTTTAGGCTAAGAAAAGGGGTAGATGGAGATTATCTAAGTTTTGTACAAGTTCTAGAGAGAAGGGAGAGCTAAAGGCTTGTACTTTCTTCTTTCTTCTTGTAAGTTTACTTTGATTTTAAGAAATGAATACTTCTTCTATAATTTTTGCTTTGAGTATTATGGAGTAGTCTTTTACTAAGGTTATGGAGGTAAATTGCGATATAATTTTCGGTGATTAATGGCTCAATCCATGTTTAAAGTTTGATAAATATTTGTGAATCCTTTTCTTCATCATATCTTCTATTATTTCAAGCTTTCTAGGTATTTTCATATTAAGTTGAGACTTTATATGCCTTGTATATCTAGTTCTTGGTTGTTAATGAACATACAAACATATTTATATGGTTCTAGAAAGCTTGTAGTCTCTTTCCCCCATCCATGGAGCTTTTTCCTCTTCGTAGAAATTATGAATACTTCTTAAAACTCCATAGATGGATTATAAATTTACTTAGCTTATCCTTGATTCATATATTGATATATTGAGTGCTTCTTACACTATATGTGATACTTAGACTCTTTATTTTCTACCCTAAGTGATAAACGATGAGTTGACGAATTTATCTCATAAACTTCATTCCGTCTCATTGTTAGGATTCACTTTCTAATTTTCATTCTTTAAACCATGATATTTCATACACTTGCTTTATGTTAAATCTTCTTATGATGAATTTGTCATATCTATCTCGGATTAGCTTCATCGGGAATAGGTTGCCTTGCTTCACACCTGTAGCTAAGAGATAGGAATGATGGCTTCATCTTTGGTGGAATGTTGTTTATCTTTTTCATGATATAGCTTCGATTCGGGAATGAGTCGCCTAGCGTCACACCCTTTGCTATTGAGAGATACACCAACATTCCACATATCTCGAGAAACCTTGTGTTGAAGTCTTTGTATGAGCTAATGATCATCGTTTCTTAAATCGCAACTAACTTCCCAATACTTTAGTGCTTTCTTATTAATTTTCACAACCGATTTACATTTACGTTGTTTCACAACCAAACCAACTTACAAAACCAGAAAAATCGTAAAATCTGTAATCCATTCCATTCCTTTTTGACTATCCATGTGGTTCGACACTTGGACTTCCGAGACTATATTACAACTTGACGCGCCTGCATTTGGGCTAACACAACGCGATATTTCTTCGGCGTCAATTACATAATTTAACAAAGCACCAAACTTATTACAAAATTAGTAAAATTTACCATTCACTTAATGCATTTCTTAATCTATGTTGTTAGTCAATTTGAGCCCCCCACCCCCTCCCTCCCCCATAATTGACCTTCCTTTATTACTTAAGTTAATCAAAGTTAACTTTCACCAATAACATACCTTAGTTAAGTTTAAAATTTTGCTCTAAGTTAATATAACCTAAAATTTGTTTATCTCACATTGTAGTAATTTTGGAATATTGCTAGCATGTATACATCAATAAAATTTGTTTACTTCGTTATCTATTTTGCTTAATTATACTTTTGCCTCATTTTCTCCCACATAATTGTTTGCCTAATTTTAAGTTTGGATTGTTTGTCTAATTGTTACAAAAGAATTCATTGTTTGCTTAGTTATACTTTTGGTTCAAGAAGGCACACATTGTGGTTTTCATTATAATTGTAATCAAGATCCCAAAAGGAAGACTAGTCGTACATCCTTTTGATTTATGTGCATTAATCATAGTACGAACAATGTAGCACGCAATGTTTAATTTGTGTATTTTAGGAATATGATACAAAAAATCAAGCCTACTCCTTGGCAGTCTCCCTTTGTACGCATAAGTTTGTAAGATGTCGAAGGCAATGAGGATTGTGACAACAATTTCCTGTTTTAAACCTTCGTGACAAATTGTTTGCCTAATTTTTAAGAGGAACAACAAATAATACGTAACTATATATAAATGGTACTAAAGTCTATAAATTATATTCATATTGTAGGTCGAAAAATACCCTAGAGGGGGGGTGAATAGGGTTATTAAAACTTAATCGGATTTTTAAAATCGATTTAAAAATGTTTAATGTCTTTATCAATCAAGCAATCAAGAAACAAAGTTAATTCCAATCACAAAGTATAAATATCACAATATAAGAGATCAAGAGATAGAAAGATTGAACCGATAGAAGTCGAAGACTTTTTGTCCACACGGTTCGGCTTGTTAGCCCTTACTTCCGCGCTCGGTTAGTTCCCCGAGAATTTTCACTATAACCGATCCTCTTCCGGGTGAAGATCAAACCATTACAAGTATTCAAACTCTTACAAATGTTGCTAACCCATAACACTCAATCACAAGAACAATTTCTTGCTTTACCAAGAGATAAACCTCTCTTGAATTTGGAAGAATAAGTTTTTGGTGATACACACCAAAGTACAATAACACTCAAGTGTATGAAGAATACAAATTAAGCTCACACTAGAGGTTATCAAATTTGATCAAGAAAGATAGCTCAAGAGATGAAGATTTTATCAAGTAATGATTTTGATTTTTCAAATAAAAACTCTCAAGAATGATTTTAGGCAATAGATAACATTCAAAGCTAGTAAGAGTGCCCAAAAAGTGTTTTAGAAGTCATATATATAGTTTGGGAAACAATATGGCTGTTTGGGGTGGTTGAAGGTGGTTGTTGCACAAAACTAGTCTTGCAAGAAATCTCCAACGGCTATATTTCCTTGAGAGAGTCAACTCCCAGAATATTCATGTAGTCGACTACATGAGGTAGTCGACTCCATGAACAGTGATGTAGTCGACTACATTGCTCTGGAGTGGGGTGGTTTTGTGCAATTTTCCAACTTTTGCATTTTGACTCCAAAATTGATTTTAATGCTTGGGGAATGTCAAAAATAGGTTTCTAAGACTTCTAATATTTTTTTTGTATCAAAAATCATTCATATGAAATTATAGTAAATTTTTCAAGATGACTAGTTTTCGGTAAAATGCTTTTTCAAAGAGAAAACTAGTTTCAATCAATCTTAACAAGGTTAAATCATTTCAAGAGCTATATATAATTGATCAATGATAATCTTTACATAAAATCTAAGCACTCACTCAATTTGATAATAAACCGAGTCTTCGAAATGCTTGCTTTTCTTGTATGATTCTTCACTTGATTGATGATCTTGATCCTTTCTTGGTTTTGACTATTTGTGAAGCTCATGGAGATCATTTGAGTTCATTTCTTGTGAGTAGAAGCAATTGTAGAACTTGAATAATAGTTGAAGATTTTGGTTCTAGATCAAACTTTGTCGGAAGAGATATTTGTAAAACGCTATCATCATTTGAACACACAAGTTAAATAACACTTTGTTAACTTATTGTTATTATCAAAATAAGATTAATTGACTTTAAGGTCAACACATATATATCACAAATTAATTGCTCCCGTATGACAACCTTCTTTCGAAATACCCATTGCAAAAAAAAAGGTAATGGTATCCATAAAGGTATGTTAAGTGATTTTTGCATAAAAAAAGTATTTAATTACACTAAACCCTAATTGGAAAAAAAAATAAAGACATAATAAATATTAAATAGTTTAACCTGATCAAATGTTGAGGAAAATTATGTTGCATAAACCTAATGCTAGTTAAACATTACAAATTGATGTTATATATGATGTATTTTTAAGATTTCATTGCTACGAATAATATGTTATACATAGCTCAACTATGATTATTATGTTATAATAGGAGTTTCATCTATATATCAACCGCATAAATGGTTGAAAGAGATTGTCTGACTTAAAATATGTACCATATATACCACAAGTGTATAAACAATATGAACATATTGTCGTCTTAAACTGTACAAAATATGTAAATTATATTAAAAAAGTGTAAATTATTGAAGTATAATTGCACCTTAATCGCCCGCTCCATTATAATTATGGCATTTAAATTTTAAACAAAATTATTGTTGTGCGAGTTAAATAAATGAATATGTTTGCTCTTTAATTTTTCCCTCCAAAATGAATATGTTTACTCCCTAAAAAACTCAACTTAAGATAAAATTTTAAACTAAATATTTAAGAACTCCAACCAAATGGACCATTTATTTAATTAAACTGTTTATTTGAGACCTAGCAATTAATTAAAAAGAATAAATTGGCATATATGCTCTTTGATTAATATCGACCTCGAGCTAAGCTTGCATGACAATATAGATTCATGTACTAATTTGTCAAAATTGTACAATTTAGTTCCTCTTTTTAAAATTGATATTTCAATTTTTTTCTTTTACTTTCAATTATTAGTCACATTAATTAGAAATTATTTTTATATTTTTTATTTTAATAAAATAACTCTCTAGGAGTTTCAGAAATTTTGATGAAATTACTATTTTTTTTTTATTTTCACAAAAGATGAACTGATAGTTATATGACTTACTAATTAATATACATGTCATAATGTATATTACTAATTATGCGACTTGGGAAGTACCACATGTCTTCTTTTTTCCTTTATTGTTTTTATCTTATATTCTTTCATTTTTATTTATTTTCCAAGTTGGATTCACATGTGACCCATATAAGCATTTCGTCAAAACATATTGATGGAGTTAGTGCCAGTGTACGTTTGTCACGTTAGATAAGAAAGTCGGATATGATATGATAAGGACGATATTGACCTAAGGTCTTAATCTTATTTTGATAATAACAATAAATCAACCATGTGTAATTTAACATGTTTCTTGATATAAGTATATAATTTATTTACTTGGAAAATTCAAGAAAAACATGACAATGATCACTCTGTTACTATTCGATCATTGGACAAAACAAGGAAGATCAAATATCTCAATGCAAATCATGAAGCACAAATGAACAAAAGACTATATGAAAAGCTTCAAGAAAAAAGCTTCAAATGAAGATCAATCCGAAGAAACAAATCAAAGCATTCGAAAACTCATTAATTCAGTAATTGAGTGAGTGTTTAAGATTTATGTAAAGTTACTTTATTGATCAAATTCTTATAGTTCAAACATATTCATGTATCTTTTAAAAGATTGATTCAAACAAGCTTGAAATTGAATTATTTGAAAAACATCATTTTACAAAGACCGAGTTTCAAAATAAATTCATATTAATTTTAAATGATCATATTTTAAGATCTAATAAAAATAGGTATCTTAAAAACATAGGTTCACTGTAACACCCCCGCCTTAATCGACAGGATAACACCCGTAATTAAGGCCTGGAGGGTTACAAACCCATCTTAGATTAACTAGAATGGGCAATAATGTGAATAAGAACCAAGTAATATGCATGTCACGTATTGTTAGTCATGAGGTGCAAAAACAATAACATAATTCTTATATATGCATATAACAGTTGTACAAAATCAAACTAAGTATGTTCAAGTCAATATACAGCATTTCGGGCTAGCCGTGGCTTCTCGTAAAAACATTTACGAGATAAAACTGAGTCTGTATCAGAGCCACTAACTCGTCCCCGATCCCGTCGTGTCCTTGTCCTCTTTGGACTCTGGAATTCCTGTATTTGGTTAACAAAAAGGGGGTGAGCTCACAGCTCAATAGGGGAGGAAACAGGGAATAACATGTTGAAAACATAATTTATAGTTCAACAACAAATCATACTTTAACAATTGCTTAGGTTACAAAAACTATCACTAAATGAAACTATACGTGCTTATGCATATGCAGGTTACTTCCCTTGTGTCAACCATTAAGCCACGTAGCCAGAATATATATATCCACATTGAGTCAACTTTATCAAGGGCCTAACCGCCCGATACAATTATCCGTTAATGATCATAAGTTAGCCCATTGGCCTCAGAGAATGTCATGAGATCATAACCGAATCGGACCTCCAGTTCGACGATAATATCACAACCACCGAATTATCAGTGCCTTGCCAATTTGCCTATGTTCCCGGGCTCTACACCGGTAGCTTATAGGTGGCTAAACATTGCTCCCCTAAGGGTTTAGGGCTTTTCAACCCAAGGGCACCGGGCCCTGCCTATTTTTCCATCCCGGCAAGCACTAAATAAATATAGAATCCCTTCACCATCGACCACAGTAGAATCATATCCGGATCCGTATCAGTATCAGGATTATATCACATCCAGAATGATACAATAATCAGAAGAGGCTCCCGGCATAATGATAAGAGATATACGCCTATACAATAGGCCATAAGAATGATTCGAGCTTGCTGAAGGACCTCCAAGATTTCGGTTAACACAAATATAATGCATAGCGTGCTATTAAGTAAACACATGAAGCAACTTATGCCATATACCCTTTAGCAAGTCTCACTATATATCCCTTGTTGTGTATAAAACATTAACAAGTCCATTTCATCACAAATAGCATCCATACTTCCAAGGGATATCTTGTACAATTCATTTAACATAGTACGTCAAGTATACATGGCATACTTTGCCTCAAAACATGCATTCATGTCATTTAACAAACATTTGAAGTAAATTATACCATATACACTTCCACAAGCCCAACCCCGTACTCTATGGTGCGTAGAAACAACAACAGTTCATTTTCTTCAATTTTTCGAAGTCAAGAATCCATGGAATACTTCATAGGGTTGGATAATACAAAGATATCATGTGCATATGGCATTCATGGCTTCAAATTTCACATTTGAACCTTTACAAACAGTTATAAATGCATCCAATAGATGTATTATAAGTTCTCAGAGAAAACATGGGGAAAACATAATAAATTTCAGCAAATAAGTCATATTACATGTTTTGGAAACATTTAGACTATATTATCGAGTTTTGAAGTCATATAAACCCCTACCTCAAGTGTATAGACCAAAAGAAGGAAGAAAGTAATAAACCGGAGACCCGTTCGGTGAAATCCTCAAGCTCTCGTGTCACCATGTTCCTAGCATAGCCAAACCCTCGAATTAATAGAGTATAAACCCAACCCAAGTAGCCAAAGCTCACGCTTGAGCTTTTATATAAGAAAACCAAGATATGAGATGATGAATAGTACCTTAAAGGTGGTTTGGATGATATCAAGCTCGAATCTTCGATTCGGATGGATAAATGCGTAGAAATCTCCTTCTTTCTCTCTCTAGAACCCTCTAGATCCTCCTTTAGAAGTGTGTGCGAGGTTGCCTCGAAAATGGGTTGAAAAATGAGTGAAAATGGCCTTAAAACGAGTTTAAGTCGGTGGGAATAGTTAACTGGAGAACCGGTATGCAAAATACCCAATACCGGTCCGCGGGGATCAATTTTCCCAAAATTTTGGTGCCGGACCGGTATGCCAAAAACGCCATACCGGTCCGCGCTATAACTTTGGGGCTTTAGTGCACTGTTTTTGTTTCGGTCATAATTTTTCGCTCGAAACTCCGATTGAAGCGTTATTATATCAACGGAAAGGTATTTCAAAGATCAACAACTTTCTAAGAGAAAGTTTTCCGAAATTATAGATATATTTTTTTCAAAAATTCACCGAAGACAGCGCTCTGCCGAAACGCTACCAAATGACAAGAATTTTGCAATGGGCCTACTTTGCGCCCTGTTTTGACCCACGAGGAGTGTGAATTGGACTTTGGTCAAAACACGAAAGTTGTAGAATGGTACAAATACTGGACACGAATTTAAAAGGATTCTCATTCTGATAAATAGAGAAGAAATTACAATGGCTCAAAGATAGCTAGAAACAACAAATCGTAAAGGACCAAAACTTCTTATTTACCAACCAAAATCAATTCGAACCACCCGAATTACCAAACGATTACTCACTTGAGTATAAATAATCTAATATAATTTAATTTAAAATAAATTAAATTACGGGGTATTACATTCACAAATTATTAGAATTGTATTTGGAACTAAATTGCTAAATTGCAAAAATATTTTTATTTTACAATTAAAATTCGCTCAATTTTGGCACAGTTTTGACCTAACGGTATGATGGAGGCCTTCCCAGACTCTGATCATTTTGAAATTTTTACAGTAGTTAGACAGCATCTCTTAGCATGTTTTACTAAAATTTGAGCATTATCCAACGGTCAGATTCGAAGAAATTATCAAAGCAAATTTGAATTGTTTTGACAAAACTAGCTGTTGAAAAATTTGAAAATGTATACATTTGACCCAAAAACTTTCTTAATCATCCCCAACGGCTATATACTGTTGCAAGCTATATATATGAGGTCCTAGACATGTTTTAGCATACCTTGAATCATTCTAATACTCTATTATTCATATATTCAAATATACAAAGATTCAAGAACACATTTTGATCAATCTTTCATCTTTTGAGCTATATATTTTGATCAATCTTGATAACTCTAGTGTGAGCTTCATTTGTAATCTTCAAATACATTTTAGAATTGTTGTATTGGTGTTGTAGACACCCCAATTTGCAACCCCCACAAGAACCCTTATATATATATATATATTTAGTCATTCTCCATTTTTAAGCTTAAGTATTGATTTTGATAGTTTGACCCTTTTTAGGCTTATTTTGCATTTTTCTTATTTTTGCCCACTTTTCATCCCACATTGAATGGGAGTGAAAAGTGAGGCCTTGGGTTTCCTTATAAATAAGGGCCTAAGACATGTGTTTTAAGGAGAGCCAAATGAGAAAGATCATATAAGAGCTTTTTTAGCCATTGAACTCATAATTTTCATTAGTATAAAATTCTCCTACTCTTTTATTAGAGATGTCGAGAATTATGCTCTAGTCAATTTTATTAGGTTCTTAGAAAATAAGAATCTTTTCAGTATAAAGTTTGCACTCGGAGTGTCAGTCTTTGTCAATGCCGGAGGTCTGTCTGCTTCTCTCGTATCTATATTATCGTCGGGAAGGTAATTATCTGCCCCCTTCTCTTAATTAAGTTTATTATATGCATACTTATATTATTTTAATTAATTTTATTATATATACTTGTTTAATTTTTGTCTATGATATGCATGCTTGTCTTATTTTAATTAAGCTTATTATATGCGTACTTGTTTTAAGTTTATTATATATGTCTTTATTTTATTAAAGTTTATTATCTGTAGACCTGTTTAATTAAAGTTCATTATATATACGTACTTGTTTATTTTCTTGGAAGTATTATAAGTGAGTATGGAGTTGGCTTGCTTGGGCCAACATAAACCGAAAGCATTTACTTTCACTGTCGTCCGACCCTTTCTTTTAATTGAGTTTATTAAATGCATACTTGTTTATTATTTTAATTGAGTTTATTACTTATTTAACTTTAATTAAAGGTCTATTTTCTATGTTAAAAACTCCCATAGAATTCTCATCGAGTCCGGAACTCACCCACGCACTAGAGCACCCTACTAGATGGTTTTGTCGCACGACAAACCCAATGCAAATATAGTGTGTCGCACGACAAACCTTGTCATGTCGCGCGACAAACCCCCCCAAACACCGACCAACCACTTTCTGACACATCAGTCTGTCAGAACCATTACTTCAACCATTTGCCGCACGACATATGTATATTTCGCGCGACACTTGCCCTTTCTGGGGGAATGTCGTGTGACAATCTTCCCCGAGCAGTATAAATAGGCCAACACCCCATGGGTTCAAGGCAGCCATTCCCCACCACAAAAAACATGGTTTTGACAGCGAAAATTCTTATTTCTCTCTTGCATTTACAATCTTTAAGCTTTCTTTGGAAGCACCTTTGATAACATTTATTTCTGCAAGAGTCTCGAATCTAATATTGGCACCCAGAGTGCCACCTTCTAGAGTCAGACCACTGGAAATATTTCTAAGAGGAAAGCTGATATTCGTCGGAGGTCTTCTCTGCCATATTATATTTTCTCTCTCTTATTCTTACTATTATCGTCGGGAAGGTAACTAAAGTCTTTTCTAGTAATCAAATAATATATTTGCATACTAATTTTATTGTACTTTATTTAGTAATTATAGATTTTTTTAAATCTTATTTAAGTTTACTATATATACGTATTTGTTATTTTCGGAAGTATTATAAGTGAGTAGGGAGTTAGCTTGCTTGGGCCAACATAAACCGAAAGCATTTACTTCTATCATTCTCAAAATTTAAGTTATTTTGTAGACTCTTTTTATCTGTTGTTCTATCAACTTTCTAGCTGGATAAACTTATTGTTAAGTTATTGATATTTTAGCGTTTTCAAACGAAACAACTTGATAAAATCATTTGTAAAACAAGAAGAAGTATGACCATTTATCATCCGGCTAAAACCAAGTTTTCAAAAATCGGACTGATAAAGCTTACATAGGAATTAAATTCAGATATATTTTATCTTCCATATAGACTGTAATGTATCTGATACACTTTCCTCAAGAGTTCAATTCCATATCAAATTAATTCCGATAAGATCTGATCTTTTCTAAAATTAACCTAGCAAGATAATTGATATTGTTATCTGAGAAAACAATACTGAATCACTCTCATTTCAAAATAGATAAGATAAATTTTTGTCACTAGTAATTAGATTTCGACAAAACCAAAACATCGGATCACGGAATACAAGGTTTTCATCCCTTTCTCCGTATTTTTCAAAATCAGGTTTTCATGAATTATTTCCAGAAAACAGTAGAATATCAGTAAAAGCATCTAAGTTTTCTAATAGAATATCAGTAAAAGCATCCAAGTTTTCTAACATAGAATAAACATATAAGACCACTAGAGACCGAAAGGGCGGAATAGGTGCTTAACACTTTCCCAAACCGTAATATAGTTTCCGAACCCTATAAAATCCTGGTTTCGTAGACAAATGTGTAAAAAAATGCTTATATGTAGCCTTTCCTCTTACACAGCTATTTTGTCCGTTTTCTCGTAAAACATACTGACGACTCTAAACGAACCATCTTGCATCTAGAAATAGGATAGAGAGGCACCCGATATGAATTATCAACACATAAAAGCAAATGGAACAATGGAATCCTTTTCGATGTTTCAGACTCCCAGACTAGAGGCTGAGACCCTGGGTCGCATTTGCGGATTCTCATAGGTGTGTATCACCACAAATAATTCATTCTTCATTTTAAAATAGAGTTTGTCTCTTTGTAGAGCAAGAGAGCTTATCTTATGAGAAGTGTAGTGGCTATAGCTGCATTGTGAGTGTTGTGTGCATAGCAACATTTTTATTGAGGTTTGATCTTCACTCGAAGAAGATTGAATAATGGAAATTCTCAGAAAACTAACTGAGCGCAGACGTATGGTTTAGGAAACCGAATTGTGATGACAAAAAGTCTTGAGCTTCAAATTGGTTTAATCTTTCTAAACTCCAGCTCTCTTTTTATTGGTATATTATTGCTTGTATTTTGAGATTGCTTATTTGGTTGTCTTGTGATTGATTACTTGAAATTTATTATTTCCTTGATATTGCTGCTTAGCTAAATTGTTTTGCTTAAATATTTTAAAAATGTTTTAATTCCGCATTAAGTTTTTAAAACCCTATTCACCTCCCTCTAAAGTTGTTTTCCAACCAACAGACGAGACATGACAAAATAAGAACCTTCTGATATATTATAATATTATCATGCGTTTGGAATTAACTTGGATAAAACGAACGGATAAGATACACACCATAATTAAGCATTTGACGCACGTTGGTTAAGAAAATTTTTTGTTCATTTTTCCGAATATACCCTTTTGCTATATTAGTTTAGTTGTTTGACATACTTTTATAGCACATACACATAGCTATGTACATATACATACACACGGATACAAAAGAATACTTATGTAGATAAGAAGAAAAAACCCATTATACCAACATGTCATTGTCTTCCTAGTCCTCGCTACCTCGTTTTCTCATTCTTGTGTTTATTTCGTTCTATAAATGCATAATTCTTTATAGGGTTACACAATATTTTGAGGGCGAAATTGATTTTTTTTTAATTTACGTATATTTTATAAAGACTAAAAAACACAATACCACCACTCAAGGTGGGATCATGTTATCTCGTTTGTTATGGGATAAAACTAGTGAAAGAGATTAGTTATCCCAGTAAGTATTTTATCCTGCGACCATAAACACAAGATATGAAAATGTAATCATATCCCACCCGACCATCTGGCGCGACAGACATGCCCTTAAGGTACTTCAAGATTTATCTTGCTACTTTTCAAATTTTAGGGGTATGATTGGAATTTGGGTCAAACTTGAAGTTTGTCGTATCAATTACCCTAATTTAAACCGTAACCCAGCCCCCGCCAGCGACCTTCATTTTCCCACCTTTCACCCACAACTGGTGACCTCCCTCTTCCCCAATATATAAACATATATGCATGTACATGACGCTGAAGAAAGATCAGAACAAAAAATGATATATACATATATATGTATATATATATGGCATATTTGAATCTTTGCTAACTAATTAAATCAAAACCTATGTAGACATGGCATATTTGAATTGAATCAAAGACATGTATAGAACCATGGGCGTAGCCACACTATGGCGGGGGGTGAGCGCGCACCCCCCATGATTTTGGCAATATTTTTTTCTGGAAAAAAAAAACACAGGGACTTATATGCATACATTTATAGTTGAGGTATATAATTGTAAGAAATAAAAGTGGAGGGGCATTTGGAGAATTGAAATACATTTAAGTGAGGAGAGAGAACCCGAGACTCTCCCCCCTTTCTTTTTTCGTTCTCTTCTCCCCTGTTCGTATATGCATAAAAAAAATTAGGAACAAGTTGTGTTTGAATTTTTCTCTTTAATCAAAATATTTTATATTTGTTTGTATATGTATTAAAAAAAACATAACAGTCATAAGACAATTGGATGTTATGATATGCAATTGGTTATAAATATGACGGCCATTACATGAATAGTAATAATATGGATGTTATGATATGCAATTGGTTATTAATTTAATAAATGTTGAATTTATAGGACTGATTTTAGAACAAAAAAGTATTATAGCAAAATAGGAACAAGTTCTTCCTCTGGCTAAAAATTGCGCACCCTCGGCCAGCAATTTCTGACTACACCACTTAGAACAAGCACAATCGCACGAGTGGCTCACTTCCACCCTCAGCTTCGGCATTGCCCTCTAGCAATTCATCCACTACCATTTCTATCATGTTTCCCTCTCTCTGTACTCCAAGGCTGGGTCTCTAAATTTCTCCTTCAAAAGGACTTTCTCGATTCTATCTCTGAGATCAGTTTTAGATTTGTTTTTCTTGATTACTGTTGTTTTTACTTCAGTTTTAGTGTTTTTTATGTTTGAACTTCTGGGATTTTATGGGGTGTTTTATACCATATTTAGTGGATCTATATACACATATAAGAGAGTGATAAAGAGTTCATATGAGACGCCTGCAATTATTTTAGTTTTTTCTTATTTTGGGTTTTGATTTTGATTTCGAAGTGGATTTGATTACCGATTAATTTGGTTTTATTTCAAAATTTAGATCATGTTTTAATTAGAGTTGGGTTACCATTCACTGTGTAGGCTTAAATTGTTAGGTTGGGTGTCCATTAACATTTTTACTAGTGATTTAAATATGAAATTAGGATTTTTTATATTTTAGGAAGACTGAGGAAGAAAAAGATAGGGGAATGTTATTTTGGTCAAAAAAAATAAAATTAAAACTTGATAGAAATTTAGCTGTTTCGGGTCTTAGGGAAATTATATTATGGGATAAGTAGAAATTTGTTAACTCACTTTTAAAGAAGGTTATGATAATCTTTGCATGTGATCGGTAGATATAATAAAAAGTGTGAAAATTATTATAACTATTTTATTATTATTTTATTATATCAATCAATCAAATGTATGATTTACTTGAATCTTGAAGGTCAACAAATTTCTACTCGAATAGGATTAACTGATTAAGTCAATAAACATCTTTCCATTACAAAACCGAAATCCAGAGTGCCAGTCCAATAGATTAGCTAGGCAGTAGTGTTCATTGGTGGGTACTAGCCCAACTCCGTTTTATTTTCTTTCATTAAGCAATTTATTTTATTTGTCCATCTCCTAAGATTATAAGCTAATTTCTATTTTATTTGGGGGTGGCGGGAAGCATCACTTTTATTTATGATTTACATTATTTTATGGGGCAATTAAAAAAAATGTCTTATTAGAAAAAGATTTTCACACTAAAGCCAAGAAATAATTTTTTTTCAAATAAAGGGCCTATTTTTTATTTTATTGATAATATGACATGTGTCTTTTTTTTTCATTATAAAATGACATCCCAACCCTTAAAATAAACTAAAAAATACCAATATGCATTAAAATATGGATTGCAATATGAACTTTACAGTTTATATTTCACTGCAATATGAACTTTGCAGTCCATATTTACTGCAATATGAACTTTGCAGTCCATATTTTTTGTGCAAAGTTCATATTGCAGTCCATATTTCACTGCAATGTGAACTTTGCAGTCCATATTTCTAGTGCAAAGTTCATATTGCAATCTATATTTCACTGCAATATTCATATTTTTTGTGCAAATTTCATAAAGAGGGGGTAATTTAGGTAATATATAACATGTTTTTATTAATTAAATGATATTTAAATTTATTCAAATACATTCATTTAAAATATAAAACAAAATAGGCCTCTTACACTAATTACTAATTAAAAATAGGCCCTTCATTCAAAAAAATATTATTCATTGGATTTTTGGTAAAAATCAATGTATAATAAGCCCTTCTACCTAATTTCTAGTTATTTTATTACTACATTGTTTATAGTTTATACTCATTTGCAATCTTTTTGTTTGGAATTTATATTTGAATCACACTACATACCATATGTGCTCAAAATTTGATCTTTATATTTGACTTAAAATATGAGTTACATACCTAGGACATTTTTAAGTTTACTTTCCGAAAATTTCAACATTTTAATCGTTAATATGGGCGATGTGACAACTTTGTAATTTTATCTTCTAAAAGAGGATATTAACGATAAAATTTCCTATAAATTAGACTTGTACAATAAATATTACTTTAGCATAAATTTGAAATAATATGATTCTCTAACTCGATACATATTTTACAGTGAGTTCTTAAACATTGAAAACCACACAACCCATTTATATCTGAAAACAAATTCTACTTTGATTGTTTTTAAATTTAGTTTTCCATTTTATTTTATAATAAATCAATATGACAAGTGAATCTGGTTGTGGACCTGTTTGAGAGCAAGACCACAATATATATGTTTTTGTATAGTATAAGTGACTTTGGGCCTTAGTGAACTTGATATAGACCGTTGACTTAGTGGACCAGTATTTCCTGTAATCCATATGTCCAGTGTTGAGGTACATATGTTTATTTATTCGGGTTTGGTCACGGTCAAACTGATATACTACGGCAAACTGCCCCCCAAACCCGTAGTGCTGCGTGGCATTTGAGTGGTATAGTAGGGGCTTCTAAATTCTTTGTGGCATCATCCATCTTCTAGGTTGGCGAGCCTTTTTAATAAATTGACGGAGGTCTATTAGGGTGGCTTAAGACTCACTTTAGAAGCTACTCTGTCACAACATCGATTTATGTGCCTTAAAGTAGAGCCTGTCAAGACAAAACACAATTTCCGAGTCTTAGAACTAGGTCGTACCTACAATAGAACAAGCGGAACTAAAAAACATTGAGCTTAGTAAAACTGAGCGATGGACCCCACCCCTAGATTAGTGCGCAGCTTGGGCCCCCCAGGGTTGATGGTGCGCGCCTTATGGTGCATAGCTGGTATGTATGCACCTTAGCCTTTTAGCCAAGGTTCGTGTGCACCTTCCCTCCTCCTATCCTTTTTGCTATAAATAGCCTTCTCCATCCACCATTTCAAGGAGCTACAATTCACACACACTCTTCATACATCATGATATAGCAGTAAATGGGTATAATTTATCTTGTTAAATTATACATTGGACAGCATTAATCATTATAATTACATTAATACTATTTTATTTTTTTTATATTCCCAGGTACTCGAATTCAATGGAGAAATGTGACTTTTAAATGGAATAATTTGGAGTTGTATTCTAGAAAATATGAAGAAAATAATC
Organism: Lonicera japonica; assembly: GCA_021464415.1. NCBI lineage: Eukaryota > Viridiplantae > Streptophyta > Magnoliopsida > Dipsacales > Caprifoliaceae > Lonicera > Lonicera japonica. The sequence goes on along the minus strand of CM038465.1, from coordinate 46,114,801 downwards.
TTCGAAAAAAATGAAGTAGCACTTATTCTGGATTAAGAAGAAAATTAGTACCTTGTTTGTGTGGAAGACGTAGTGGCTGTCCACAATTTAGACGCAAGTTCGAGTCCTAGCAGCATGACATTTAAGCAATTACTTTTGGCTCACAGCAGCTAGTCAAGATGGGCCTAGCGGGCCAGCACTTTCACCCCAATTTTGAGGACTTACCGAAGCTCCAAAATGGGCCAAACCATGCATTAATCCAGCAGCCTATTCAAGCGACCATCTTCATCAAAAATAAATATAGAAGCTAGCTGCAGCAAAAGAAAATCCACGGGGAGCCGTGCACAATGACGCGCTCTTTTCTTCTCTGATCTTTTTTTTTTTTGAACTTCTTTTTCGGAGGACAAACATCACTCTCTTTCTATTAAAAGGTAATGATTTAAATTAATTAATTTAAAAGATAATTTTTTAATCAAAAATAAAATATTAATAATTATATTATTTCAATTAATTAAATTAAATTTTCAATATTACCCTTTTTAAATATAAATACAAGAAAATAAATATACAATTAAATTCAAAAAAAATCAATTCAAATCAATACAAACACATATCACAAGAAATTCAAACAAGAAGATAAACTCAAGAATTATTTAAAAAAAAGTCAAAGAATGTAAATGTCTCAAACTAACCAGACTAAATATTATACTAAAGTTGCAAATATATCTGGATCACAATTCTCCCATAATAACTAGTAGACATATTAAGTTTAGTTCTTTTAATTAATTACTTGCCAGACATATCACGTTAAATTCTTCTAATTAATTTTCTCGCAGACATATTAATTAAGTTACATCTTTTCAATTTTCTAACAGACATATTAAGTTTTTTTTTTTTTTCAATTTTTTGGCAAACATATTAATTACATTTTTTCAATTTTCTAGCCGGGATAATATAAAATAGGGATGAGCATTGCATTTTATATATAATATGTCTTGAAACAAATTCCAAAATACTAATCTTTGCAAGCCTATTCCTATGTTTGTACTTTTTTTAGGGTTACCTAGGATTAAACGAGGAACATATTATTACTTTATAATAGCTTATTGTTGGTCGAAAATCAATCCTAGAGGGGATGAATCGGGTTTTTAAAACTTAATCCGAAATTAAAAAATTTCAAGTAAAGTTTTAAGAGTAAAACTTTGACTATATCTATATCAAGTAAAATAAGCAAATCAAACAAATAATCCCGGAGCAAGTAGTAAGAGAGCAAGTATAATTGCAAGTAAATAAAGAGCTTAAGTTAATTAGAAAGATTAAACCGATTGAGCTAACGACGTTTTGTTCACGCGGTTCGGTTGTTTACACCATACATCCGGGCCTGAGTAGTGCCCCCGAGAATTTTCACTAAAATCGATTTTCTTTCGAGTGAAAATCAAACCGCTACAAGTGTATTATTCTCACACACTCTACAAGTATTGTTCTACTTACAATACTCACACAAGAAACTCTCTTGCTAACTTGTGAGATTTACCTCTCACCACACTCAACAAAAATTGACCTTCTTGTTATCATATAAGATTAACCTCTTACAAATAAATATTACAAATTGTTTGTTGATTCACACTAATGAACAATAACTTTCTCAAGTGTTTAATAGATAAAATTGAAACTCACACTAGAATTATCTTGATTGATCAAAAGATTAGCTCAAAGATGAAAGATATGAACAAAACAAAAGCTTGAATTCTTGAATATGATTAATAGATGAAAGATGAGTTTGCATATGTGTTCAAACTTATCAAAATGTGTCTTAGATGTCCAATATATAGTTCCAAAGATGATATAGCCGTTTGAGAGGCTTGGTACAAAAAATGGTAAAAAAATAAAAAATCCAACGGCTATATTTTGAAGCATCAGTCAACTGAAAAAAACTCATCAGTGCCCAGGCCAGAATCCCAATTTTTGAACTTTTACATTTTAGCTCCAAAATTAATTATAATGCTTTGGGGACCTCAAAAATATATTCTTAAAACACCTATTTTCGAAAAAAACTCAAAATATGATCATTTGAATTTAATATGAATTTATTTGAAAACCCATTTTTGTAAGAATGATATTTTCAAAGGAAATTCAATTCAAGCTTGTTTGCAATCAATTTAAGAATGATGTATGAACATGTTTGAGTTATAAAAATGATCAATCAACAAACTTTACATAAATCCTAAGTACTCACTTAATTAACGAATAGTCGAGTCTTTGAATGCTTTAATTTGTTTTTTCAATTGATCTTCACTTGAAGCTTTTTGCATATTACTTTGATCCTTTATGTTTCATGAATTACATTGCAACGAGATTGATCTTTCTTATCTTGTCCAATACTTTGCAGACTTGCTCGGATATGGATTGAAAGATCCTTCTCAAGTAGCATGCTTTCTTTGTACAAATCATGCTCTTATTAAATTTTTAAGTAAATGAATTATAAACTTAATTCAAGAAATATGTTAAATTACATATGATTAAGTTATTGTTATTATCAAAATAAGATTAAGACCTACAAAGTCAACACTTATAATTAAGTAGCCTGTCTTAATATTGAAAGAAAGTAAGTTGGCTCTTAAATTAGACTTGTAAAGCCAAATCTTCAAATCTTTAGAACACTTAAGATTCAAATCAACAAAAGCCTTGTCGGATGAATTTGTTGAAAAAGGTGGGGATCATTGTCAATGCTCCAAATCATGTTTCTTGCAAATCCATGATGAAAGTTCCTTTATCAAGATGAACCAATCAAAGTAACATAAACAAAAAAGTTGAGGAGCAAGTAAGCATATAAGAATACCACAACGTTTTGCCTTTGGAGGCTTAAACTATGCTAAAATGTGGTCCAATAAGCTGTCGTTAAAGAGATAAAGAGAGTCCTCCTTCGAAAATTTAATTTTACTTAATTTGAGTTTGAGTAAACTTTTTGAAAGAAAAAGAAAATAAAAATAATATCTATAATTTGAATTCAAATTAATTACAAAAAAATTAAGTTTAAACAACATGTAAAGGATATAAACTACAAGAGGACAAAATCATCAAATGACCCATAAAATAAAGTTTAATTACTCTTTTGCTTTTACATTGTTTGGATATTTTGAAGATTTGCAGACTTTATTTATTTATTACATGTCAAGTAAGTTTATATTAATTTTATATACTAGCGTAAATTTGTTTAAGGGTTAGGATGAATGTATTTAATTGATTAATGTGTTCATGTTGATTAACTCTACTAATTTAATACTTTAATGTTAAATACAATTCTTTCTATCAGATTTTTATTATTTTTTTTTGGATTCACCTTATGATTTGTTGAGAGCTGATATACGGTATGTTTTGACAGACATAGTGAGTGTTTTGATCTTATACATAGGTTTGGCCGTGGAAGAATTATAATTAAATTTTATAAATTAGTTGAAAATGAATGATTTTACTTTCTATAAATAATAGAGTCGAGAGACCAAGACAAGAGTCGAGTTTACTCGCAATAATATTATGGAAGATGATATTAAATATATGACTCCAAAATCATATATAGTCAATTAATTCGATAATTTTGGTATCTTGCATAATATTATTTAATTTAGTTCTGTTACTTTAATTTACTTGCTTTACTTTCCTTTGTTTTACTTATTTTATTTTATTCCACCACTTTTTTGGCTAGATTAGGAATTAGTGAAAAATTAACAAGATAGATATAAACATACTGTTTGAGTCTCTGTTGGATCGACCTTTCTTACGTGCTATATTATAAACTGATTCGCACGCTTGCGAGTATTAAAACTTATCACAACACTTCACATATACTTTCTTTCTCTAGAATTATTGTAACATTGGAGTTTTCAGGGATCTCTCTTAGAGTTTCGAAGGTCCAGTGATCCAAAAGCATGATATATTTCTACAACAAGTTTTCTTCAGTTCTTTAAGAGGTAACAAACTTGCCAATATTTTTTCAATTACACATACAACACACCAAATAGTGCATTCCACTTTGTACATATCATTGTACTGCTCATTTTAGACTTGATCGACCTCATTTGAAAACAGAGTTATCTTAATCTTGAATTGATCTGTTTGACTCAACCACTACGAGGTCAGTCCTCTTACTAGGATCAACCCAATGGTAAAAGAGGGCTTCCCTAATTAACCAGCATATGGTCATTTTGGTAATTTCCTAGAGTTCAGGATCCTAATTGCAATTTTTATAAATTAAAGAAATTTATTGTAAATGTGTAATATCTTCCCCAATTTCCACATAAAAACCCAAATGAATATAATAAACATAAAAATTGGACTTTTCCCACTCCCAGGGGTTAAAGGGTAATTTTTAAAAAGTTTAGGGGACATAGGTAATTTTCCCAAACTTTAGAGGTTAAAACTATAATTTCGTAAGCAAAGCTTTCTGTAACGACCCGATCCCACCTCAGTACGATATTGTCCGCTCTGGGTAGCGTCCAGCCTTTCTGGGAGCTCACGACCAGCTTCCCAGGGGGTCACCCATCCTAGGATTGCTCTGGTCCACTACTCGCTTAACTTCGGAGTTCTTATGGGATCCGATCCTAGTGAGCCCCCAAAAGGTCTCGTACTTAATTAGCGACCATATTTTACTTATATGGGTTTCCAAGGATCCTCCATCTTCCGATGTGGGATGCCCCCTTTGAGTTACCTTTCCTCCACCCAAGGGAGTACTCCATCACTCACAGGGTGTCACATCATTCCCCCCCAAGGGAATCGACGTCCTCGTCGACACACCGTACTCGGCGGGGTCCGCTCTGATACCATTTGTAACGACCCGGTCCCACCTCACTACGATATTGTCCGCTCTGGGTAGCGTCCAGCCAGGCCTCAGCCCCGGAACATCCACCCTCACCGCTTTGTTTCTGGGAGCTCACGACCAGCTTTCTAGGGGGTCACCAATCCTGGGATTGCTCTGGTCCACTACTCGCTTAACTTCGGAGTTCTTATGGGATCCGACGCCAGTGAGCCCCCAAAAGGCCTCGTACTTAATTAGCGACCATATCTTACTTATATGGGTCTCCAAGGATCCCCCATCTTCCGATGTGGGATGCCCCCTTTGAGCTACCTTTCCTCTACCCAAGGGAGTACTCCATCACTCGCAGGGCGTCACGTCAAATTTGTAACACCCCCGCCTTAATTAGTAGGATAACACCTGTAATTAAGACCTGGAGCGTTACTAACCTACTTTAGACGAGCTAAAGTAGGTTTGTAATAATTAATAAAACAATAAATCCAAGAAATTCACAACACCTGAAATTAACAACCCTGATACTCATGCTACGGGCGATAATATAAAACATGAGTGCAATATACATCTATACATAGACATGAAATCCAAAAGACATACACACTATGTTCATATGTATTACAGAGTAAATAACAACTCAGGCTAGCCGTGGCTTGCCATGCACACACCTATACAACAAAAATGAGTCGGTATTAGAGATCCTTTATTTCGTTCCCGACCCAGTTTCTTCTTCCGTCGTATCCGTCTCCTGGATACTTGAATTTGTTTACATAAAAAGGGGTGAGCTCATAGCTCAGTAGGGGGATATAACAGGCAATATTACGTACAAAACGTAATTAACTATTTAATCATAAATCATGGCTCAACCAATAAAATAATGCATGCATGTGCATATGCAGGTTACCTCTCTTGTGTCAACCATTATACCGAAAGAATATCAAGGCTGAACCGAATCATAATAATAATAATAACAATGGGCCTGACTGTCCCTAAAAGATATCGAAGCTGGGCCGAACCATAATCATAAGAAGAAGAACGGGTCTAACCGCCCTAGAGAATAAGTCGAACATAATCACAATATAATATCATCCAGCCAATAAAAGATTATCATCATATCATAATAGAATCGGACCACATGTCCATCCATATCATATCACAGAATCACCAGTGCTTTGCCAAGGCCTAGATTTTCGGGCTACTCACCGCTGGCTCTAGACAGCCGACCTCATTGCTGTCTCCCGGGGGTTTAGGGATTTTCAACCCAAGGGCACCGAGCCCTACTAATTTTCACATCGGCAAGCACTAGTCAATACATATTCCCTTCATCATCGAAGGGCCACAATAGCAATATTATCAAACCCATCACAGAAACCATATCACATCCCAGAATAATTCAGCAGATATAAGAAGCTTTCGGCACCATAAATAGAAGATATATGCCCATATGATAGGCCATAAGAATAATCCGAGCTTGCCAAAAAGTCTCCAAGAATTCGGTTAATACAATGACGATGCACAGTATGCATAACATGCTAATAAATGAATATTTGAAACAACTTATGCCATATAACCACAACAAATCTCTATACATGTTTCTTGATGTATATAATTCATTAATTAATTAATTTCATAAATATAAAGTATTTATACATCCAAAGGATATCTCATGTATATCAAATAATACAAATGTATCAAGTAAAATGGCATATCTTACTTCAAATAACATACACATGGCTTTATAAATCACAAAACATCATCATTCTCATCATATAATAATTCTTAAAACAAAGACAATTAAAATATGATGATTCATATATAATAAAATTATACTATTAGCTTTTAAAAATAATTAAACCCATACTTCAGAATATTTAGCCCCAAACAGTGAAATTTGAGTTGATACCCAAACCCCGACCAGCACAACTCTAAAATTCTTATACAGTTGCGTAGCCCTCAACGTATAGAACAACTTTCCTTAAGGTTCGACTCGATTCGGCGGAGTTTTGATGACCAATTGCTAAGACGTAATCTTCGTACCTATTTTCTTTATTTCTCTCTGTCGCTCAGCAACGAAAATGGAAAGCAGAGGAATGAAAATGAAAGAAACATCATTTTAAATCTAGGCTCAGTCGGTGGTGTAGGAAAAAGAAAAAAAAAAACTTTTGCTAAATTACGGCATTTAACCCTAAAGTTTCATAACTTTATTATTTTAACCCTGAACTTTTGCAACTTTACAATTTAATCCATACTCAACCAAGAAATATGTGTCTAATTTACACTAATTATATTACGGGGTATTACACTTTCAATATCAACCTATTTAGCCCTAAATTACCAACATGATCAAATTTAGACCAATATCTGCCTTACAGTACGCAACGGAGCATATTACTAGAGTAGGAATCACACATATATACATGCATCCACGAAATGATCGCACGAAAGGAGGATACTCGAAAGGGGGTAATGGGGGTGCTCTCACCTTTGGCCACTATAAATCCATGTCTCAATGAATCTTTGTTTTGTAGGTCTTAGCAAATCGATCAAACCCTACTGTTGACGGGGACTGTTTTTCCTTTATCCGTTATAAAGGTTCAACAAACTGGCAACTCTAACAGACGCACACACCACCAGCTAAACCCACCGGGAATGTACAGGATAATGTGGTTTCCACTGGGTTAAAAAAAATCCAATTAGTAAAAAAGTAAAGGATACCCAGTGCTTGCCACAGCTGCCCATAGTTTCTGAGTGCTTGGCTAGGGTAATACACTGGCATTTGGATCTTGTGTTCATCTCTGACTAGGGCAGAGTTGATAGAGAAATCTAAGATGTCTAGGTAGAGATGTAGCTTGTCGGACTTCCCTTATTTTAGTTGTTAAAAGGAGTGGAGGGTTTCTGAGGTAAGCTTATCTAAGGCACTTCGCATCCTGATTTCGGTTTGCAACTTTGTGTAGAACTTTGGAAAAGGGAGAGAACTTTTTAGTCACTCTAAAGACAAAATGATTCGGTGTGGCAATTCATCTTGCTAGTTTGTACATCGTGTAAAGTTCGTGGTGACTTCATTTCTAATAGTACTCGAATCTTTTGGTTACCCTTAATTCCTTGATGGGTGACAATGCATATGAGAATCTTACCAAATGATACCCTAAAAGCCCGTTTGGTGTTAACCTGTATTTCAGAGGTGTCATGCAGGTGTTTGACGTGGCCTTCCTGTCCTTGGCCCCAAAAGGTTCCGTAGCTCCATCCCCAAAGAGAGATCTAGTGGTTGGACCTTCCAACATGACGATTAGTGCTGAAGTTTGAGTGCCTGATCCTGATAATGAGACATAATTCAGGAGAAGATTCCCATGGTGTTTTCCATCGATACTGGTCGACTCACCCTCTCTCTCTTCTTGACGTTTTGGCATGGTCAATAACAATTAGCCTTATACAACTAATATGGTCTTTCAGTAATGCTATCCTTTTTGGTATAGTGTTTGGTATTGATAGAGACCACTGGTAAAAAAACATTGCTAAAAACATACAAAGTATTCCTTAACATGGTGAAACCGTAAAAATCACTTAACATAAGAATTGGCCCTTTTGGTCATCAAAAGGACAATATCATAAATTGCCCTAACAGGGTGAAAAACTAACAATCATTCAACATAAGAGGTGGCCCCTAGGGCCATCTAGGAGGCATTATCCAAAATTGCTTTAACAGTGTGAAAATCCAACAATCAGCGGTATGTCGGCGCATGCCAACTTATCCTCATAGACAATTGATCGCTAACGAATTCTTTATATATGTTAGAGGTGGCCGGGTGGGCTGTTGAAGAAGAGTTGAACATTACTAAAGGAAAAGCTTGTGATGCTTATTTTGCACACTTGTTGAGCAAATCTCATATCGTGAAGACCGATGTAGAAGTTGAAGTGTTGAAGGCTGAGCTAGTTTCGCCATCAATGTAAGAGGAGGTCGTGATTTCTCGTCCAAAAAATTGACATAGCATTCAATTTTGTGGAAAGCACAATTCGGCTCAAACTTTTAGAATCAAAATGCATAAAATGAAATATTAAGGATCAAAGTGGGCCAACAACTAAACGTATTTAGGGGTAAAAAGGTTAATTATCCAATTATTATTTTATTTTATTTTTGAAGAAAAAAAAATTAAGTGTATTCTTTTGTTCTTTATTCAAGTTCACCATTTTAACTAAATTTGAGACTGCATCTTTGAATTTTCACTTTTTTACTTCTATAGGATCTTTTTAACGACGAAGAAAAAGATATAGGATACAAGCAAATATATGATCGCAACCCTTAATGCCAATTAAGAAGGTTGAATTGTGCTTATCCACTAAGCTAATTATTAATTCTTAGAAAAAAAAGTATTAATTTTATGTGAGTTCTTGACGCATCACATTTACACATAAAATTACTAAACTACAACACGTACATAGTAATTTACAATTTTAGAAATAAAATTACTCATACGTTTTTTTTTTTGTTACAAATGATATATCACGAGAGAGATTTGTGCGCATGCAGTTGAGTTTACCAAATCACTCTCCTTTTCCAATTTTTAATAAAACTTGATAGTCTTTCGGTAATTTTTTAATTATTTTATCAAATGAATCATTAGTGTTGGATTTTGGAGAACTTGAGTATCACAATGCAGTGCATTTAGCTGTACCACCTATAAATATATTATTCATGTCAAACAATGATATATGGTAAATATACAACTTAAGTTAAAGAATAATATATGCTAGACAAAAGGATACACAAAAACAATTTAATCTACCCATTACAAAAAAATGCAACATCAAAACTGATGGGGTAAAAATAATTTTACCATTGGCCTACAAAGATAATATTTTACACTTTCTTTAAATAAATATTCCACTCCATAATATTTCTCACTTTTCTTTAAATAAATATTTCACTCCATAACATTACTCACTTTTACCAAATTGCCTTTTTGCCCCTTATTTTTATCAAATTTATTTTTTTACCATTCTACATTTACCTATAAATACCTCCCATCATTCATTCATTCCACACACCAAAAAAATACACCAAAAACACACCAAAGAATACACAACAAAAACACATCATTCTTCTCATCCAACACCACCATTCTCTTCCAAAATTCATCCATCTCATCCAAGAGATAAAAAGCCATTGGCAATACAAATCAATTTAAGAAGAAATAGGAGGGTCTTATAATCTCTCTTTTCATACCCTAAAAAATACCAACAACCCTTGTAAACTCTCTCTCCTACACAGTTTATTATTTATTATGTTGAAATATTTGTAATCCTAATTCTATATTTATAAATAGAATTAGTAAAATTGTAGAGGGAAAAGTTGGTAGCTTGTATCATCATTCAAAGTTGATTGCCTTTGAGCTAATACAAAGCAAGCACACACAAAAGGAGGACGTACTGCCGAATTAGCATAAGCACTATCGGGAGAACCTACCTTAATAAAAAATGTCATGTGTTCATCATTACGCCGTATTTATTATTTATTTACCGATATTCACTTATTGATTGGTTAATTATCTATTTCTAGATTTTGACACATCAGTTGGCGCCGTCTGTAGGAACGATAAGTTCTCTAAAGCTCCCGTTCTTTAGAAATTACAAGTGAATTTTCGATACAAAAACTTCAAATCCCGCAGGTCTACGTAGCTCAATATTCTCGGGTGCATAACTTCTTGCTCAGAACTCCAAATTATGCGATTCTGGAGTCAATTTTGGATAAAATTTCAAGAGCTACAACTTTTCAGTTCAAGAAGTTTTCAAATTCTGCCATCTCGGGGTTCAAAACTGAGATACAAACTTTCTGGAACGAAAAAGGCAAAAATTCCGCGGGCTTACGGCAGCTCAATATTATTGGGCGCATAACTTCTTGCTCAAAATTCCAAATTATTCGATTCTTTAGTCCATTTTAAAGAAAATTTCAAGAGTTACAACTTTTCAATTCAAGCGTTTTTCAAATTTGGCCATCTCGGGATTCAAAACGGCGATACAAAGTTGCTGCAAAAAAAAATGCGAACATCCTGCAGGCCTACACTAGCTCAATATTTACGAGCGCATAATCATTCAAAAATCAGGTAAAATCGACGAGCTTAAAAAAAATTATTACAATTTAATTTAATTTTTATCAAGTTCATCCGACAAACCACAAGAAAGAAATTAAAGAAATTTTCAGCGAATATCAAACTTCCACAAAGCTGAATGTGATTTTAAAGTCTGTCAGACAATTGCAAGACCACCCTAGGCCAAAGAGATTTGGCTGAGAATGATCATTTACTGCTGCACCACTGGTTCAAAGACCAAAATTTTGACGTTCCCTGGTAATAAATGAGAAAATTGTCAGAATTTGTCTAAGTCAGAAGGGGGCATGACTCTACTCAAGACTTAGCCAAAAAGAACAAATTTTTCTTTTAAGAAACCAAGGACTTAAATGAGAAAATTGTCAGAATTTGCCTAAGTCAGAAGGGAGTCTGACTCTACTCAACACTTAGCCAAAAAGAACAAATTTTTCTTTTAAGAAACCAAGGACTTAAATAAGAAAATTGTTGGAATTTGCCTAAGTCGAAAGGGGCCATGACTCCACTTAAGACTTAGCCAAAAAGAACAAATTTTCCTTTTAAAAAATCAAGGATTTCGAAAAAATTCCTATCACCATATAGAAAGGCCATGCTTTAAACAATCACAAGTGGAACATCTCCGGAACGTTTTTACAAAACCCTCACTAGAAGTGCACATTATCTAGTCACTCAAAAAATACTGAAGAATCTGAAGATCATCAGCACTAAAATTCAAAATAGTACTGAAATCGGAAGAAGAATAATCAGAAAAATCATGTCCTATATCCCCTAAAGTCGTCCAGTCAAGGCTCATTGGTTCGGTAAACTCCGCAACAAAATTAGCTTGCGAAAATTGAGATAAAAAACCATCCGAGACAGCCTGATAATAGGCGTCCAACGTAACGAGGCAATCTGGTAATAGGACAAATTCGAAAAATGACGGCAAATTCACTTCAGTCGGAAGAGCCCCATTTTTTATAAGATTCGTGGTAGTCAAAATGATATCTTGTACACCCTCTTCCGATATAAAGAGCTTTAAAAACTTCTAGGAATAGGTTCTGAAAGATTCACGGCAGTCGGAATAACATCAGGCACGTTATTTTATGCCGACGAAGGGAACCTCGAGAAACCTCTAGGAGGAGCAAATGAGTATAACGGGTTAACGCAGGAAGACCCTCATTCTAATCGAGCCTCTAATGCCGTCATCCGTGCTTGTAACTCTTCCACCTTCTCTTCAAGAGAAGTAAGGAAAGTAGTACAACCTTTAGTGGGATTCTTGATTCTCGCCGTAGCTTCAAGAAGATATGAACTGAGAGTCTCAAGATGTTGGTCTTCGGAGACATCTTGCAAAAAAGATGCAACGTTCCTTACCCAAAAAATAGTGAAGATTGTGTGATAATCCTGACGATCAATTACATTTGAAAAAAATTTAGCATATTCGCAAGATAGGGGACATCTCTTGTGGCTATAAGCACAAGCTACACATGGAGGACCTACAAAACGGTGAGTGTTCAAAATTATTTCGGTTTATTTTTGTAAGAGAAACTGTATTACAAAATAGAAGAATGGCGTTGGAAGAAATGGATTGAGTCTCGAGGAAGATGAAGAAGGGAGAAGGGATAAGAGCACGGCTTTCGAGTTTGAAAAAGAAGGGAAGGATGTCTGAAAAAGGGAGAGGGAAAGGAGCCTCCGACAGGGAGAATCTCGAGGAAAAAAATCTCTCTAAAAAGAGGCCGACAACAAAGGCAGGCCTCGAGGAAAAAAGGTGCCACAAAAATATATATATATATATAATTTTATACATTTATATGTATATATAAAATAAAGAGTTGAAAAATGTCCGAATAGAATCAAACTATTTATGACCAAAAGTATAGCGAGCTTTACATATTAATGTTCCAAGCTCTACGACTTGCATCTAATGTCTAACGAGTTCTACACATTGATGTTTCGAGCTCAATGACTATCATCCGAGATCTAGCTTCCTTGAACTAAGACTCGAGATCAACGTCTAGCCAGTCTTACACAATGATGTTTTGAAACTCTAAGACTAATGATCAAAGTCTAGATAGTTTTACACATTAATGTTCCGAGCTCCACAAACTTATGGTCAAGGGTTAACGAAACCTTACACGTCGATTACTCGAGCTCTCCCCTTGATTATATTCCTTGACAAGTACCCGCTCTCACACCTTAGTTTTGAGCCGAACCAATTAACCGACAAAAATATTTATCCTTCACATTTAGCTTTCAGCATAAAAATAAAAGATAGAGGGCAATTGATGGGGTAAAAAATAATTTTACCATTGGCCTAGAAAGATAATATTTTATACTTTCTTTAAATAAATATTCCACTCCATAATATTTCTCACTTTTTTTTAAATAAATATTTCACTCCATAATATTTCTCACTTTTATCAAATTACCTTTTTGCCCCTTATTTTTATTAAATTTATTTTTTTTACCACTCTACATTTATCTATAAATACCTCCCCTCATTTATTCATTTTACAAAAAAAAAAAAAAAACACACCAAAAACAAACCAAAGAATACACAACAAAAACACATCATTCTTCTCATCCAACACCATCATTCTTTTTCAAAATCCATCCATCTCATCCAAGAGATAAAAGGCCATTGGCAATACAAATACAAGCCAATTTAAGAAGAAATATGAGGGTCTTATACTTTCTCTTTTCATACCCTAAAAAATACCAACAACCCTTATACATTATCTCTCCTACAAAGTTTATTATTTATTCTGTTGAAATATTTGTAATCCTAATTCTATATTTATAAATAGAATTAGTGAAATTGTAGAGGGAAAAGTTGGTAGCTTGTATCATCATTCAAAGTTGATTGCCTTTGAGCTAATACAAAGCAAGCACACACAAAAGGAGGACGTACTGTCGGACTAGCATAAGCGCTACCGGAGGAAGCTACCTTAATAAAAAATATCATGTGTTCATCATTACTGTAGAAAGCTAAAGAGAGAAATGAATAATTATCGATTTCATTGATCTGTATAATTACAATGCTTAAGGATATATATATACATGTATGAGGTTGGTGGTTGAAGCTAAATTTGTCAATGGTGGTGTGCTTAATTGACATTCTAGCACACCATCTAGAAGGGGAGAAAAACTAGAATGGTTGAAAATCTAGAAGGCTATCTAACATTTCTAACACCCCCCCTCAAACTCAAGGTGGCAAATGGGAGGTCAGCTTGAGTTTGGAAAGCAAATTCTGAAAGCGACCTGTCGGATGAACTTTAGTGAATATGTCCGCGGGTTGATCTATGGATGATATGGGGATGAGATTAATGGTGTTGGTAGATACATGCTGGCGAATGAAGAGACAGTCAATCTCAATATGCTTCGTTCGTTCATGAAAGACATCATTGTGAGCAATCTGAATGGCAGTTTGATTATCGCATCTAAGTACAGTTGGAAGATGTTGAGGAACTCCCATGTCCGAGAGAAGCCAACGTAGCCAAATAATTTCTTGAGTGGTGTCAGCTAGAGCACGATATTCTGCTTCCGTACTGGAGCGGGAAACTAGGGTTTGTTTCTTACTACGCCAAGATATAAGCGAATCGCCTAAGAAGATGCAGTAACCGGTAGTTGACCGTCTGTCAGTTGGATCACCAGCCCAGTCAGAATCAGAATAGGCACGTAGTTCAAGGGAGGATGTAGATGAAAATTGAAGGCCATGAAACATTGTTCCTTTAATATAGAGTGGACCGTGGAGCAGCCATAAATTGACTAACGATGTGAACGGCATGAGCAATGTCCGGACGAGTGACAGTGAGATAAACCAGGCTGCCAACAAGTTGTCGATACAAAGTTGCATCACTAAGAGGAGTACCATCAAGCGGAGTAAGTTTGGTACTTGGTTCCAATGGAGTAGGCGCAGTTTTGCAGTCGGTGAGACCCGCACGACTAAGAAGATCAGAAGCATATTTGGCCTGTGAGAGATAGTAACCAGCAGAATCAGATAACACTTCAAGTCCTAAAAAATAATTTAGACGACCGAGATCTTTCATCTCAAAGTGACGACTGAGAGATTGTTTGAGTTCAGAAATACCACTAGTATCATCTCCAGTAATAATCATATCATCTACATAAAGAACCAGAAGTGTAATACCAGTAGTCCTCTTTCTGATGAAGAGTCCATAGTCATAAGCACTAGAGGTAAAGCCCATTGTTTGAATTGTAGAGCTAAACTTTTCAAACCAAGCACGAGGGGCTTGTTTTAGACCATATAAGGCACGGCGGAGCTTGCACACTTGAGAGGAGGAGTGATGGAACCCTGGAGGAGGTTTCATATAAACTTCTTCTGAAAGATCACCATTCAGGAATGCATTCTTTACATCCATCTGAAAAAGTTTCCATTTTCGAATAGCGGCAACAGCGAGAAGGCTTCGGACAGAAGTCAAACGAGCAACCGGTGCAAAAGTTTCCTCATAATCAATGCCGTATTCTTGATTAAAGCCTTTTGCAACAAGTCGGGCTTTGTATCGATCGATGGATCCATCTGATTTGGTCTTGATTTTGTACACCCATTTACATCCAACTGCTGTCTTCCCTGGGGGAAGGGTGACCAATTCCCAAGTTTGAGCTTTTTCTAAGGCCTGCAATTCCTCAGACATCGCTTGCTGCCATAATGGGTTAGAACTAGCCTCTTTATAAGTAGAAGGCTCATGGTGAGAGAAAATAGTGGAATAGCAGTGATAATCTCGAAGATGATGAGGAAGTTGTCTTACCCGTATGGAATGACGAGGAGTGGATTGTCGTGCCGGATCGTTGGACGAGTCGGTGTCATGTGGATAGTCCGTGGTAGGTCCAGGAGATAGGTTGGGTGATGAATGAGAGTCAGTGATCGGGGAAGTAGATTCAGCGGGGGATGAATTAGATTCAGGGTTTGGGGAGGTAGATTCATCGGGAAAGGGAATCTCACTTGATGAGATGGAGGGGGGAGGTGCCGGTCCAGGTGTGGGTTGAACTGATGTGTTGAGAGGATAGAGATCGCCAGTGGAGCTAGTGAAGAAAGGAATAGTGGTAGGATTGGAGACTTGAAATTTGGAAATGGATGAGAACATTTTGTGTTCCCAAAATATGACATGGCGAGACACACGAAGTCGTTTTGAAATAGGATCCCAACACCTATAACCTTTATGTTTATCCCATACCCTAAGAAGCAACATAGTCGAGACCGAGGTTCTAGTTTTGAATGTTCATGAGGCTGAAGTAAGACAAAGCAGGCACACCCAAAAACTTTGAGATGATTATAGTCAGGAGCATTGCCATACAACCTCTCATAAGGTGACTAATTGTGGAAGGTAGGAATAGGGTGGCGATTAATGGTGTATACGGCAGTAAGAGCGGCTTCCCCCCAGAAACGTTCGGGACACCCACTAGAGATGAGAAGAGTACGAACAGTGTCTAGAATATGGCGGTATTTTCTTTCAGCTCGGCCGTTTTGTTGGGACGTACCAGGACAAGAATATTGAGAAATAATGCCTTGTTGACGTAAAAAATTTAAAAAATTTGATTCTTTGTATTCCATAGCATTGTCAGCACGAAAAATTTTGATTGGTCGAGAAAACTGAGTTTTCATCATTTGAGCAAAATTGTAATATAGTTGAGGTAGTTCAGAACGATTTTTCATAAGAAATATCCATGTAAATCGAGTGTGGTCATCTATAAAAACAACAAAGTATTTTGATCCCCCCATAGTATCATGAGGAGAAGGTCCCCATACATCAGAATGAATAAGATCAAAAGGTGCAGAAGAAAGGGAATGACTTTTATTAAAAGACAATGCGGGTTATTTTCCAAGTTGACACGACAAACATGAAATATTTTCTGACTTAACAGTTCCTAATCTACCAGTAGAAACAAGAGTTCTAAGCTTATCAACCGACATATGACCTAGCTGAGAATGCCAAAGTTCTAGGGATGAGGTGGAAAGGGTGGGAGCAGTAGCAAGAGTCGAGATGGAAACATCTGGTGGGGTGCGAAGGTGGATAAGCTCGAACATGCGACCAACTTTACGGCCTATCCCAATAACCTGTCCCGTCCGTGGATCCTGCACATGACAACCAGAAGAAGAGAATAGAACAGTAAGACCAAGATCACAGAGTTGTCCAACAGATATGAGATTAATAGTCAATTTTGGTATGTGAAAAGTAGAGGAAAGAGATAAAGTGGATGTGGATACAGGACCAATGTGTGTGACAGGTAATGGAGATCCATCAGCAGTTTTAATGGGAGATGTGTGGGTGATAGGATTTTTGGAGAGAAAAATTGTGGAATCAGAAGTCATGTGATTGCAGCAGCCAGAATCAAAATACCAAGAGGTACCTGAAGTTGCAGACAGTGCATTAGAAGAACCAGATAAAACCTGTCTTAACATATCAGCAAGATCATTATTGGTGACGGATGGAGGTTGATTGGATGTCTGGAAATTGGAAGCGACAGCAGTGACAGACTTGGTATTCGACTTTCTGGCAGGATTCTTGTAGCAATCAGAACCCCAATGTTTTGGGCCACGCTTATGACAATACTTGCACACTCTTTTGGGACAATAGAGTAGTACATGGGTTGTTTCATGGCAATAGGTGCATACATCGGATGATTTCTCGGATTTAGATTGAGTAACTGCAAGTACGTCGGTTGAAATATGAGAATTTGTACCAAGCCGAGTTTCTTCAAAATGAAGTGCGGTAACAACATCATTAAGAGTTGGTAGGGGATGGCGATGCAAGAGAGAGGCTCAGACAGTCTCAAACTTGTTATGAAGTGCCATGAGAAGAGTCATTACTTGCTGTTGATCTCTGTAAGTAATAAATTTGGCAGCATCAGGAGAACATGACCAGACTAGTTCTGAAGCGGCCAATTGATCCCAAAGGATTTGCATTTCAGATAGAAATTCATCAATGGTTTGACCAGGTTGTTGACGTTTGGCGTGGAGAGTAGTCAACAAATGATACTGGTGAGCAAGATCCTTGGTTGTGTATCTAATTTTTAAGAAATCCCAAACTTCCTTTCCGGTTGAAAAACACCCAAATTGTTGGTTGATTTTAGGAATTGAAGTATTTCGGCACCAAGTGATGATATCACCATTTTTGGCAATCCAGTCATCTTGTCTTGTAGCAAAATTTTCATCTGATTCATCCCCTTTTTTGATTGGTTCGGTAACCTCTCCAGTAATGAGACGCCATACTCTACGGGCTTGAAGGAAACTAGTCATGGCTTGGGACCAGTGAATATAGTTGGGCCCATTGAGGGTGATGGAAATTGGTCGAGAAATTTCAGTGCGTTCCATTGGTTTGGGTAAGAGGATGCTGGAGAATGTGGATGTAATTGAAAAAGATTGGATTTTTTTTTATGTAGGACTAAAGTATAAATAACGTAAATATGAGGGAGTAAATCAAAACTTTTGGCTTATGGATGATGTGGAATATAAACCAGAAAGTTTGGGGGTTAGAATAAGAAAATCAGAAAGTTTAGGGGCTAGAATAAGAAAATCAGAAGGTTTAGGGGCTAAAATAAGAAAATCAGAAGGTTTAGGGGTTAAAATTGAAATATCAAAAAGTACTGGGGTCAAAGTGAAAATAAATTTGACGGCGTCAGGAATATTCCGTCAAATCTGACGGCAAAGAAACGGAGTTAACGTCCACGCGGCGCTGACGTGGATGACACGTGGCGCTGACGTGGGCGTGGCGCTGACACATGCGGCGCTGACGTGGCTGCCACGTGGCACTGAGTGGATGACACGTGGCGATGACGTGGATGACACGTGGCACTAGGGCTGACGTGGCTGCCACGTGGCTTTCTTCTCCACTAGATGGCGCGTGAGGGCGTGTGGAGTGATGAAATTTGTTGATTCGAACGCGGTTGGTATCGTATGTTTACGGAGATCAATATTATGTGATGGTTTTTGGTTTTGGATATATATAATGGATGGACGAAGCACTTTTCAGTGGTTAAGATGGGTTTCTATGGGTTTGGCTTTTGGTGATGGTATAAAATCAAGGCGTGGAGGTGGTGGAGGATTGGAAACCTGCTCTGATACCATGTAGAAAGCTAAAGAGAGAAATGAATAATTATCGATTTCATTGATCTGTATAATTACAATGCTTAAGGATATATATATACATGTATGGGGTTGGTGGTTGAAGCTAAATTTGTCAATGGTGGTGTGCTTAATTGACATTCTACCACACCATCTAGAAGGGGAGAAAAACTAGAATGGTTGAAAATCTAGAAGGCTATCTAACATTTCTAACAATTACGCCGCATTTATTATTTATTTATCGATATTCACTTATTAATTGGTTAATTATCTATTTTTAGATTTTGACACCATCAAAAATTATTCGACAATTGTTTTTATGGTCATTCAGATGTCTAGTGGTAAAAATATTATGCGATTTTTTTGCAAGGAATGCCCCATCTTGCGCTCAAGTATATCTATTCTGTTCACCAGAAGCAAAAACTTCTATATAAATTAAATATATATATATATATATATATATTTATATATATTTTTTAAATCAATGATTCAAATTTCTGCTATTCTCTCTTGTATTTCAATCACTCAAAACATGTTTGATGAGAAAAGGAGTTTTCATATGGTACGATTAAAAATATTTTAATACGAGTACCATCTTTGATAGGAAACAAGAGGTAAAAACTTTAAGGCTGGAACTACGCAATGGGACAAAAGGAGAATTCCCTGACAAATTAAAGTGAAGAGAAGCCACCTTAAATTTTAAATTTAAGTATGCTTTTGATAATAATATAAAATATAAAAAAAAATTAGATGAAAAAATGAAAAATAAATTTAAGAACGCGGTGAGATACTTTCTCTCGCATACTTATTTTTGTGAATATAAATCCTTCATCCTCATTTTATATTTTGTGAAAAAAAGAATTTCTTCTCCACTACCCAATTTTTTTTTCATGGAATATGTTAAAAAGTAAGAGTTAATCTGAGCACACCCCTTAACTTATTTTCCAATTTTTTAGAAAAATACATTTCTTTCTATTATTTTTCATCTTTTATCAAACGTATCATAAAAATAAAAATAAAGATATTCAATTTTATTTATGTAACATATCATTCTCATCTTATTAAAAAAAAGGATCGGAGGGTGTTATATACACTCCTCGAATGTATCACATACACTTCCTCCACAATTTAATTAAAAGCACACATCTCAACACCCTCCTTATTTATCACAAACACCTCATTTGTTGCCTGATATTATGTGAATGCTTGCCAATACACTTTCCTCATTTGGACCGAATTTATATTAATACATTCACCTCTGATAATTAGGTGAGCCTTATTTGAAAAACAAACAAGTACAATCCGCACTTCATTGCCCTGATGTTAAGTGAGTTCTTACCAGCAAATTTTTTCTAAGTGGACTGAGTGTATGTGACTGCATTCATCTCCTATTAAGTGAGTCTTAGTGATAATAAATTTACATTACAAGCGTGTTTATAACAAAAGAGTTGTTTGCAAGAAATATGAAAGGTATAAATAATACCCTCCATACAAAATTATATATATATATATATATATAGCTTTAACAACTTCCACCGCCACTGCTCGACCTCCAAGTGGTCTCGGAGCTCCAGCGACATTGCCAAAAATCCGGAGTTGGATGTGCCCGGTGGAACATTCCCATGTTTTTGAGAAACTTCGACACATTTTCCATTACCAAATGTAGTAAATTAATGGAAGAACTCAAAACACAAATGCCTGAGAAGCCAAGTCATAACACTATACTCTGACCCTTGTTTCGGACGTTCACATAAATGGCAGAAAAATTCACTGGAATTCTTTTATATGTAAACATCAACGGCCGAGATTAATTCAAATCTTGCTGCCATGGTATTTAGCAGATTCCACCATCGATATGGAGACACGAGGCGCACATGGAAAACAAGTAGTTGGCAAACAAACACATCAAAGCGATAGTCTCTTGTCAAAAGAATTTAGTCATCTAAAGTTCTACACCAGTCCACGACTCCGCCAAATTTCATCAAAACAGACGGTTAGCATCCATTGATGGATGATCGAACAGTTGAAATTGAAATAGTGGGCCCCGCCTTATTAATACAACCACTAGATGAACTGATTCAGATCTGTTTCCAAATAAGTGGGGGGACCCCAAAGAGAAAGACGACAATTCAAGTGAAATACGTGTTGAACAGAAAATCAAACAAGAATCTTCAGCCACCAATATGTCTGGCTCTCTGTCTAACTACCAACCACTTAAAAACCAAAGGCTCACATATCTACACCAAACTCATTTCATGACTTCACAACAAACACATTGACAGGCAAAAGAAAAGTGCAAAGACCCATCAAGAAAATCCACCACAATTTCACAAAGACAGCCTCTAAAGTTCTTGATCGAAGAGAAGACTACTAGTAGTTCTTGAGGTTTTCTTTCATGGCTACCTCAATTTCCGTAACCGGGTTTAAAGCGGGTTTGGGTTCTTCCTTCCATGGAAGTTGGGGGAGTTCCATAGCCGGTGAAGATTATACTGCGCTCACCATGTCCGTGCCGAACCACGTGGCAGTAGGAAAGCCAGTAAGACCGAGGACGATGATGAAGAATGTTAATGAAGGGAAGGGTCTTTTTGCTCCAATTGTTGTGCTTACGCGTAATATTGTAGGAAAGAAGCGGTTCAACCAGCTTAGAGGAAAAGCTATTGCTTTACACTCGCAGGTATTACTAGTTCTACGAATTTCGATACATGATCTTGATACTGTGACCTTTGTAGTGCAAATTCAACTTCGATTCGTCGTCCGGATTTTTATTATGGTTTTGTAGTGCCAATGATTTCTAGGGGTGAGCTCAGTTTTCTGTTCCAATTTAAGTTTCTTCTTTTCATGGCAGTCGGGTGGGGGGTTTATTAACCAAGATGAAAGAGCAAACTGGAAATTGGGTAAATAAATTAGGCGATTG
Source organism: Lonicera japonica (assembly GCA_021464415.1). Classification (NCBI taxonomy): domain Eukaryota; kingdom Viridiplantae; phylum Streptophyta; class Magnoliopsida; order Dipsacales; family Caprifoliaceae; genus Lonicera; species Lonicera japonica. The sequence goes on along the minus strand of CM038465.1, from coordinate 46,092,947 downwards.
ATTGGCAATTAGACTTTCATTCGCGACTAGATCTCGATTCAAGAAGTTGGGTGGGGCAGGGAAGGGAAGGGTGTTTGGTCGGGTTGGGTGGAGCGGGTTGCTGTAAGAAAGGCAGATAAGTATCGGGATAGAGAATTGTTTAAGAATCTGGACCTTTCTTGTAAAAGTAGATGGTTCAGATTTTGATAGATAATTCTAGCCTAAATGTGTCTCACTAGAGGCAATGCCATCCAATTTTAAACGAAAACATTCCAGATTTACTAAATCACTCTAGAGAAACCGGATCCATTAAGGTGTTGGGGGTGGGGGGATGAGACTCCAAACCCTTGCCAGCACAAGGTTGTTAGATGATTCAAGAATATGGTTTACATTAGTGGGGTGGGAGGAGGACGAGACTTGAATTATTGCTAAGATTTGAGCCTTAATTTTCAGCTAAATATGTTTGGTTTGTGATTTTTAAGGATATAACAAAGCGCTTTAGTATGTATATAGCTATATGCTAATTTTGCCTTTGCATTTACATAGGTAATTACGGAATTCTGTAGATCGATAGGGGCAGATGCGAAACAACGACAAGGGCTTATTCGACTGGCAAAGAAGAATGGAGAGAGACTCGGATTCCTTGCATGATAGTACATCGTTTCATTTGAATACTACTAGGGTTTTCATTTCATTATATGATTAGCTACTAAATTTGTTATACTAAACAATATAGTAATCTCTATCACTCTTGACCTTCCACTAGTACATTCAATGTCTGCCCCCCTGTTTCTAAAGCATCTTTTACTTGGCAAAATCAAGAGGCACCATTGAACCGGAATCATGCTAAATCAAGTGGTATCATAGAAAATGTTTCCATGGAAAATTAGGCAATCAAATGATAGTAGAGTTGGAAACTCTGGCTCTTCAGTTTGAAAACCTGGTGGCCTAGTTGGCAGCCGAATCTGCTACTTTCAACCATTGTTTCAGAAATGTGGATTGTATCGGTATTTAGGAATGGAATGGGGCGACAGCACTACCATGACTATGCATATTGCCAAAAGACCAAAATTCCCCGGAATCGTGGATGCGAATATGATACATCACACTTACTTAAAAGTTAAGTACGGTAGAGGTAGACTTTTATCGATTAACATTGTTCAAATAATTGAGCCGCTCGTAGATACAAAATTTTCACATACAAAATTCTAGTTAGTATTAACTTCCTTCATGGTGAGAATAAGTGAAATTGACAAATAAAATTTATCAATACCAAAAGCTGCGTGGTTAGACTCATGCCACTAATATTACAAGATAATTACGTGAAGACAATAATTTAAAAATTAAATTGATGTGATTAATAGTTTAAATACTAAATTGATGCAAAGGCAAGAATGTAAATCTCTTAGGTCCATGGAATTTCTTTTTAAATAGGTTCAGTAAGGGGGGTAATTCACTATATCACTAAATAAACAATGCTTCTTGGCGGATACGTAGCATGTAGAATATTGCCCCTACTTATTCATTTTATGTGAAAATAAAAAATAAAAAATTTGCACAAATAATAGTTTAAAATTTTATGTTACATGGGCCCGTTCAAAGAAAACAAGGCGTTTGGAGCAATTGGGCTGTCCAATTTCCTCAAAACCCATCAAATTTTAAAGGCCTTAAAGCGTAAAACATCCAATCCTTACACTTCAAGTCTTCAATTTATTCATTTATTTTTTTTCACTCATCTCACACAATGCCTTATGTACGCATTATTCTTATTTTGAATATTGAGATTACAGGTTCGAATTTATTTAATAGGATGTTAACTAATATAATAATAATAAGGAGAGTAAAATTTAAAAAATTATTAAAGTTTGGTGTCATAACCGACAACCAATGCTTAGAGTATTTTCAATGTAAATATGAATTGGAAAGAAATGATGTGCGCGCCATTTAAGAGTCATAGATGATTAGCATAAAAAATTGTATCTAATGTAATTGTAAAAATTAAATGTGAATTTGACGTGGCAAAAAAAAAGATATTGTAAAAGGAAACCTCTATATGTAAAAGATCTCCTAGATAATGTTGAACCTGCCACGTTAGCTTTTTTATTATTTCAAACTTCTTTAAAAAAAATATGTTTAATTTTAAATTTTTTATTGATTATGATAGTTATGTTATCGAAAAGCATTTGGTGAGAGTTCTCAAATAAGATCCATATTAAATAATGTACTTACAAAATAAAGATTGGTGACTAAAATTAAAGAGATCCATGTCAACACTACTATTAGAGATGAACTTCTTTTTAACATGCCTATTAGCAAAACTTCTATACTATGTAGAAAATATGATCATACACATGCTTACATGTTCATACCTAAAAATACTCCAATTTATATTTGCATTGGAAAAGCTCTTATGTTCTAATATAGTAGATCGATGCAGAGATACTCCATTTTTGCACGAACAGGCGAATATAGAATCGGTTCAGACTACAGACCCGGTTTATATTAGTAGAGCCAACAAACAGGTCGATGTTTCGATGTAAGCTATATGGTAGTAAGCTCCCTCGAAAGGATATCCTCATTGGTTTTGATATTATAACCCAAATCTCAAATTTGAAGTTTGATGATGATGGACTTCGTTTCAAAAAGTTGTATATGTTACCGTGGATTAATCCAAAAGAAGCGTTTCATATTCAATCCCCAGTACCTATACTCCAACCTCTTTCAGGTCCTGTTGCTGATGAGGAGGAGGTGGATGTGGCTGTTGTTGTTGTTGTTGACGAGGAACTTGTTCCGCCATGAAAACTTCGTCAAAATTAGCAAATAAGTCTGGCTTTGTTGCTTTTATCGGGACCCGATCTTCCATTGCTAAAACTTTCAAGAATGAAGCAATCTGGTTTTCTGGCATATCTTCCTTATCATGAACGAACAACATATCCATTTGTTTGGTGGATGCACCTGTGGTTGGATCATAAGCTGAGGGATTAGTTGAAGAGCTGGTTTTTTGGGAATAGGTTGGGATTGGCTTGTTGAATGACGGTGTTGGGGGAATTGGATTAGAAAGTGGCTGGATTGAAGAATGAGATGTCTGACGGTAGTTTTCAAGATACATATCGTCAAAATCTGGGTTTCTAATGGTAAGGGGTGGTGGTGGTTTTGATTTGGTTTTGGGTATATAAGCATAATGGGATTTTGGTTTGGGAGAGCGAGTTTTGGGTTTAGGATCAGGCCAATGGGGAAGACGTCGTCTGGGAACATCCTTCCATAAGTCTACTGCGTTAGACATGCCTGTGGTAGGAGGGGATTGGGTAAGATTTGGAAACCGGGGTGGAGATTGCACCTTTTGGAGAGAGAGCAACTGGGCTTGCAGAGACTTTTGTTCTTGTTGCATGACTTGAAAATGGGAATTCATTGTCGCGAAGTCAGTAACTGTATTACACAGATACTTCATCTGTTGGTCAATTTGCTGTAATCGTCCACGTATCTCTTGAATAGAGGATTCAACAGTATCTACCTTAGATAGTTTTCTGCTGATATTCTGAGTGCTATGAGCAATTTGGGATAACATGGAGTTTTGAGCAACAGCATTTTCTGCCTGCCAGTTAAGAGCTGCTTCAGCTGCTGTAACTTTCTTTCTCTCACCAGGGATTGGATGGGTTGGATTTTTTACCTTCCACATATGGCTTATGTTCTGAGATTGGTTATCAAAATCTTCGGAGGGTGGAAATGGGCTTTGTTCTTCCATGAAGAAACATGATATGGGCTCTGGGGTGAAAATATTGGGCTGGAATGGAGAGGGACTCTTGAGGGCTTCAAAGGCTTGTTTGTTATAGGCTGAGATAGGCTGAGGTTTTGGAGGAGAAGGCTTACTGGGTTTTGGAGGTGGAGTACATGGAGGTGGAACTGGAGTGACCTTTGGAGGGATTTGTTTAGGGGAATCACCATAGGTGACAAAGAAGTCAAACTTGCCTGAGGGTTCGCCAAGCAAATCAACTGTAGGATCGCCATTTTCATAGCGTTCTTGCAGTTGTTCTTGAGATGAGAGGACTTTTCCTTCACTGAGCTTCTTTTTCCGCCTATACCGCCTTAGTTCAGCTGGGTCAAGCTGATCTAAATACCTGTCTTCTTGACAGCCGTCACAAAAACATTCATCAAACCAGATATGACCAGAGGAGGTTTGTCTTTCATAAACCGGAAGTCCTTCTTGGTTGAAATAAAGGATCTTCATGGGGAGATTTTTGAGCTCTGGATCATCGGGATGACGTTCGAGGGGCTCCATCATGTTGATTTCTGTCATAAAAGGGTTATTCTGGGGAGAGGCATTTCTTTTGAAGATCACATCGACCTGTTTGTTGGCTCTACTAATATAAACCGGGTCTGTAGTCTGAACCGATTCTATATTCGCCTGTTCGTGCAAAACTTCATAAGAAGTTACCCATTTTTCTGGTAACAACTTAACAAGCTCATCACGAGGTAACTGCTTGGGGATGAAACTTGCTGTTGGGGCTGCGTTTGAATCTATCGTAAGCATTAAAGCTTCTGCAGTTTCTGAGCCTGGAATACAGAGATCATAAGAATGATTCTGTAAACGTGTGATCATTTGATGATGGATTGTTGCTGCCGCCGTTCCTTCAATCATGGAGGCACCACTAATTTGGACCTGAATTTTTAACGCCGTTGCCAAGTGCTTATCTGCAACTGGAATATTAAAGTTGGGGTAGAGAGTAAAAAAGACTGTACCGGCATTGAGAGTTGCCTGAACAGTACCAAGAACCGCCTGGGAGTAGGTTTTGAACCGGGAGTCTATTAGGGCTATATTGGTAACCACTGGAAGTCCTTTTCTGCCATGAAAGGTAACCGCAAATCTAATTGCGCCAAAGTGGAGATGAGTGTAACCCTGGGTAAGGGCCATTCGTTGGAAATCTGGTGGAAGAGGGATTGGAAAGAATCTTTCTTCAGAACCAGAGGGAACAATCAAAGAGTCAAACCTGCTCGCCTGTACATACTCTTTAATTGGAAGGGTAGAGGACTTGCTGGAGATTAATTTTCTGACCTGCTTAGTCCAAGAGACTGGAGTAGGTTTAGCAAAAACATTGTAAGGATTCGCAGTGGGCAAATCCGTTTGTGGAATAACAGTGGAGGGAGTATGAGTGATCTCATAGAGAGACTCAATGTTATCTACAGAAAATCGAGAGGATGAAGAAAAAGAGGAGACACTAGAAGATCTACTTAACTTAGGAGAAGAGTTTTTTGAAAACATTTTTGGAATATAAGTTCTTTACTAATGTTACAAATAATCGAGATATGAACCTAAGCTTCTTCTGATAATATATTTCTTCAAAAGACCAAAGAAGACAACCTTAAGAAATATCAATAAGATTTCTATGTATCTCAGACCACATCTGCGAGTCATTGAGCTTAACACGGCACACTCTGCCTTTACTGCTCTTTCCTCAAGCAACCTGTCTGGTATACCATGAAATCTTAATTCTTTTCTTAAGAATTATACTCGTTTTCTGAGTAAGAATACCTTAAATTTCTGATACGAGAGATCCACTTAACAATCTTAGTGTTCTGATGTGAGAGATCCACGCTTGTGGCAGTCACAGAGCATACTAATCAAAGATTTGTTAATTATATGGCAGTCGTAGAGCATACTATCACAAGGATTGCATCTCATACTGATCATAGTATAATTATCAAACTTTCAAGAAATATCTTATAATCAGAAGCTCATTATCATATCTAGGCTATTTGATCCATTAGCTTAGAACTTAAAAGGGGTTTACGCTGAAAACATTTTAACAAACCTCTGATACCATAGGGGGGGATGCTGGGATCCGTAACAGATACTCGTATCTTTGGGATACGCAGTACCCCAATAACACAAAATTAAGGAAGACTACGTTCTATATTAAGATCATTAACAATTTTATATATAAAATATAAGCTTTAATCAAACATATAACTAATGCAAAACAAGAGAATAATAGACCCAGAATTAGATAAAAACTTAATGGCATATCATAGGGGGGGATGCTGGGATCCGTAACAGATACTCGTATCTTTGGGATACGCAGTACCGCAATAACACAAAATTAAGGAAGACTACGTTCTATATTAAGATCATTAACAATTTTATATATAAAATATAAGCTTTAATCAAACATATAACTAATGCAAAACAAGAGAATAATAGACCCAGAATTAGATAAAAACTTAATGGCATATCATTGATAGAGAGAGGGAATTACAGAGAGAGATGCTACTCCTCACACCAAGCTACTTCACTTACTCAATGAACTCTGCCTAACTCTAACTAAGGCATCCCTTATATAGGGAAAGCAAGACACTTCCAACCATACACCTGGAAAGTAACATTAATACAACTTTGAAAAAGGAATAAGATTCCTTCTCACATGATACAATAAAACAAACAACTTTAACAAAAGAAAGCTACTTTACAACTTTTGCCGACAAATACAAAAGGAGAAGTTGACATGATAGTGACACGGGACTAATTCACAAGATGCGAGTCTGCTGAGTCAAAACAGCTGCCGACAGTGAGCTGGGGACTGAGTTAATCTGTTTCATTTCCGCTGCCGTAATAGGGAGTGTCTGGAGCTTCAGGGGAGCTGTTGTGGTTCCAATTATCATCAGGATTTTGCCAAAAGGGAATATATTCTTCATCATCATCTTCATCAGCATCATAGTCAGAGATATGATCAGGGATGAAGTTTTCTATCCATCCTTCTTCTTGAGCTGCTGCTGCTAGACCTGCTGCTGCCTGAACTTCTTCTGGATCAAGTTCTTCTTCTGAGTCTGAACTCATGCCGACAAATGCGATAGTATCGGAGCTTTGTTCACCTTCTTCCCAAAAGTGTTTTGTTGCATAGGTGTACAAACATTCAAATAATGGAGCACAGGAGATATCATCCATATCAGGGGTTATCCATGGATCACTTCCAAATTTTATGGAATTGGGAATTGAATCATAGTTAACCTTATTGAGGGCACACATTTCCTGTAAAAAGTCCACATATGCTGGATTCTCAGGTTCTTTGATTGATTTTGCAAGATTATGGGGCAACCATCTTGTAATCTGGGCATTTTCTCCTTCTGGGTAAGGCTCTTTCAAGGGTTTGTTGAACTGGATCATGCAATATCGATGGGGATGGATATGGAGTAAATCTAGCCATTGTTGAGGAGATTTAAACCATTTGAGGAATGTGAGCAAATTATACGTTCCACTTGAGGTGGGATTGTACAATTCTGCATAGAAATCTTGGAGATTTGGATCTGCTTGTGTCATACGAAGGTACTGGAGAAGAACTGGAGCATCAAAGATCATGCTAATTGTATATGCTCTAGTAAGATACCAGAGAAATACAAGAGCTTGTATGGGAACTCTGCAGGGGCGATGTATATGGAACAATGAGATGAACGGATAAGCTGGGTGAAGACGAAGACCACGGAAAACAAGACCGTAGTTCATGAGGGTGATTTCAAGGAACTTTATGACAAGTTCTTTGTCACTGAGCTTAATCCATTTAGTGAAAATCATATCTTGGATGTCAGAGGGAAGATATGGGATCGCTTCCAAAGGTTCAAGGAGGGGCACAAAGTCTGAAAATTGGAATTGATGAGAAAGGGGTTCTGGTTTAGAGGAGATAGAAGAGCTGGATGAGCTGGCTTGATTATGGTTCATCTTGGAAGGGATATGGGAAAGGATTTCTGGATAGTGGATTTCTTCTAAGGAGAAGATGCAGGGTAGGATTTGTGGTATTTGGGGCTGTGGAGGGTGGTATTTATAAGAAGAGTAGGGTAGGTAAGGCTTTATGGCTTCGATGTGGGATAAGGTGTTTAGTTCAGTTGGCTGGGTTCGCGAGTAATAATCTGCTGTAACATTGTGCTTGCCGGGAATGTGCTTTGCTGTGAATGACCACTGTGAAAACCATTCATACCATCTGAGTAATTGTGGATTAGGGATTTGTTTATTCTTGAATTGTAGCATAGCTGGAAATGATTTCATATCTGTCTCAATGGTAAAATGATGACCAATGAGGTGAAATTGGAACTTTTCTATGCCTCTGCGAATTGCAAGAATTTCCTTGAAGGTGGAATGGTAATGGCTTTCTGATTGTTTAAACTTTCCTGACTTGTATCCGCACACATTTCTCTTTCCATCAATTTCTTCAAAAAGAATAGCTGCCCAGTAGAGATCACTGGCATCTGTCTGTAGGATTCTAGTACCTGTGGATGGAATTTGCAATGGTGGAAGATACTGAGTAAGTCTTTTGAGTTTTCGCACATTTTCAGAATGAACTTGGGACCAAGGAGGGGGTGATTTCTTTAGGAGGTCAGCCAAAGGGCCTGTGTACTTTGAAAGATTTGGGATGAACTGAGACATGTAGTTCACAAGACCAAGAAATTGCTGAATCTGGGTAACTGAAGTGAGCTTGTCTGGGAATTTGAGGAGATCCTTGGAAATATGGGGCTGGAGTTGAATTTGACCATTTGAAATTGTCATTCCGAGAAAGTCAATTTCTGTTGTTGCAATGATCATTTTTTTCTGGGATAACATAATTCCATTTTCTAGGACGAGCTGGTAGAAATGAGATAAGAGATTGAGGTGGGATTCCATGTCCATAGAATATAGAAGTATATCATCAATGTAAATGAGAGCATTTGCCATGAGGGGTTGAAATATGGCTGCCATTGTTCTCTGGAAGACTGACGGAGCATTTTTGAGACCGAAGGGCATAACAGTCCATTGGTAATGGTATCCAGGGATACAAAATGCGGTCTTGTGTCTTTCACTTGGGTCAATTCCAATTTGCCAAAAACCTGCCTTAAGATCAAACTTCGAGAATATTTTTGCATGGGATAATTGGCTGAACAATGAATGCTTCTGAGGGAGGGGAAACTTATCACTTAAGAGAAAGTGATTTAATGGCTGATAGTTTATCACTAATCTCATTTTTCCTCTTGCTTGCTCTGACCTTTTGTTGACATAGAATGCTTCACATGCCCATTGAGAAGTGGTTTCTTCAATGAGTTTTTGTTCGAGTAAGAGTTTCAATTCTTCTATTGCCAATGAAAGGTGTTCTGGGTTCATGCCTGAGTGAGAGGCTTTGGTTGGGTTAACATCTTCGTTTAACTTGAAGGGGAGTTTAACGAAGTATTTTTGGTTTTGCCAAAGAGGGTTGGAGCATTTTTGCAGGAATTCCGTATGGGATTCTGCACATGAGGTTTTGATGATTTGGCTGGTTAGAATTTCAATGGATGTCGGACCTGAAAGAGGTTGGAGTATAGGTACTGGGGATTGAATATGAAACGCTTCTTTTGGATTAATCCACGGTAACATATACTTTTTGAAACGAAGTCCATCATCATCAAACTTCAAATTTGAGATTTGGGTTATAATATCAAAACCAATGAGGATATCCTTTCGAGGGAGCTTACTACCATATAGCTTACATCGAATGACTTTTCCTGGGAAAATTTGCAATTGGATTGACTTGGAAATCATATCAACTGTAAGATATTCTCCATTTGCTACTTGAAAAGCAAGGGGAGCACACTTCTGCCAATAAGAGGATGGTAGCTTGGATGGATTTAGAAAGGATTTGGTTGATCCTGTATCAAAGAATGCAACGAGGGGAACTGGTTTAGCATATGGCTTCCGAATGAGAGAGACTTTTGCATATGGAGATGGCTGAGGGGTAATAGACATGCATTCTTCAAGGGAGAAAACTGCTGGAATTGAGGAGTCTGTGGAGGAATATGAGGAATCAGAGAAAGAGTCTGATTGGGAGTCTGAATTGACTTCTGGCTCTTTATCAGAATAATGAATCTGCATAATTGTTTCTGGAGTTGCCTCATCAGTTGCTGAAAACAGAGATTCAATATCTGACTCATGAGTTTCTAGATGGTGTTGGAGTAAGAGGGCCATGAACGCTTCTTTCTTCTTTGCATTAGGGCAATTTTTTGCAAAGTGGCCTTTCTTATGACAAATGAAACATCCATCACCGCGTTTTTTTCTGAAATTCCTTTTCTTTACAAACTTCCATGGTTTCTTTTTCTTGAACCGCCTGTGCTTGGACCGCCGTTTCCAAGGCTTATCGTCGTCATATGATCTGTTCTTAGAGCGCCTATGTTTGTGATGTCTTCGAGAATATTTTCCTTTTCTGTGAGAACGACAATCACATTCTTTATCATTCTTGCATTTGATTTTCATCCAATCTTTGTTGCAGGAATCTCGAATTCGATCAGCATTTTTCTGAATATTTACCATGAGGGTTTGCTGACTACACATTCTTTCAACAGAGTCTATGAATATTTCATAGATATCTGCAAGAGTAAGATCCTTGATCTCTTTACCTTGGATCTTCAAAATCTTCTTTGCTTCAACAACAAGGGGATCCGGGAAAGAATGGAATACAATTTGCTTGAGATTCACATCATCAATACCGCCAAGGACATAAAATCGCTGGGAAATACGATCATAGTGCTTTTCTAAATCTGATAAGGCTAGAGAACAGCACTTCATGCTTAACAATTCTTCACGCATGATGTCCAAATGACGTTCTGCTTTGCCAACAAATTCAATGTACAGAAGACCAAGAAATCCATCAATGGTTTTCTGCTGTTGGAGAGTTTTTTGCCTGTATTCACCAAGGGAGTTGTACCAATCTTTCAATCTTCCTGTCAATCTAGCGAGAAATCGTAAAAACACTTCTGGCTGAGAATGATGTTCGAGATCTGTCTGAATCCATGTCGTAAACTTGTGGAATCTGGCACGCCATTCCTTTGGAGGGATATCATCAAGGGTGAATTGTTGATATTTTTCTCCTGGAGGAATCTTTGGGAGGACATAATCACGATCTGTGGAATCAGAATCGGATAGGGGATCTTCAACAATTGGGTCTTGAACATTTTCAGGAGGGGGCTGTTGCTGATGAGGAGGAGGTGGATGTGGCTGTTGTTGTTGTTGTTGACGAGGAACTTGTTCCGCCATGAAAACTTCGTCAAAATTAGCAAATAAGTCTGGCTTTGTTGCTTTTATCGGGACCCGATCTTCCATTGCTAAAACTTTCAAGAATGAAGCAATCTGGTTTTCTGGCATATCTTCCTTATCATGAACGAACAACATATCCATTTGTTTGGTGGATGCACCTGTGGTTGGATCATAAGCTGAGGGATTAGTTGAAGAGCTGGTTTTTTGGGAATAGGTTGGGATTGGCTTGTTGAATGACGGTGTTGGGGGAATTGGATTAGAAAGTGGCTGGATTGAAGAATGAGATGTCTGACGGTAGTTTTCAAGATACATATCGTCAAAATCTGGGTTTCTAATGGTAAGGGGTGGTGGTGGTTTTGATTTGGTTTTGGGTATATAAGCATAATGGGATTTTGGTTTGGGAGAGCGAGTTTTGGGTTTAGGATCAGGCCAATGGGGAAGACGTCGTCTGGGAACATCCTTCCATAAGTCTACTGCGTTAGACATGCCTGTGGTAGGAGGGGATTGGGTAAGATTTGGAAACCGGGGTGGAGATTGCACCTTTTGGAGAGAGAGCAACTGGGCTTGCAGAGACTTTTGTTCTTGTTGCATGACTTGAAAATGGGAATTCATTGTCGCGAAGTCAGTAACTGTATTACACAGATACTTCATCTGTTGGTCAATTTGCTGTAATCGTCCACGTATCTCTTGAATAGAGGATTCAACAGTATCTACCTTAGATAGTTTTCTGCTGATATTCTGAGTGCTATGAGCAATTTGGGATAACATGGAGTTTTGAGCAACAGCATTTTCTGCCTGCCAGTTAAGAGCTGCTTCAGCTGCTGTAACTTTCTTTCTCTCACCAGGGATTGGATGGGTTGGATTTTTTACCTTCCACATATGGCTTATGTTCTGAGATTGGTTATCAAAATCTTCGGAGGGTGGAAATGGGCTTTGTTCTTCCATGAAGAAACATGATATGGGCTCTGGGGTGAAAATATTGGGCTGGAATGGAGAGGGACTCTTGAGGGCTTCAAAGGCTTGTTTGTTATAGGCTGAGATAGGCTGAGGTTTTGGAGGAGAAGGCTTACTGGGTTTTGGAGGTGGAGTACATGGAGGTGGAACTGGAGTGACCTTTGGAGGGATTTGTTTAGGGGAATCACCATAGGTGACAAAGAAGTCAAACTTGCCTGAGGGTTCGCCAAGCAAATCAACTGTAGGATCGCCATTTTCATAGCGTTCTTGCAGTTGTTCTTGAGATGAGAGGACTTTTCCTTCACTGAGCTTCTTTTTCCGCTTATACCGCCTTAGTTCAGCTGGGTCAAGCTGATCTAAATACCTGTCTTCTTGACAGCCGTCACAAAAACATTCATCAAACCAGATATGACCAGAGGAGGTTTGTCTTTCATAAACCGGAAGTCCTTCTTGGTTGAAATAAAGGATCTTCATGGGGAGATTTTTGAGCTCTGGATCATCGGGATGACGTTCGAGGGGCTCCATCATGTTGATTTCTGTCATAAAAGGGTTATTCTGGGGAGAGGCATTTCTTTTGAAGATCACATCGACCTGTTTGTTGGCTCTACTAATATAAACCGGGTCTGTAGTCTGAACCGATTCTATATTCGCCTGTTCGTGCAAAACTTCATAAGAAGTTACCCATTTTTCTGGTAACAACTTAACAAGCTCATCACGAGGTAACTGCTTGGGGATGAAACTTGCTGTTGGGGCTGCGTTTGAATCTATCGTAAGCATTAAAGCTTCTGCAGTTTCTGAGCCTGGAATACAGAGATCATAAGAATGATTCTGTAAACGTGTGATCATTTGATGATGGATTGTTGCTGCCGCCGTTCCTTCAATCATGGAGGCACCACTAATTTGGACCTGAATTTTTAACGCCGTTGCCAAGTGCTTATCTGCAACTGGAATATTAAAGTTGGGGTAGAGAGTAAAAAAGACTGTACCGGCATTGAGAGTTGCCTGAACAGTACCAAGAACCGCCTGGGAGTAGGTTTTGAACCGGGAGTCTATTAGGGCTATATTGGTAACCACTGGAAGTCCTTTTCTGCCATGAAAGGTAACCGTAAATCTAATTGCGCCAAAGTGGAGATGAGTGTAACCCTGGGTAAGGGCCATTCGTTGGAAATCTGGTGGAAGAGGGATTGGAAAGAATCTTTCTTCAGAACCAGAGGGAACAATCAAAGAGTCAAACCTGCTCGCCTGTACATACTCTTTAATTGGAAGGGTAGAGGACTTGCTGGAGATTAATTTTCTGACCTGCTTAGTCCAAGAGACTGGAGTAGGTTTAGCAAAAACATTGTAAGGATTCGCAGTGGGCAAATCCGTTTGTGGAATAACAGTGGAGGGAGTATGAGTGATCTCATAGAGAGACTCAATGTTATCTACAGAAAATCGAGAGGATGAAGAAAAAGAGGAGACACTAGAAGATCTACTTAACTTAGGAGAAGAGTTTTTTGAAAACATTTTTGGAATATAAGTTCTTTACTAATGTTACAAATAATCGAGATATGAACCTAAGCTTCTTCTGATAATATATTTCTTCAAAAGACCAAAGAAGACAACCTTAAGAAATATCAATAAGATTTCTATGTATCTCAGACCACATCTGCGAGTCATTGAGCTTAACACGGCACACTCTGCCTTTACTGCTCTTTCCTCAAGCAACCTGTCTGGTATACCATGAAATCTTAATTCTTTTCTTAAGAATTATACTCGTTTTCTGAGTAAGAATACCTTAAATTTCTGATACGAGAGATCCACTTAACAATCTTAGTGTTCTGATGTGAGAGATCCACGCTTGTGGCAGTCACAGAGCATACTAATCAAAGATTTGTTAATTATATGGCAGTCGTAGAGCATACTATCACAAGGATTGCATCTCATACTGATCATAGTATAATTATCAAACTTTCAAGAAATATCTTATAATCAGAAGCTCATTATCATATCTAGGCTATTTGATCCAAGGTAAAGAGATCAAGGATCTTACTCTTGCAGATATCTATGAAATATTCATAGACTCTGTTGAAAGAATGTGTAGTCAGCAAACCCTCATGGTAAATATTCAGAAAAATGCTGATCGAATTCGAGATTCCTGCAACAAAGATTGGATGAAAATCAAATGCAAGAATGATAAAGAATGTGATTGTCGTTCTCACAGAAAAGGAAAATATTCTCGAAGACATCACAAACATAGGCGCTCTAAGAACAGATCATATGACGACGATAAGCCTTGGAAACGGCGGTCCAAGCACAAGCGGTTCAAGAAAAAGAAACCATGGAAGTTTGTAAAGAAAAGGAATTTCAGAAAAAAACGCGGTGATGGATGTTTCATTTGTCATAAGAAAGGCCACTTTGCAAAAAATTGCCCTAATGCAAAGAAGAAAGAAGCGTTCATGGCCCTCTTACTCCAACACCATCCAGAAACTCATGAGTCAGATATTGAATCTCTGTTTTCAGCAACTGATGAGGCAACTCCAGAAACAATTATGCAGATTCATTATTCTGATAAAGAGCCAGAAGTCAATTCAGACTCCCAATCAGACTCTTTCTCTGATTCCTCATATTCCTCCACAGACTCCTCAATTCCAGCAGTTTTCTCCCTTGAAGAATGCATGTCTATTACCCCTCAGCCATCTCCATATGCAAAAGTCTCTCTCATTCGGAAGCCATATGCTAAACCAGTTCCCCTCGTTGCATTCTTTGATACAGGATCAACCAAATCCTTTCTAAATCCATCCAAGCTACCATCCTCTTATTGGCAGAAGTGTGCTCCCCTTGCTTTTCAAGTAGCAAATGGAGAATATCTTACAGTTGATATGATTTCCAAGTCAATCCAATTGCAAATTTTCCCAGGAAAAGTCATTCGATGTAAGCTATATGGTAGTAAGCTCCCTCGAAAGGATATCCTCATTGGTTTTGATATTATAACCCAAATCTCAAATTTGAAGTTTGATGATGATGGACTTCGTTTCAAAAAGTATATGTTACCGTGGATTAATCCAAAAGAAGCGTTTCATATTCAATCCCCAGTACCTATACTCCAACCTCTTTCAGGTCCGACATCCATTGAAATTCTAACCAGCCAAATCATCAAAACCTCATGTGCAGAATCCCATACGGAATTCCTGCAAAAATGCTCCAACCCTCTTTGGCAAAACCAAAAATACTTCGTTAAACTCCCCTTCAAGTTAAACGAAGATGTTAACCCAACCAAAGCCTCTCACTCAGGCATGAACCCAGAACACCTTTCATTGGCAATAGAAGAATTGAAACTCTTACTCGAACAAAAACTCATTGAAGAAACCACTTCTCAATGGGCATGTGAAGCATTCTATGTCAACAAAAGGTCAGAGCAAGCAAGAGGAAAAATGAGATTAGTGATAAACTATCAGCCATTAAATCACTTTCTCTTAAGTGATAAGTTTCCCCTCCCTCAGAAGCATTCATTGTTCAGCCAATTATCCCATGCAAAAATATTCTCGAAGTTTGATCTTAAGGCAGGTTTTTGGCAAATTGGAATTGACCCAAGTGAAAGACACAAGACCGCATTTTGTATCCCTGGATACCATTACCAATGGACTGTTATGCCCTTCGGTCTCAAAAATGCTCCGTCAGTCTTCCAGAGAACAATGGCAGCCATATTTCAACCCCTCATGGCAAATGCTCTCATTTACATTGATGATATACTTCTATATTCTATGGACATGGAATCCCACCTCAATCTCTTATCTCATTTCTACCAGCTCGTCCTAGAAAATGGAATTATGTTATCCCAGAAAAAAATGATCATTGCAACAACAGAAATTGACTTTCTCGGAATGACAATTTCAAATGGTCAAATTCAACTCCAGCCCCATATTTCCAAGGATCTCCTCAAATTCCCAGACAAGCTCACTTCAGTTACCCAGATTCAGCAATTTCTTGGTCTTGTGAACTACATGTCTCAGTTCATCCCAAATCTTTCAAAGTACACAGGCCCTTTGGCTGACCTCCTAAAGAAATCACCCCCTCCTTGGTCCCAAGTTCATTCTGAAAATGTGCGAAAACTCAAAAGACTTACTCAGTATCTTCCACCATTGCAAATTCCATCCACAGGTACTAGAATCCTACAGACAGATGCCAGTGATCTCTACTGGGCAGCTATTCTTTTTGAAGAAATTGATGGAAAGAGAAATGTGTGCGGATACAAGTCAGGAAAGTTTAAACAATCAGAAAGCCATTACCATTCCACCTTCAAGGAAATTCTTGCAATTCGCAGAGGCATAGAAAAGTTCCAATTTCACCTCATTGGTCATCATTTTACCATTGAGACAGATATGAAATCATTTCCAGCTATGCTACAATTCAAGAATAAACAAATCCCTAATCCACAATTACTCAGATGGTATGAATGGTTTTCACAGTGGTCATTCACAGCAAAGCACATTCCCGGCAAGCACAATGTTACAGCAGATTATTACTCGCGAACCCAGCCAACTGAACTAAACACCTTATCCCACATCGAAGCCATAAAGCCTTACCTACCCTACTCTTCTTATAAATACCACCCTCCACAGCCCCAAATACCACAAATCCTACCCTGCATCTTCTCCTTAGAAGAAATCCACTATCCAGAAATCCTTTCCCATATCCCTTCCAAGATGAACCATAATCAAGCCAGCTCATCCAGCTCTTCTATCTCCTCTAAACCAGAACCCCTTTCTCATCCATTCCAATTTTCAGACTTTGTGCCCCTCCTTGAACCTTTGGAAGCGATCCCATATCTTCCCTCTGACATCCAAGATATGATTTTCACTAAATGGATTAAGCTCAGTGACAAAGAACTTGTCATAAAGTTCCTTGAAATCACCCTCATGAACTACGGTCTTGTTTTCCGTGGTCTTCGTCTTCACCCAGCTTATCCGTTCATCTCATTGTTCCATATACATCGCCCCTGCAGAGTTCCCATACAAGCTCTTGTATTTCTCTGGTATCTTACTAGAGCATATACAATTAGCATGATCTTTGATGCTCCAGTTCTTCTCCAGTACCTTCGTATGACACAAGCAGATCCAAATCTCCAAGATTTCTATGCAGAATTGTACAATCCCACCTCAAGTGGAACGTATAATTTGCTCACATTCCTCAAATGGTTTAAATCTCCTCAACAATGGCTAGATTTACTCCATATCCATCCCCATCGATATTGCATGATCCAGTTCAACAAACCCTTGAAAGAGCCTTACCCAGAAGGAGAAAATGCCCAGATTACAAGATGGTTGCCCCATAATCTTGCAAAATCAATCAAAGAACCTGAGAATCCAGCATATGTGGACTTTTTACAGGAAATGTGTGCCCTCAATAAGGTTAACTATGATTCAATTCCCAATTCCATAAAATTTGGAAGTGATCCATGGATAACCCCTGATATGGATGATATCTCCTGTGCTCCATTATTTGAATGTTTGTACACCTATGCAACAAAACACTTTTGGGAAGAAGGTGAACAAAGCTCCGATACTATCGCATTTGTCGGCATGAGTTCAGACTCAGAAGAAGAACTTGATCCAGAAGAAGTTCAGGCAGCAGCAGGTCTAGCAGCAGCAGCTCAAGAAGAAGGATGGATAGAAAACTTCATCCCTGATCATATCTCTGACTATGATGCTGATGAAGATGATGATGAAGAATATATTCCCCTTTGGCAAAATCCTGATGATAATTGGAACCACAACAGCTCCCCTGAAGCTCCAGACACTCCCTATTACGGCAGCGGAAATGAAACAGATTAACTCAGTCCCCAGCTCACTGTCGGCAGCTGTTTTGACTCAGCAGACTCGCATCTTGTGAATTAGTCCCGTGTCACTATCATGTCAACTTCTCCTTTTGTATTTGTCGGCAAAAGTTGTAAAGTAGCTTTCTTTTGTTAAAGTTGTTTGTTTTATTGTATCATGTGAGAAGGAATCTTATTCCTTTTTCAAAGTTGTATTAATGTTACTTTCCAGGTGTATGGTTGGAAGTGTCTTGCTTTCCCTATATAAGGGATGCCTTAGTTAGAGTTAGGCAGAGTTCATTGAGTAAGTGAAGTAGCTTGGTGTGAGGAGTAGCATCTCTCTCTGTAATTCCCTCTCTCTATCAATGATATGCCATTAAGTTTTTATCTAATTCTGGGTCTATTATTCTCTTGTTTTGCATTAGTTATATGTTTGATTAAAGCTTATATTTTATATATAAAATTGTTAATGATCTTAATATAGAACGTAGTCTTCCTTAATTTTGTGTTATTGCGGTACTGCGTATCCCAAAGATACGAGTATCTGTTACGGATCCCAGCATCCCCCCCTATGGTATCAGAATGGAGTATCTCTGCATCGATCTACTATATTAGCTTTATGAATTGTAATTTTGTGAATTTTGGTGTTTTGGAATTAGTTGTTTAGGATTACAGGTTATTTTTGGTATAAATCTTGATAACAGATATATAAAATGCAGCTTTTACTGCATGGGTAATTGTAATTATAGCAATTCTGGAAAAATGGTCTTTTACTTAGGAGACGTACATAGGTCTATGTACGTCGCCTAAGAAGGCCCTGTGTCCCATCTTAGAAGACGCACATTGGTCAATGTACGTCTCCTAAGGGTACACTTAAGAGATGTACATTGACCAATGTACGTCTCCTAAGGGTATGGATTAAGAGACGTACATTCACTAATGTACGTTGCCTAAGTGTTCCTCTTAGGAGACGTACACTGACCAATGTGCGTCTCATAAGTTTTAAGCTTAGGAGACGTATATTGATCAATATGCGTTGCCTAAGTGCTTACTTAGGTGGTGACACTGACCAATGTGCGTCTCCTAAGTGACCACTTAGGAGACGCACATTGGTCAGTGTACGCCTCCTAAGTGACCAACTTAGGAGACGCACATTAGTCAGTGTGCGTCTCCAAAGTTGGTCACTTAGGAGACGTACATTATGTGCGTCGCATAAGATATACTTAGGAGACGTACATTATGTCCATCGCTTAAGAGATACTTAGGGGACGAACCTATATTTGTACGTCGCCTAAGAGCTTAGGCGACGCAACTTAGGCGACGGCTCTTAGGAGACGGCTTGCTCGTCGCCTGAATCTTAGGAGACGAACATACTTATCTTAGGAGACGGACAATGTGCGTCGCCTAAGAGCTTGTTGGGCCTAGTGTTTATAATGTAAAAGTTAGTCCACTTAAATCGATTCACTTATTTGAAATATGTAAAAAATAAAGTATGTTAAGTTTAATTTAATATAGTATAGATAAAGATACTCTATTTAAAATTTAATTAAAAATTGGTTGAATTATACTAATTCACTTATTAGAAAAATTTGTAAAATATATCTCAAAAAGTGAGAAAAAAAAAGTATAAATAATGTATGTTAAGTCTAAATAGTATTCAACGAGTCATTTGCAACATGGTATCATGTAAGCACAAATAATTTTGTAAATATATATATAGTCCCATCGATGCATATTTTACGTTCTAAATTAATTAATTTTTTTTTTCACCGTGTAAGAAAGCATGGATAGTAAATAAGTTTAGTATTCCACTAAATAATAAATTTGGAAGGAGGAAAAATAATAATATATATATATATGTAAATCATCTAGTTAAAGCGAGCTAAAGTTTGAAATACTTTATTGTTCTGAAACTGATATGTATCACTTTTATTTTGTTATCTAAATCGGGGATTTAATTCCTCTAATTTCGTTTAATATACTCTATTTCAAAAGTTAAACGGTTGAATTTTTTTCATAAAATTTGGTGAAGAATATCTCAATAACAAGTAGATTATCTCTACAAAATTTTATCAAAATATTCATTAAAGAAGTGGGCAAAATGATAATATAAAATTTTAACGGATAATAATAAATATGTATATATATATAAAATTTTATTACACCCCCTTCCGGTTTGAGCTTCTTGTTGAAATTTTGTGGAGACGAATGGCTGAGTATAGAAATCATTTCCACCAAGTTTTAGAAAACATTCATCCACATTGGATTCAAGGTGAACTAAGGTATAAGTCCAGATGGAACCAAAGGTGGTCTGGTTTGATGCAAGATAGAAATTGTTGATAATGGGTGGCTCAAATTATTGATCCCATATAAAAAAATTATAAAACTCAACACCGGTATATAAGTAGGAGAGAGTCATCATATAGTAATAAGATCTTTTAAAATAAAACCCCACACCTGCAGCCCAAAAATATTTAAGTTGATAACAATATTATTATTATTATGTATGCGGATAAAAATTATTATCTAATATGGTAGTTGAAAGTCTAACCTACGTTAAAATCATATTACTTATGCTAATTTATATTTTTTTTAATAAAATAAAAAACCACAAAAATAAAATAAAAAATCAGTTTCAAAATTATCCAAACATCTTGTTTTATATAATGGTAGATTGAAACTTTTTTCTTATTTAAATTATAATTCTCTTTATTTGTATTGAAACTTTTTTTTAAGAAGGAACGCCAAATGTCAGAGCGTGGAGTAAGTGTCACGCATGGGTAAGTGTGCCAAGTGTCCACACGAGGTCTGCATGTCCGCCACGTTTTCTTTGGTTGGTTACACATTTCTTCCGCCTCTGCTGCTCTTTCTCACATTATTATCAACTCAATTACTCAACTCTACCATCTCAAAAGCTCAGTTGTCAAAACCATAAGCAATTCACCAAGTAGAGAAAAATAATTCGGAGAGAGTGGGGGGAGTTTTTGTAAGAGAAAGGCAAAATGGCAGCAACTGCGGTGGTAGACAGGATTCCGGCGGCGGCAGCGGCGGCAGCAACAGTGGTCGACAGGAATTCGATGGCGACGGAGGCGCCTCTTGCGCCAGTTACCGTCGAGCGCAAGGTCAGGACTGACCTTGAAATTTCTCTTCCTAAGCCCTGTAAGTAATAATTAGTTATTATTTTGATTTCATAACCAATGACTTGCTGCAAGCATTAGTATGTATATGTGTTAGATTTACTATTCACGCGCGATGTGTGTGCAACTTGTATAAGTTTAAGTTTTGTACTTTTGTTAAATAATTAATAAAATGATAGTGTTGTACTTTGTGGTCGTAAAACTATTCAACTTAAATGATATAGAGTGGCTCAATAGCTAGTCGCCTTAATTAAGTTTAAAAAATCGGTCTTAAACAGAGTTTTTCTAATAGATTCTCA
This sequence comes from Lonicera japonica, assembly GCA_021464415.1. Taxonomy (NCBI): domain Eukaryota; kingdom Viridiplantae; phylum Streptophyta; class Magnoliopsida; order Dipsacales; family Caprifoliaceae; genus Lonicera; species Lonicera japonica. The sequence continues at coordinate 46,071,767 of CM038465.1, read as the reverse complement.
ACAAATGCAAAATTTTTGATGGCCAACCGTTGGCACCTTTTGCAAAAAGGATTAGTCTGAGGTTTGTGAAATTAGTTCGGACACCCCTAGCATAGACAGTTAAAATAAAATAAAATAACTATTCAACTTATGAAAAAAGAAAAAAAAAAGAAGAAGAAGCAGATTTTTAATTAAATCCAGTTGTGAGTAATTTCTTTATGAAATAGAAGATTGCGAGGGAAAAATAAGCATAAATATGAGAACTTCATTTTACGGCTAAAATGGGTGTTCGTATTATATAAATTTGGTATAGATATATGCATATTACTCTAGTTGTATATCAAATTATTATTTGTTTTATGTCCTTTTCAGGTGAATGGTTTCAAACAAATCAAAAATCTAAAAAAGGAGGTCAATTGAACATTCCTTCATACAATATGAATAACTAAGTTGTAATCCATGCCAAAAACTATATTAATTAAATCTAAGCCACACAATTTTTTATTATGATATACATTTTTAAGATTCAAAAATCATTAATAAATACTCGTTTGAGATATGTTATTTGTTCTATAAATGTCTCTAATTAAGCATCAATTTTTTCTTTATGGGCATAATTGCTGCACTAAATGTCACATTAATAGTAACCATATTCGTTCCTAAATTGTTGAATCTATATGTTGAAAACTTGAAATATCTATATTTATCAATTGTATCTTTAAACACACATGAAAATCAAAGAGGACACTAAATTTTGGATGGAGGATAGGGAGTGGACTAAAACATGGTTTTTATTTAGATTTAGTACATTGATTTTACCCAAAAAGAACGACAACTATTCCATCAAAAAGGAAATATACTCTTCAAAGAACAACATTAGATGGAAAATATGACTCCTCATAAAAAGGAAATGGACAATATGACTAACAGTGAAACGATATTTAAAGTCCAACCTTAATTGGAGTCCAAACATTTTTCCTTCTGAAACGTCCTAAACTAAGAGCCTAGTTTCTACAATTAGTGTTACCACCTCAAGGTTTTTTCCCCTTGAATGTAAATGTCGAATGGGAATACCGAGTATATATTACATATATATGTGGAAAAACACAGTATTAGAACCAGCAAATTCTCGGTTTCAAATCTTTATGCTTCCCCTTATGTGCTCATTTGGTTGTTTCCTGGAATCCTAAATTGGTTGATTCACATTAGGAGTTTGTTATAGATCCGAGGTTGAATTATATATAAGTTGATTAAACACAAACCTTTCATGTGAAATTGCCATTTAATTTAGACTCCTGAAATGAACAAAAACTCAAACCAAAAGCCTTTATGAGATAATGACTATATAAATTATAATAGGTGATGGAGATGCTGAAAATCATGTTTGGTCCAACTTAATTCTTTCATTGTCGCTCCTCTTTATATTACTCCCTACGTGACTTTAATTTTAAGTCTAGACGGCTTAAAAAGAATAAAAATGGAACTGTTAATGTGATAAAGAGATATGGCTCTAAATCACATTGTCACAAAGATTTATTGATTCCAGAATTCTTTGATAAGGGATCACTTCATATTTCCTTTACTTGCGTGCCTCATTGTTTTGATACAGATATGGCTAGGGCCTTGACGGCTCCTGATACAGACCACCCAAATGGGACGCCTGGCCATAGGCATTATGGCATGAGTGTTATGCAGCAACATGTAGCCTTCTTTGACCAGGACGACAATGGCATTATTTACCCTTGGGAGACTTATGCTGGTAATGTTTCTATTCAGAAAATCCCACATCGAAAAATCAAAGCCTTACACCACAAGTACAAAAGATTCTGGGAACACGCTATCCATCATCAGTTGTTTTTGAGTTGGATTCTTACAAATTTGTTTCTTTTTTATTCATTTTCTTACCAACATGAATTTCTCAAAAGAGAAAAAAGGGCAATGCTCTCTCTATCAGGGGCTTGACCCAGGATTAGGTAGAAGGGTGGGTTGAATTATTAAGTGGCTACTAACTAGTAGTGTATTCTTTCTTGGGCTGAAGCCTGCCCCGGTTCTGCCCTGCGCTCTATGCCTCCATATATAGCTAGCAAGTAACAGTGTTATGTTCCACATGGATTATGTTGCAGCTTTTAATAATTAATGTAATGGCATTGAAGACTGATAATTTGTTATAGTTTTATGCGGAAATGCAATTTCTTTTAAGTAAACACAATTTTGATTTGTTTTAGGACTGCGTCAAATTGGTTTTAATATGATCGTGTCTCTTATCATGGCTGTTGTTATCAATGGAGGTTTGAGTTATGCAACTCTCCCAGTAAGTCATCTGTCGCTCTCTGTCCATCTTTATATATGTATGCACTCATGCGTTTAATTATTTACACATATTCTCATAGTCGTGGCTTTCATAAATTTTCATTATTTTCTTGAGTCGGAGTGGTACTTGTATCATTATTCTTTTGGAGTACGTAGTGATACATGTACCAACTTAAATGACCAAGTTAAGGGGGGCCCAAATGGTGTGTTAGAACGAGTCCACTGATCCCTATTAGATTGACGAGTGCATTTCTGACAAGTCATTTAGTCTCTTAACTTGGTCATTTAAGTTGGTACACATATATGTGCCATTATTCTCTTCACTTCCTTTAAATTTTTGGATTTCTCTAGGGAATCACCTCGATCACCATAAATTTATCAGACTCGCCCCCCCTACACTCACTCTCAGAACCCTTAGTTATACCTTCCTCAAAGGATGGTCATTCAATCGTTACATACATATGTGTATGAGATGGAAGATCGCGCATGCCAAAGATACAGAGCTCACACGAAAGCTCAAATTATAGTGATCATAAGAAGTAAAACTAATAAGCTAAGCGTGAAGACTAAGTGAAACAAGAACTGATTATACAGAAACACAAGCCAAGTGTTTCGTGGTTCTGCAATGTGTTTATGTTTACCCATACAGTACATATATCAAAAAATATAGAAAACCTAGACCTCATAAAAGCAGGGCTGGTCCCAAGCTATATTAGGTTTTATGTACACTTGATTTTGAGTCAGGGTTCTTTTCCCATATACTTCGGGCCCTTATTATTGTATAAAATAATGGCTTTCTCGCATAAGAAATAAAAACTTTCGTTGTGATCATGCCCCTGAGCAATCGTGCGCTCTACACACCCTCATATCCGTCCATGCTTATAAAGTCAGTAAATTCTCAATTGGCTCGGACAATGAAATTCTTGGTATCCTCGGTATATGTCTTTTATGCTTGAGCAGACGGGGAGGAAATGCCAAGCACCCAGGCCTAGAAATATTACTAAGGATACATCTTAAGAAAATGATAATAAGAAACTACTTGAACAGATCGAAAAACACTGGACATTTTTAATTGGGAGGTTCTCGCCGCCGATCCTAATTGATCTTGGCCTGTGCTTATTTCAGTTTTGTTTTTCAGAAAGTACTTTATTTGTCATGACAAAAAAAAATTGAACCCCCAACCGCACACCTTCAATTTGCCTTTTAGGGATCTTTATTCTTAATTGTGTTGTTTTCGCAGCCAGTTGCCTAGCCAAGTACTATTATTCATTATACCATTAACATTAATTGCAGGGTTGGATCCCATCTCCTTTCCTTCCTATATACATATACAACATCCATAAGTCCAAACATGGGAGTGACTCGGGTACATACGATACTGAAGGAAGGTAACTCTCTCTGTAGATGTATATGTGTGTGTATACATAAGTCGCATCTCAACTGAAATTCGAACAATTAAGTATTGGGAGGATTGTACAGATACATGTATTGAACTAATCCAAATATTGCTGCAGGTATATGCCCGTGAACCTCGAGAATATTTTCAGCAAGTATGCGCGTACAGTTCCGGATAAGCTGACATTTGGAGAGCTTTGGGACATGACAGAAGGCAATCGCAATGCATTTGACCTTTTTGGATGGTTTGTTTGTTTCTAGACCTTGCACTAAATTATTTTCCAAATTTGGAGTGGCAGAGTTTGAGCGTCGAAAACATTTTAAGAAACTACCATATAAGTATAACATCCCTTATTTATCAAGGCTTTAGTATTCAGTTCGTTGATTGTTAAATATAAACAGGCACGGGACTCTTAATTTGAGATGGAATCAGGATTACTGTACACAATTCTATTGCCTTCCATATTTCTAAAATTGTTCTCTCTAATTAAGAGTCCTGTTCTGGTTTATAAGTGAATACTTTTTAAGAAGTGTGTTGAACTTCCATAAAATCCCTCAATTAAGGTTCCTGTTCTAGTTTATAAGTGAATACTTTTTAGGAAGTGTGTTTTACTTCCATAACATCCCTCAGTTACAAAAGAAGGATTCGATCGGGTTCCTCTAGAGTACTTTTGAGTTAAGGAAATCTAGACCGTTCATTCAAAAGTAGACAGTTAAGAATTTGACTTTAGTTTCCATTTAAATGAGTTATTGTCAGAGGGAAAAACTACTTAATTCTCAGATTACTTTGCTGGGTTGTAGAAGATTATTAGGTTATGTGGTATATAGCCACATAAAGGATATCGTCCAAACAGGCTCTCAGTTAGAAACAGAACAACAGTATTGGTACTCTTAATTAATTTGAGATGAAAGAATACTACTTAATGTCGTTGTGGTGACTTTGCAGGATTGCGAGTAAGATGGAGTGGGGAATTTTGTACATTCTAGCTAGGGATGAAGAAGGCTTTCTATCGAAAGAGGCAATTAGGCGCTGTTTCGATGGTAGTTTATTTGAGTACTGTGCCAAGATGCATATGGGTGCTGAGAGCAAGATGGGCTGATAAAAGAAAATTTGCGCGCGTACACATACATTTGTGCTGTGCCCGTGCTCGAGCTCAAGCTTGTACGTGTGCCCTTAAATGCATGTGGTGTTGTGTATATGTGTGTTTCGTGTTTTAACTTGTGCCGCAGTGGTAATGTAATAAATCTAGGTGCAGGGTGTATGTTTCTCGCTAAGTGCGAAGTCCTTGATACATTTGAAATGTTTACAAGACTTGTTTATGCAGTGTGTAAGTTATAATACTGAGTGCAGTTGCTTGGCCTATATTTGCCTTCAATAAATTTGATATGTGAGAACAATAACTAGATTTTGTACCAAGTTCTCTGCCTCTGAATATTTAGCGTGAAAAAGTATTCGACTTGCTTAATTGGGGAAAAACTTACTGTTCACTACAGAGCTCGGAGTTTTCACTCCATGTATTCAAATGCGATAATAGGAGACATCTAAACCCGGTAGAAAAGATTATTTGCTTAGGTTCTGATTGAAGAGAAGATAGAAAATAGAATGAAAAACAATTGATTTGTTTGAGATGTCATTATGTATAGATGTTTTTCTATGTTTTGGGGAAATTTTCTTATTCACTAATTAATTAAAGAAACCTTTTCATGAAAAAAGTTAAAAAATAAGTGAATATTTCACTACGTCTCTTAATTTATTTTTTAACATATTTTTTATACAAAATCAATTGTTCTTTTTAATGGTTTTTAAATTGCTATTAGACAGGGTGTTAGCATTTACTAATCTCTTTCCATTATGTGGGTGGTTGAAAGCTGACCAGACCCAAAATAAATTTGTTTGGTGGGGAAACCGGCCCAAAGATAGTAGAGTTGTTAAGTAGATTGTAAAGGTGGCGAATGAACAGCAAATTCTACAAGTAAGAGAGTTTGGATTTGTGGTTGTGGGGTAGGTTCCTCCGGTGGCTCTTATATCTAATTCGGTAGTACGTTCTCCCTTGGTGTGTGGTTGTATTCTTTACTTGGTTCAATGGCCTTTCAACAATGTATACATCAGCAGTTATGGTTATTCTCAAGGGGAATGTTTTTGTATGGATGTAAGTATTTTTTGCTAGATCTCCTCCCTTTTTGAGCTATCTCTCTCTATTTATATGTACAGAGTAAGGGTTATAATGTTTGCTAGGTTAAAGGTAAAATGACTATAAAGGATATTGCTTGCTCAACAATCCTATCATTTTCACGAGTGGAGCGTGTTCTTATCCACAAGTAATTTTGCAATTTACAGGTGTCGAACTCCCACTTGTCCGGACGCCCATATCAGTAACGAACACTGATTGTGCTTTCTAGTACAGGTGTCTCGTCGTCATTCGTCAGGGCGCCCACCTCGTCTGCGGGTACTGAGAGTACTCGTGGGTACAGGTTTTCCTCTTGTATTGGCTGGTACGCCCATCTCGGCATTCTTGTCCTCGCTGATCTTGACACTATACTCGGGTGGTCACCGTGACTATTTTTGTCTTCCATGATTCGTTTTCCATCTTCTGGGTTTACTTCATGGGCTTGTCTTCGACTATTCACCCAACTAGCGATTTCAGAATTATACTCCCACAATTTGCTTCGTGGACTTGTCTTCGACTATTCGGCCCAAGTAGCAATTCTAGAATTATGCTCCCACACGTTATCTTCCATTTTCCCATTTATTTATTTGACCTCAATATTTTCAGTCACTTTGCGAATCTTTGCTCTCTAGTTTTCCACCAAAAAAACGCTCTCTAAGTTGGTTAAATCAAATTGGCTGTTTTATTTATTTTGCCTTCTTTTGTTCAATGCTTATAATTTTGAAGTGCAAAAAACATATGCCTAGTGAAGCACAATATTAGTCACATGGAAATTGTTTGCTTGTACCCGTTTCGAGTTACTGACTTTAGGACGCGTTTGCATTGTGATATTCAAGTCCGATGTAGCAGAGCAAAGTGGGAAAGCTTGGCCGCCGAATCTAAGCTCTTTTGAACTCCTTTCCCGTATTTTCTTCCTTTTAAAGGCCTTTTCGCGGTCGACTAAGTTAAATAACCATCATGATGGAAACTCTTTGCTTTTAAATTCACTTTTAATTCCTCTTCCCATACGTGATGGTTTTATCAACTCAATTAACATCCTTCACAAGGTCAGTTCCACATGAATAATAAGAATGCCAATATTTTCCTAGATATATTATTATCTACACTAGAGATATGTATAAACAGGAATAGACTTGCTTTATCTTATGCAGGGGCAGACCTAGGGGATACAAGGCTGGCTTCAGCACGGGAATTTTTTTTGAAAAACTTACTAGCACTTGTAAAAAAAAAACTAGTTTAAGCCCACCCTTTTGCTAAGTTTTAGCCCACTTCTTAGTCCAGCTCAAATATATATTAGTTAGAGTCTATAATAGATGAATTCAAATCATTAAAAACTCGTCAGGCTTAACTTTGTTAAATACTTTTCATTATGTATGAATTCAAATATTTAAATTATGCTATTAATTTTTTTTTTCACTATATAGTTATACTTTCGATATTTTTTTTTATGATTTTTTTGTCTATTACTTTTACCCCACCCCTGAAAAAAATCATGGGCCCGCCTTTGATCTTATGCAAATTATATACCTATGAATTAAGCTATCTTATGCTTATCGATTGTCGATTGTCTCTTTCACCCGAATTATCACGATTACATGACATTTTCCATATGGCTATGTTGAGAAAGTATATAGAAGATTCTTCACGTATTAAAATCACAACTAGTTGAATTAAAAGAAGATTTGACGTATGTTGAAGAACAGGTTGAGAAAAAAATAATTCCCTTAATAAAGGTGTTGTGGAGAAGCCATTCAATGGAAGAAGCAACTTGGGAAAGTGAGAAAAAATAATTATGCAAACATCCATCTTATTTCCAAGTGGAGGTTAGTTTAATTTCGGGGTCAAAATTTCTTAAAGGGGAGGGGGGGGGGGCGAGAGTTGTGACACCCCAAACCTTAAACATATTTCATTTACATAATTAAGTATGATTAGTATGCATCATATATCATTACATTTAGCGGTGTTTAATGCTAAGTGTAAATATGTTTGCATTGGAGAATTGTATTCATGCTTTATGTGTACATTTCATATGTTGAATGTTATGTACAAGTTGTAGTACAAGCTTGAATTTCACATGAGAAAGTATGAGGTGATTACATATGCAAAGAAATAAAGGAAATAGAGTTAAACTTGAAAACAAAGTGCTAGTGGTGCTTATGTATAAATTTGCAAGCATGTGCTAGGTATCTTATTCTCCTTCATTTTCATGTAAGCATGACAAGAAAAATTGGGGTGCTTGGCTCAACAATAATAAATATTTTACACTATTTTTTTTCCAAAATTATAATTATTTACAAAAATATAGAGAAAAAGAAGAGGAAAAAGAAAAAAGAAGAGAAAAATCAAGAATTGGTCAGTAAATTATGTCCTTTATGTTTTCTTCATTTATTTTACATGCTTTTATGATTTACATGTTGAAAAGTTGTATTAGAAGAGAAGACCATACATGTATGGGTGTGTTCTTGGTGTATTTGAGGGTTTTCAGGCTGAAGTTGAGTCAACCCGATTTATGTCAATTTTAATCTATGAAAAATATGTTATATATGCTGGAAAATAGTTAAATGATGGTGGTTTAAAGTTATAAGGGACATGTTTGATTTGTATCAAAAAAGAGTTGAAATCTTTGAAGTTGTTTTCATGCTGAAGTTGATTTAACCCGATTTATGTCAATTTTAATCTGTGAAAAATATGTTATATATGCTAGAAAATAGTTAAATGATGTTGGTTTAAAGTTATGAGGGACATGTTTGATTTGTATCAAAAAAGAGTTGAAATCTTTAAAGTTGTTTTCTGTAGACAATTTTATGCACCTGTCTTAGAATTGGTCTTTATACAGAATTCCGAATTGCAAACCTTCAATTGAGTTTGAAAGTAAACACACTGAGCGTTCCGAAAATGTAGGGCTCATAACCGAGTTCGTAGCCAATTAGTAAAGTTTAATCACCAAAATTGACCCTACAGAGCTTCCCCTCTCTAAAAACTCTATTGAGTGTTGACGCCCCCAAATGAGACCCCAAGGGTCCTATTTATAGGGAAAAAAGCAGAAAAACGGCCTGGGTAGCCGCGAGGCTAGGAGCCATCCGTACGGCTAGGGAGGGCTGTGGCTTGGGCTTACGGCTCAAGGCCAACCGTACGGCTAGGTTGGGAGCCAACCGTGCGGCTAGGGTATGCGCCAACCGTACGATTGGGAGCGAAGTGGCGACATGGTTGCGGTAGATTCCTAACGCGCTCGAAAATAAGGATTTTTCCTAATGGTCTCTTATATGCATGATGACTCAAGACTTGATGCGGAAAGCTTGTTAGGTTCACACGAGAGTCGTGGATTGGGTTGTTCACAGACCCTCTCGTCCTAAGATTCTTGCTCGCAAGGATTTTGGGATGATAATAAGAAGACAACAATTCACGACTCTCGCATGAATCTCAACCGGTTGTTCTATTCATGAAAATCTGTGAATCGAAATGTACCCTCATGGTAGGGGAATTTTGTGGTGCTTTGGGCAATATGATCCACGGTTGACCTTCCTCTCGGCCAAGCTATCTCTGATACATCAATCTATTCTCCTGTCTACCCTCAGGGAATCCATCTCAATCCTTCTTCGGATTTTTTGAGCTTATCGATGTTTACCCTCAGCTTATAGGGTGCACCAATCTTACCATTTACGTTCTGAATGGCCTATTCTCAGGAACACTTCTCGTTCTTTACAAATGTATTTGAAAAAGTTCTTAGAGTTCAGATTCTTTTAGAATGACACTTTCTTGACTTTGTCGTGATAAAACTTCCCATTCTTTTGAGGAAGAAGTGGTTACCAAGAGTAACGGGGCTTACTCCTATCGCACTATCTTGTTGGCATAACCATGTGGTAAAACTCCCTAATTCTTGGGAGGATGTTATTGGTTACCAAGAGTGGTCGGGTCGGCACCTGTCGCACTATCTTACTGGCATAACCGAGGTTATCTATCAGGAGATATTCCTTCGTGATAGTTTTCCAAGAAATGGCACTTCTAGCCACCCTCAGAAGGAATGTCATATTAGCGACTACCAAGAGTAGGGGGTATGCACCTCTCGCACCATCTTGCTGGCATAGCTTGAAAATATTGAGTTAAGATTGCCAAGAGTGATAAGTCCTAGCGATAGGACGTCATCTTGTTGACACAATCTGGGCTGACTTGTAAATTCCCATGGAACGCATCCAAAAGGGAAAGAAAGGTATGATATGTTAGCGACTGCCAAGAGTGGGGGGGTCTGCACCTATCGCACCATCTTGCTGGCACAGCCTGAAAAGGTTGAGTTAAGATTACCAAGAGTGATTGGTCCTCGCGATAGGACGTCAACTTGCTGACACAATCCAAGCTGACTTGTAAATTCCCATGGAACGCATCCAAAAGGGAAAGAAAGGTATGATATGTTAGCGACTGCCAAGAGTCGGGGGTCTGCACCTCTCGCACCATCTTGCTGGCACAGCCTGAAAAGGTTGAACGTCGGGAGGTATTCCCTTATGACGGTTTCCAAGAAATGGCGCTCCTGGCCACCCTCAGAAGGTATGACAAGTTAGTGACTGCCAAGAGCGAGAGGTCTTCATGATAAGACTTCGTACCTGCTGACACAGTCAAAATAGGTGATGTTAAGACTGCCAAGAGCGGCGGGGTCGGCACTTGTCGCATCGTCTTGCTGTCACAGTCTAGGGTTAGGATTGACTCTGTCAATAGGGTCTTCTTCAGAATCATATTATTCCAACAACTTTATGTCACATCATAAAATTCGAGACATGTTCTTAAGGATATTTGTCCATATTTTCTCTTATCTTTCGACGCTTCTCCTTGCGTTGTCTCTGCTCTTGGCCGTTGATCATATATGCCTACTCATCTTGTGGCAAGAAAGTTATGCTAAAGAGAATATGAAAAGTTCAAGTGTAGCCTTTTTCAAAACATGTTCTTACCCTCAGTTTGACTCTTCTTTTGTCATCAAGAAATTGGGTTGGTTCTCTTTGACTCTCAGACTTTCGTGCGTAGTGATGGACTCAGTTTTCAACTCTACCCTCTGGCTTTACTTCTTTGAACATGGGGATAAAGCTCTTCTGAAAATCACAGTCCCTTCTCCAGTTACCCTCTGGCTTATCAGAGGAAGGTGCTGGTCCTGCATCATTTTTTGTTTTTTAATGCCCTTATTGCTCCCTCATTTTCATTATTTTTTAGAATATCCTGCCCATTGTTTTGGCTTTCAGATCCGTTTTTTTTTCTTTTTTTTTCCAGACAGGAGCCTTACTCACCTAAGACGTAGCCCTCTACCTTTTTGGCACAGCTGTCACTCTTAGTGTGGCTCTCCCTGCTGATTTTTCTTCCTTTCTGTTTTTTCTCACTTTCCTCACCTGGACCAACGGGATTTTACCCTTTTCTACTTTTTTTAATTTTTTCTTGTACCCGATTCCTCTTTTACACCTTTCTCTTTTGCCATATTTGAACTATGTCTAGGACTGATCATTCCTCAAAGCTCGACTCCACCACAGATCTCAAAATTTAGCTTTTGGGTTTTGTATCTTACTTTGTCGTGCAAGTGTTAGTGATTCTCAGTCCGTTCATCTTAGAAAACTAACCAGAAAGTCTTTCAGACATCTAAAGAGTCAATTTTTCAAAATTTTGTCAAAACTTTGTTGGTTTCGTCGTTTGGGATTACCCCCCACTTGTTGTGTGACAAGGAACTTGTCATACAACAAGTGCCCAAACGACAGAGTGAGATGGACAACAAAAATGTCACCTTTTTCCATTTAAACTTTCAAACTTTTCACTCTCTTTCTAGCATATCTTTTTCTTGCTCACATATTTTCCTTCTAGCAATTCCGTTGGTCATGTATTCTGTGATGATCAGCCATAGCCGTTTCTGTATAATGCGCCTTTCATGATGATGAATGGGTATGTGTGGATTTTTGAGAGACCCCCTGAGGTTGAATGGTTTTGATGGAGATTGATATATCATCAAATAGCACTTTGGCCTTTATTGGAAGGTCATTCGTGATTCATAATGGAGCCCTTGGCATACAAGATTCTCCGACGTGTATGGGGTACGTTTCCATTCAAATTTCTCTTTCTGAGAAAATTATGTGAATATGTCGTTTATGCTAGAAACATGAGATATGCATGTAATGTGGTGGGTCTGGTGGCCTTTCGCGCAATTTTGATTTATGAAAATGTTTTTGTAAAGTTTTCAGATTTTAATATCACCCCCAGTTTAAAATACCCTCAATTTTTATAGGAAAATAACACACGCGCCCCATCTTAGAGTTCAACTGATGCTGATTTTCTCCAAATTACCACTGAATTATGGAATGTACTTCTTTCTTCGATGAAAGGCTTCATCCGTGCAGCGCATTCTGGTTTGATTAGGTTATTCCGCATCTTGATTCATTCACTTTGCAAGATTTCAGATATATCAGTTGGGCTATACATCGACCCTCAGTGAAAAACTTCATCCGTACAACACGTTTTGGTTTGATTGGATTACTCCACGTCTTGATGACTATGATTTGTTGCACTTTGCAAGGCTAATGAGAGAAAATGATGTCCAAGGATGTCTTTGCATGATCGATCTTCATTCCACTTCAACACAAAGTTTTCCATGCGGTCTAGCTTCATTCAATGCATCTTTGGTTTCATTAGACTGGGATAGATCAGTTGTTATTGCCTGTACGGCTGGCCGGGTGAGGATGGAAGAAAAGTCTTCTAGAGATACTAATTCATCAAAGCGTCCGCATTTGGATGAGAATGTAAGATGAGTCACATTCAGAATTGTCCTTACCCCATTTTTCTGTCACATTCAGAGTTTTGATATTGATCCATCGAAGTATCTTCTTTGGAATCTTCCCCCATAAACCTTAGAGCGGTCCTTATCCCCTGTTGTAATCTTACTCAGACTTTTAATCTCATTTTAAACCTTCTTTTCCAATGCATATTTAAAGTGATCCGCTTCCTCTTTTGCAATCTCCTTTGGAGTTTCAATCTTACTCGAAACCTTATGGCTCAAGTATTTTCATTGGGTCCTTCTGCCCCCGTACCCTTTACGTGTCAAGTTTTTCCTTGAAAAATTTCCTTGGAATCATTATATTTATGTAGTATGGGTGTTTTGAAGCTCATTTTTATATATTATTTCATGAAAATGTTAGCGCTTTGTAATGTGCATGTTATTCATAAAAGTATTGGTTATTATATAATATGCTTTTGCGCAATTTATCCCCAGACCCATGTAAATGCAAATGCAAAGATCATTCTTTCCGAGAATCTGGCAATTATATAGGGTAATTCATATTTTATTTTGTTTCAGTTAAGAGAAATCTTAAAACAAATTTTCTCAAGACCTTTATCAAGATTTGTCCTTTTCTCCACACCTTACCATAAGAACTTCTCTTTACCAATCCTTCATCGTTCCTCGAATTGACTTGTGCTTTCAAAGGAACTATTCTTCCAATCCTTCATTATCTTATTGTGAGTGAATGAGATTGTTTTATTAGAATAGTTAATATTGCTCTGAACAAAAGGGTTGTATGTCGAAATCCGATTCGCAGCTGGGGTTGAAGCTTTCTTGTATTGTGCACTTAACTTTCTTGCTTCAGCTTGTTTAGCTAATTCTTCTTCTATCTCGTTTTCCACGTGCAACAAGGCTTTGAAGCGGCCAAAGAATTGGTGACCCATCTTATTTCGAATTTCTGGTTTCAGATTCTTGACGATCATTCCCAATTGCTCCTCTTCATCCATCCGTTCCACCATTTATGCAGCGAGTGCCCTCCACCTTATGACAAATTTACTCAAACATTCATCATCTTTCTGCTTTGCCATTTTAAGATGTTTGCGAGTAATCTTTAATTCTTCGTTTGTCTTGTATTAGGCAATAAACTCATTCACAATATTGGTCCATGACTGCACTCGATGTTTCTCTAATCCCAGGAACCAACTTTGGGCTGGACCGGCTAGAGTTAAATGAAAAGAGTTAGCTAACTCAGCCTCACATATATCGTAGATCTTCATCACCCATACATAGGACTTTAAGTGTAACTCTGGTGGCGTTGTTCCTGTGAACTTCTCTATTGCGGGCATCTTAAATCCAACCAGATAATGAGCTTCTGGGTATAGATTATAGCTCTGGAGCTGTGTCAGGTCATTTGATCCCTCAGCTACCTTCTGGGTTAAGGCCTTCAATTGTTCCTTAAGCTCGTCTAAAGCCTTATTCCTTTTCGGAATCACCTCTTGTGGAAGAATGGCATCACCCTGCACACTCACCGGACGCGGAATAGGGTCATAGTATGGATCATGATAAGGATGATGTGGTGGTTTCCATTGTTGAGCTTGTTGGACTGCTTCGAGTTGGACTTCTTGGTGTAGCCAATTCTCGATTGGATCAGGTCGCCTATATGGAGTATGTGGTTCAATAGGAGTTGGAATATCGGAGTGAACGGATAGTGGCGCAGGTGGTATAGGCGGGGCCTCTTTTATTGGCTCATTCACAACTGGTTGACCATTAATAGATGGCGGCATAGGTGGTGCAGGCGATGTCTCTTTTATTGGCTCATTCATAACCCGTCGACCTCTGTCTATCTCCTCCAGCTGAGCCTTGGTGGTTCGTTGATCATCTAATAGCAATGCTAGGCTCTTGCTAATGTCCCCGAGCATTCGGTACATCTCTTCCGGGGTTGGTATGGTTACAGTGTCTGGCCCTAATACAGTGTTTGTTGGATTCATAGAAGTATGCCCTGGCGGCATTCCCCGATTAATATTCTGCTGAGACACCCCTTAATTTTGGTAGGAAGGACCCGGCGGCAGATCCACTGTAATGAAAGAGTTTCCAGTGACCCTATTTGAAGTTTGTGGCTGTTGGTGTTCCATATCAGCTGGTGTATCCGGTCGAACCAATCTACCAGTGCTATCCCTTCCGGCCCAAATGGAAGCCAGATCGAATATAAGTCTTTTGAAGGAGAAAAGGACAAATCCCAATGCATATAGAATATTTCCCAGAAACAAAACAAAATATAAACTCTTAATACTTGCCAGATTCCCAGAAATACATCGATCAAATGGACACTTAACCACACGAAAATATTTTTCTTTAGGTGAGGTCGAAAACAGACCAATAATGACAACTTGAAAGCCCCAAATAGAGGTGAGGTGAGGTAGGAACATGAATTCCTTGGGTTCCCTGACCATCTATAGCTTTGAAAAATCATTTTGAAAAGAGTTCTTTAAGAAAATCATTTAAAAACCACGGGAAGTTCTCTCCTCATGAGTTGCTTTATTCATGGAATCAGTGCTAGGAAAATTACGAAGATTTTAGTCTTCATGAATTTTTACGGCGAAGATTGGACAGCCTCCGGCCGTACCTGTTGGAACCGCGACGGTATAAATGACAGGGCCTTTTCTTATTAGATTCTCACGGCTGTTGGTCATTAAAATGATGCAGAAAATCTTTGTGTTCTAAGCTGACTCTCCTATATGCAAGCATGGTTGAATAGGATAAGGTTTAAGGGGGTAAGGTTTAAGGCTCCCTCCTATTTGGCAGGTCTTACGATATACCTCAATAGCGCAGATACGTGTAAGGATCTTTTGATATACATCCCGGGTACGTGAGTGTTCTCGTCACTCGATATACCTCGGTAAGTACTTAGCCAAGGAGAGTGGTCCCAAGCACTTTTGGCTAGTGCAGACCCGCAAGTCCGCGGCCTAGTCACGACTCTAGTCCCGAGGTTGATAGGGTAAATTCACACTCACGAAAATGCATGATAAGACGTGAGTGCGTGCAAAATAATAATCTGGCGGTTCATTATTGATCAACACTTTTAAGGCATGTTATGGTACTTTACACAATTTTAATTGTGAAAAAGATTTTCCTCACATAGTTAGCAAATAAAGGCATCAGGGTATCCGCCTATATCGCTTCTATGTTATCCTAAGACTGAGGCTTACAAGACCTATACCTAATAAATAACAGGAATTAAATATACGATCCATTATATTAGAGCTTAGTTCTCGACATCCCCAGCGGAGTCACCACTGTGAGAATCCGGAATCTCCGATTCGTCCTCCATCTCGGTTTTATTTCGTTTTAAAGGAAAGCGTGTTTTGTAGAGTCGCCAGTTTGTTTTACAAGAAAACAAAGAAAAGATCGTACGAAGGACAATTCGAAAGTGAATTATATTTCATACGTTTAAAACTAGAGATTCATTTGAAAATTCATTTTTTACTAGGGTTCGGGAACTACGTTACGAATTGGGAAAGTGTTAGGCACCCAATTCACCCTTTCGGTATCTTAATGAATCATGTATCTAATTCCTATTTTAGATATCTTGCAAGTAGTTTGAATAGTTTTCAGAATAGTCCTTTCCGAATAAATCCAGTTTAAAACAGTATTTTAAAATCAGACTCGAGCTTTGCGAGCGCTTACGTATTCATTCATAGAATGAAATCAGAGTCTCGTAGTTCCACTTGTTTGAAAACTATTTTTATATTTTTATTTGTTTCAAAAACGTGTCAAAACGGATTTTAAATTTCTTGTAAAACTTAGAAAGGACTTATTTTGAAAGTAGTGGATTTCTTTGGAAGTTATCTAATTTTCTGTATTAAAATTAGTATTTAAATGCAGTATTGAAATTTAGGAAGGTTGTAGAAAGACGTACCTGAAGCGCTTGGGGAAGACCGACGACTGCTTGTTTGCTTCTTTCTCTCTAGAGTTTTCTTTCTCTAGAATTTCCTCTCTCTAACTTTCTCTCTCTAGAGTTTTCTCTCTCTAAAAACTCTCTCTAATGATCTTGACAGAGTTTCCCCTCTCTAAAAATTCTATTGAGTATTAATGCCCCCAAATGAGACCCCAAGGGTCCTATTTATAGGGAAAAAAGCAAAAAAACGGCCTGGGTAGCTGCTCGGCTAGGAGCCAGCCGTATGGCTAGAGAGGGCTATGACTAGGGCGTGCGGCTCGAGGCCAACAGTATGGTTGGGAGCCAACCGTGCGGCTAGGGTATGCGCCAACCGTACGGTTGGGAGCGAAGTGGCAACATGGTTGCGGTAGATTCCTAACGCGCTCGAAAATAAGGATTTTTCCTAATGGTCTCTTATATGCATGATGACTCAAGACTTGATGCGGAAAGCTCGTTGGGTTCACACGAGAGTCGTGGATTGGGGTATTCACAATAGGCTCGAGTATGATAACAAAAGAATCACAACATTCAACAAGCTGATCAACCTACTGCAAGTGGCTGAAAGGCATAATGAGGTTCTTTTGAATAATAATGCCAGGCCCATCGGGATAAAGAGAAATCCTGAGGCCAATTACGGTAAGATGAATAGTGGAAAGAACCCTAATGCAAAGGGGGCTGGACGTGCTAATCCCTAGGCACGTTGCAACAATGCAGAACGTGGAAAGGGACGTGGGAATCATAGTGCGGGTCGTGGAGGCTCTTCTAAAGTATGGCGAAGAAATAGTGCTATTGAATCTAGTGGTCAGGGAAACAAGATACAAAATGCACCTAAGAACCCTCCAGCCAAAAAGGAAATAGTTGGCGATGAGCCATGTTATAGGTGTGGAGTTGCTAGGCATTGGTACAAGAACTGCCATGCAAGCGCTAAAGTAGCAGCCAGTTACAAGAGATATCGAGAATCTAAAGAACAAGAATCTCACTTTATGAACGGAGAAGACAATGACGCTTATGTCAACTTCACAATCGCAGACATTAGTGGCAAGAAGGACTTTGCTCAGTCAATGGATACACCCGATTTTAACTGATCTGCTTTATTCACTTTATTTTTCAGAAATAGTTGAACAGGCATATTGCCTAAATTTTAATTAGACTATGATTTTGTCTTAAAGTTTATGATTGATTGGATGTATTAGATTTTTGAACAAGATATTTGATTGATCATTGTTGGTTTTATTAATTAAATTTCGGACTTTATTCTAATGTATTTGATTTGTTCAAATTTTATACTCGATTTCATTACTGTAAAAATGAATCGATGATAACTTTAAATAATTGGTTGATAGTGGAAACACCATAACCATTCAATGAAATAAGGAATTAATAACCTATTATACATATGTGACTATGATGATCATTATAAGAGCGAATATCTGCTCAACCATTTTATTACTAAAACGGTGTTAAAGTCACATATGCTCTATATGCACCCAGAGCAACCCAAACTTGTTAATGATGTTCGTACCAACATTAATCATACAAAAATCAAATGTAAGAATGGAATAAAAATATATTTATTTTACCTCTTGTGCAAAGAAACGCATTTTAAAAAAGCTTATGAGTTATTCTAGTGGAATGTACCCCACTACGATAAAGATTGTCGAATCCTATGATGTCACCAATAATGTACCATGGGACACAGACTCATACAAGCTTTGGCATGCTTGCCTAGTGCACCTTGGTCATGATGATCCATGTGTTAAAGTACTTACATGGATATCCCTTCTTTTGAGTGACAAATAAATGGGACAAAAATTCAACACATTGCAACGTGTTGATACGAGTAATGCTCAAAAGTAATCACTGACTTCCGAAGTATTTGAAGCAATATCCCCCTTCCTATTATGCCTCATCGATCATATTAAAGGAATGACACCAGATTTTTCAAAGCCTATTCTTTAGCAAAAATAAGATTGAGACCTTCTTATGCAAAATATACAAAATAAAATATATCATTCTTACAACATATATTTGTAGATAAATCCATCCAGAGTGCGGAACCATTCAAAGTACTTTATGGATCTGGTGGATAATTCAAAATTTTGGTCACATATCGAATAATTGTCTACAAGAAATGCTGCATTTACAAACCTCTTAACATATATTATACGCTTAAGGGCTCACCACCCTGATTACTTTATCATGTCTATAAGACTCGATAAAGCTAAAGAGTTTACATCAAAAGTACTTGATGATCGTTGCATAAAATCGAAGTAAAAAATCTCGTTCTCCATGTGCATACGCAAAAAGGTCTCACAAAAGCAACCATCCAAAGGATATAGATGGTAGATAGGGCATTGGTTATGCGCACTATATTGCCTACATATGCCCGAGATTTATGCAATATTGCACACAACTTTACTTATTTGTTTTCAGGTCCAATATTAGACAACTATTATATGCGTACCAGTTGGTAACTGGATATTAGCCTGATATTTTACGCATATGTGCCGATTGCACCCCCACAACGCACCAAACTGGGCTCGCTGAAATAATTAAGTATTAACGTTAGAAAAAAAATTTCAACGATAATCCGCTATTTGGAATCCTTATTAGGTGATCTTTTTACCGCTAAGAATTACGGATTGTCACTTCATGAGACAGTCTTCCCGTCATTAGGGGGAGATAGGAAAAAAAATTCCAAGGGAACGACAGGAATTGTCGTGGTCCCCACTCTGTCTCATCATGATCCCCACACACATCACAATATATAGTGAAGTGAAAAAGAATAATTGATCTTTAAAATGTAACAGATTCGATGCCTAATACATTTACTGATATCAAAAAGTCACGAGATCAAACATACTAGCTGTAATATGCCTACATGGTTGAAAGTCCCCAACAAGGGGCACAGTGTCGCAAAAAAAGACACTACAACCACACTTAGTGGAGGTGTGGTTGAGGCCATGGCTCCTCAAAGGAAGAGAGGGGGGCCACTTAGTTCGACAAATACTCACACAAAAGAATAGGTGGAGTAAGGCACAAATTGATCAATTAATCATTAATGTAAAAAAAAACCTTTTATGAGATTATTTCTGATTATACTTATGTCCATGAATCAATACTGGGGGACGCCCCAAAGTTATAAATGATTTCAGAGAATAAATAAATCTCAATGGATTAAGAGAGGGCATATGAGTTAATGGAAAGATTATCCATATACATTGATGATACACTGTTGCTTAAGGAATCAAATAGCACGATGATGTCGAACCTCGTTCTGTTGCAAAATGTCAACAAAGGAAAAAATTGGCCTAAATGAAAATAAGCAATCCAGATAGAATTAGATTCTCTGGCAAAGATGGAATGCCCCATATTTCATTTCCGAATCTATCCTCCTCCTTAGGCTTTTTTAAGGCCAAACCTTCGTTTGATGAGTCAATTTTAGTTCTGAAACCTCTGTGGTTAAGCCAATACTTCCAATATGTTATTTTAATGATATTAAGTATGTGTGCATGGTTAAAACGCATTTCAAGAAGCCGTGGTTGAATTTGGCGGCTAACGTAAAAAACTCGAACTTTTACCGAAGTGAGTTTTTGACCAACTTTAGAAGGCCATAACTTTTTAATCCGAGGTCCAAATTAGTCTCTGATTGTGCCATTGGAAAGGTGGTTAGATAACCTAAAACTTTAGTGTTTCGGCCGAAACCTAGTTCTCGCATCTTGAGGACCAAAACGACGCACGAAATGGCCAAATTACCAAGTGTGCTGGTAGTGGACACCATTAGTCGACTAAGGGGAAGCCATCAGTCAACTGATGGCCTGAAATCTGGTCAAAATCGTGTTTATAAGCCCTTGTCCCCCATTTTTATACAACTAAAACCCCGATCTCTTCCATTTTCGACCAATACACTTACTCAACACATAGAGGGGTCTAGAGAGAGAATGATGAGAGCTTCTTAAGGGATTATTAAGGGATTTCCATGTCTACACAAGATTTGGGCAAAATCTTACATTATTCATCATCTCCTTCCTCCTTAACCCACCATTGATGCTTGGAGATGAGCTAGAGCTCTGCGATTCTGCGACTACGCTTTGTCAACTCGAGGATTTGACTTCTTTAAGGTGGGAATACTAGTACTCTAATTTATTTTCAAACTATTATGTGATGCATGTTGATTTTGCACTACAAATTGGTGGTTTTCTTTTAAGGCTTGTTGATATGCACATGTATGGGATTGTGAGTTGAGATTTATGCATAGTTTTTTTGATTAATACTTGTTCTTGTTATAATTTCATGTTACTTTGTAAGAATCCTATTATAAGCTAGAGTATTATAAGTCCTAAGAGATATCTGCTAGCGCGTATTCACGTATACCCATTTTATGGTCACATATATTATATAACGTATTGTAAATTGGGTTTTCTACGAGATTTGGACTATACTACACTTGACATGAACTTAGAACCATATAAGTTATACATGTTTGTTCTACATGTATATTTGGGTTGATATGGGATTTGTTATGGACCTTACACCATACAACCTATATGTATGTATATAACTATCCTTTCATATATTACTGAATTGATGAGGGATTCTATAATAGCATACGTTTTCTCACTTTTACCATACAAACCCCATTATACACTTGTGCACTTAATTAGTATTTGTAAATAACTATAAAGAGGTGTGGAACAAGTTTAGTATATGAACAGAAATTGCACAAATACATATATGATATATTCTTCTTATAATGTAAATAACATAACCATGCCATTGGATTACTAACACCAGGATTTTGGTAGAAACCCACTATCTCGGTAACAACCTAGCATTGTTTTCTACATAGGGCTACAAACTTGATAAATAGTGGTTTCGAACCATGATTTTGGTTTCAACGTGATGATGATTATATCCATGAGATACATACTCTGTTGAACAAACTAATTACTTTATTGATGATAGTCTACTCTTTGAGTTGTTCAAGCATTGCATGGATATAATCATGTGATGGTATTAGTCTGCTTAATGGCATATGTATATTAAATACATCATAAAATGACTTTATCTATCCAGCTCTTATGTATACATGATTGGTCGTTTATATAGTTTATACAGGGACTAGATGTAGTGCATAGGGAGACTTGTATGGGGATTAGATATATGTATATACATATATTACGGTACGTACGAGTATATTCTTTGGAAATTACTTTCTATTGATTTCCTAGTTTTGTAAGGCACTAGTGGTCCATGGGATTGACTTAGCCCTTGCGGCTACATACCTTAGTCCATGTAGAGGAACCCCGCTTTTAGAGCGGCATACTCTATGGTTCGTAGGGGGACCCCGCGATGCGGCATATCCTACACCATCTAGGTGGTCCATGGGGGGATCCAGCCTTGGGGGCTGTATACCCTAGCCTTAGGGGCTTAGATCCGGGTCGCATTGCACTGTAGAATAAATCCTAGATGTCAAATGTGGATTTAGATTGAGGAATATAAGATTAGTGCATATACTTCTCTTATCCCTTATCATTATGATATACTTCCTTACTTTGGTGTATTGTACTTTGGGGATGTATATACCTTGTTATTACTATTTACATATGTCTTGGCAGTACCTTCGGATATATTTTTCTCGTATTTTCGGGAATGGGATAGCACTTGGTGTGCATCACATATAAAAAGGATTTTCACAATATTTGCATGGCATTACTATTATATTATTAGAGTATGTGCATAAGGTAATAGTATGAGCATACATATATACACGTACGCATACGACTCATACTATGTTCATTATTTCACGTCGCGTGTGCTTTATTACTGTAGACACCCCGATCCGTGACCCCCGCAAGAACCCTAAACGACCTACGAGACTACTGTTTTTGGAGCCCGGGACCCACCCGAGCATCCGAAACTACCCCGGGGGGGTTTGTTGCGCGACAAACCTTTTTTATAAAGGATTGTCGCACGACATATCACATTGTCGCGCGACAATCATTGGAATGTCGCGCGACAATCCCACTATGTCGCGCGACAATCTCTCTCTGCACCCGACCAACCACTTTCTGACACATCACAGTGTCAGGACCCATCACTTCAGCCGCTTGTCGCGCGACAATCCAACTATGTCGCGCGACAATCCCTCTCTGCACCCGACCAACCACTTTCTGACACATCACAGTGTCAGGACCCATCACTTCAGCCGATTGTCGCGCGACAAACAGATATGTCGCGCGACACTTTCCTTTTTTGGGGAAATGTCGCGCGACAATCTTCCCCGAGCAGTATAAATAGGCCAACACCCCCAAGGGTTAGAGGCAGCAACTTGAATCTAGAAATTCTGAGTTTTATTCTGATTTTATCAAGCATTTTATATTATCATCTTATCTCTGAAGAATTTTCGAATCTATTCCCGACACTCGACGTGTCCCGTCTCTGGAAGCGAATTCTCGGAAATATCTGAAGAAGGAGAAGATTATTATCGCCGGAGATCTCTCTGCCGTATTATATTCTCTTTCTTATTATTATTTTCGTCGGGAAGGTAAATAAAGTTTCTTCTCATAATTAAATAAGATATTCGCATGTTAGTTTTATTGTAAACTGTTAGAATTCGATTTTTTCCTAACGGGGCGCTGTCCCGTCCTGGTAAGCGAAGTGGCAACATGGTTGGGCTAGATTCCTAACGCGCTCGAAAAATAGGTCTATCTGTGTACTTGTTTTATTTCTGTCGTCTTGTCCACGTTTTATTTGAATAAACTTATTGCCAAGTTATAAATAGTCTACCGTTTTCAAAACAAAAGACCCTGATAAAACCATTTGCAAAACCAGAAGAGTAAGTATGTTATCGTCCGAATAAAATTCTGTTTTCAAAACCCAGACTGATACGACTTATCTAGGAATTAGAATCAACATATCCTGTCTTCTCTATAGACTGCGACGTGATTGATAAACTCTCCCCAAAGAGTTCTAGTTCCATATTAAATTAGTCCCGACATAGATCCGAACTTTTACAAAAGTAAACACAACACGAGAAAACCGTCATTATCTGAGGAAATAATACGGGATACTCTTTCAAAATAAAAGGTTTTGTCACTTGTATTTACACCTTTTAAATAAAAACATCGGATCTCGGAACACAAAGGTTTTCATCACTTTCCCGTTTTCCCCCAGAAATTAGGGTTTTTATTTGAAGAGTAGTAGACTGTCAGTAAAAGCATCCAAGTTTTTCAACATAGAATAAACATATAAAGACCACTAGAGACCGAAAGGGCGGAATGGGTGCTTAACACCTTCCCAAACCGTAATATAGTTCCCGAACCCTATAGAATCCTGGTTTCGCAGACAAATGTGTAAAGAAAGGCTTATCTGTAGCCTTTCCCCTTACACAACCCTTTTTGTCCGTTTTCTCGTAAAACGTACTGGCGACTCTGAACGAATCTCTTTGCATCTAGAATAGACGTAGGGACACATGATAAGAATCATCAAACAACTCCAAGCAAATGGAGCAACGGAATCCGTTCCGACGCTTCAGACGCCCAACGAGCGAGGACGAGACCCGGGGGTCGCATTTGCGGATTCTCACAATTACATGTATTTTCTTATGAAATAAACCATATAGTTCCCGCTGAGCCCGTGTTTGGATCACTCCCATTTTCCAACATATTTGCAGGTATTTCCATGGGGGCGATACGAGTACGGATTAGAACCTCTGAGGACCATTTGTAGCTATAGTCGTCCATGGATGACTTGTAGTTTAAGACTTATATATATTAGTACTATCAATATTGTTTGTATCATTAATTTGTATTTATTTCTACTTATATGAGTTGTAAGGCCTTTTATTTAAGATTGGGACCTCGTTGGAGGGTTTGAATTTTACAAAACATTATTACTGTGAATGTAGAGTTGATTTTGAAGAAGGAAATTTATGACTTTTAATTGTTTATTTACAGGGTGGTTTTGCTATAAATACGAACTCCACATGCCAGAATTTTCTAAAACAAGGCCTTCTGTGTGACTTATTATTAGATAAGTTTTAAATTATGCATTTCATAACCCACCGTCGCGTACGGCACCATGATTAACCGGGTTCCGGAGGTCTAAACCTCATAATAAAATTCGGGGCGTCACAAAAGGGACAGGTATTTGGTCTGGTAGTGCTAACCGCGCCAAGCGTAAAGCCTGTAGGACATAAAAAAATATTTACCATAAAGCGTAAATGAGAAAAAAGAAGTTTTGAAGTAAAAGGCTCACCTTGTGGCGCAAGGTTTCCCACAGACGCTCTGGAATTGCCTAAACGTTATAACATTCCGCTACTTAGTTAGTTTGGTAGTTTTCGAAGGACTCGAAATACAGCTCATGGATGTGGTTACTGCATATCTCTATGGGAATCTTGATTCAGAGATATATATGAAAGTACCTGATGGCTTTACTGTGAACACCCCAATCCACGACTTTCGTGTGAACCTGATTTTCATACAAAACAAGCATTCCGCATCAAGTCTTGAGTCGTCATGCATATAGGAGACCGTTAGGAAAAATCCTGACTTTCAAGTGCGTCAGGAATCCTGAGCTTTTTAGCTATTTTGAGATGATTTTCAAAGAGCCAGCCGCACGCCCGAGCCCCACGGTTGGCTCCTAGCCGTACAGTTGGCTCCCAACTGTACGGTTGGCTTCGAGCTGCATGCCTGAGCCGCACGCCTTAGCCGCAGCCCTTCTAACCGCACGGCTGGATACTAGCCGTGCGTCTCATTTAGGATCATCAACACTCAATAGAGTTCTTAGAAAGGAGAAACTCTGGCAAGATTATTATAGAGTAATTTTAGAGAATTTCTAGAGAAAGTTTTTAGAAAGAGAAAGTTCTAGAGAGATAAAAGAGCAAGCAAGCGGTCCTCGTTCTTCTTCAAGCGCATCAGGTACATTTCTCTACAACTCTCCTGAATTTCAATTCTGCATTTAAATACGAGTTTTAATATATAAAGTTAGATAACTTGCAGAGAAGTTCATTGCTTTCAAAACTAGTATTTTCTAAGTTTTACAAGAAAATAAAAACATGATTTGACTAATTTTCAAAACAAAACAAAATACAAAAATAGTTTCGAAACAAATGAAACTACAAGACTCTAGTTTCATTATTCGAATGAATACGTAGGCGCTCGCAAAGGTCGAGTCTGATTTCAAAATTCAATTTTAAACTAAATTTATCCGAAAAAGACTATTTTGAAAACTATTGAAACTACTTGCAAGATGTCTAAAAGAGGAATTAAATACATGATCCATTAAGAGACCGAAAGAGCGAATTGGGAGCCTAACACCTTCCCAATTCGTAATGTAGTTCCCGAGCCCTAGCAAAAGAAGTTATCAAATAAATTTCTATTTTCAAACGTATGAAAGATAGTTTGTTTTCAAATTATCTTTTGTACAATCTTTTGTTTGTTTTCATGTAAAACAAACTGGCGACTCTATAAAACAAGTTTTCATTCAAAATAAAAAGGAAAGAGAATTTTGGGCCGTGGATCCGGATTATCACACTTACATTACCTAAGTCAAGTGATTCTAAACCACGGAGTGCGTTTGCAATTAGGTTGAAATGCTCACTTTACAGATTAAAATAATTCGGACGGATGTGGTATACCCGTCTAAGTGACTACTTGATTGGGAAGGGATATAATAACGATGAATTATGCCGTTGCGTATTCATAAAGAAAAAAAGTTATGGATTTTCAATTGTAATTGTACATATTGATGATATGAACATATAGGTACTCTTGATGAACTAAGACAACCCGCAAGTTACTTGAAATTCAAATTTGAGATAAAGAATCTTGGGAAAGCTTGAATTTTGTTTAGATCTTAATCTAGAATATCGAGCTTGTGGAATACTAATCCACTAGTCTACGTACGTTCAAAAGATAATCAGGCAATTTAACTTGGACAAAACGCATTCTACTAGCACTCCCATGGTTGGTCGAAGTTTAGATCAAAGGAAAGATCAATTCTATACAAAGTAAGATTATGAAAGTATGTTGGGAGATGGGAGATGAAACTTCCTATCTAAATGCAATATGCGCATTATTGCACTTAACACAACATACTCGACCAGACATAACATTCGCATTGAACTTGTTAGCTAGATTTAGCTCAGCGCTAATGCAGCATAATTGAACACCTAAAAAGAACCATTGGCTTGGGATTGTTCTTTCCCTACAGAAAGGAAAAAGTGTATACGACAGTAACATCTAATGTAAATGATGATGCTGAAATGGCTACCCCCTATATTGAAATCCCAAATAAAATCTTGATTGATTTTGTTGGTGTTGGGTATCTCTCTGGCCCAAACAAAGCTCTAAGGAAAATATGGAAAACTAGTCTTTTCCTAAGGCCATATTTGAAAAGCATGTGAAAAACATAATGGTGCTTAGGCTTTCCCAACTTTCGTGATCAAAGTAATGATCAAGAGAAAATGTGAAATATGATGGAATTTTCGCACCTACGTTGTACTCTTTTCCTAAGACCAAGGTTTATTTTTTCCACTGGGTTTTGTTACTTGATAAGGTTTTTAACAAGGCAACGATACATGCATAAGATTTTCAAATTCCTTGATTAATGTAAATATCAGGGGATGTGTAGACTTGAGGGGGAGTCTAATATCCACACAACGTTACATTATACTCTTTTTCTTAAACCAAGGTTTATTTTTCCCACTAGGTTTTGTTACTTGGTAAGGTTTTTAATGAGGTAACGATACGTGCAAACTCTATTGATCGAAGTAAGGATCAAATGAAAATATAGACTTAATGAAGGAAGTCTAACAGGATTGTCATAATGTTGTACTCTTTTCCTTTCGATCAAGGTTATTTTTTCCCACATGGTTTTCTTCCAAAATAACCATGATCGACTCGTTTTGTACAGTATAAACAATACTCATGAAATAATTGACCTTGGAGTCAAGACCTCCGATTTCACCTACGAAAATTCCCTTATGGTTTTCAATTGCAAGGAGAGCCTAGTTTCAGTTGGAGGAGAAAAGAAGGATAAATGGCATGCTATTATTCGAGATTTATTTCCTTAGTGGATACGCATCATGGGTGTAGGGAGTGTGGGGCTGGTGGCCACCCACTTGATTTTAGAGGGGTTTTTTCTTGGTATAGTGATCTTTCTTTTACAGGGACCTTTTGTGTAGCCATTGAAGCATTGGACATAGTGTTCAGAATGGTTGGCTCAAACCATTGATCCCACATGGAGAAATTGTAGAACTCAACATGGGTATATAAGTGGGAGAAAGTCTCCACATAGTAACGAGGCCTTTTAAGTTAAAACCCCACACCTGTGGCCAAAAGGTGTTTAAGTTGGGGACAATATCGTTACTATGTGCACGGACTGGCAGGACCGACTGGTGTCACGAGCCCGACCCGAGTGCCTGAGGGCTCAATAATTGGTATCAGAGTCGATAGTGGATCCACGAACTTGTGAAGCAGTACCGGTAGCTAGACTCGGTGGAGTCGGAAGAACTCGATTGAGCCTAAGGTGATAAGTCACTATAAAAAGCGTCCCGATAGCTGGACTTGGTAGAGCCTATGGCAGAGTTAGACTCGGAGAAGCCGGGGGTGGAGTCGCTACAAATTATGTACACCTGGGGTGCTGCTATCAAGGTGGTTGTGCAGGTTCCTCGAGTAAGGTGAAATAGGGTGTGCCTCGAGATATGCATTGATAAAAAAGGTGGACGATCTTGCGGATGGACATTGTTGAGTGGTGACCTATATAGACAGTTCAAAGGTGGATTCATGGTGGACTATGGTATAGGTCTAGGTGGAGCCGGACCGATGTTAGTCCAAGGTGGAACAGAGGTGGACTGGTTTGATCCACGGTGGAGATTGTTGAGAATGGTTGGCTCAAACCATTGATCCCACATGGAGAAATTGTAGAACTCAACATGGGTATATAAGTGGGAAAAAGTCTCCACATAGTAACGAGGCCTTTTAAGTTAAAACCCCACACCTGTGGCCCAAAGGTGTTTAAGTTGGGGACAATATCGTTACTATGTGCACGCACTGGCAGGACCGGCTGGTGTCACGGGCCCAACCCGAGTGCCGGAGGGCATAACTATTGGTATCAGAGCCGATAGTGGATCCACGGACTTGTGAAGCAGTACCGGTAGCTCGACTTGGTGGAGTCGGAAGAACTAGGTTGAGCCTAAGGTGATAAGTCGCTACAAAAAGCGTCTCGGTAGCTGGACTTGGTGGAGCCTATGGCGGAGTTAGACTCGGAGAAGCCGGGGGTGGAGTCGCTACAGCTTACGTATACCCGGGATGCTGCTATCAAGGTAGTTATGCAGGTTCCTTGAGTAAGGTGAAATAGGGTGTACCTCGAGATATGCATTGATCAAAAAGGTGGACGATCTTGCGGATGGACATTGTTGAGTGATGACCTACATAGACAGTTCAAAGGTGGATTCATGGTGGACTATGGTATAGGTCTAGGTGGGGTTGGACCGGTGTTAGTCTAAGGTGGAGCCAAGGTGGACTGGTTTGATCCAAGGTGGAGATTGTTGAGAATGGTTGGCTCAAACTATTGATCCCACATGGAGAAATTGTAGAACTCAACATGGGTATATAAGTGGGGGAAAGTCTTCACATAGTAATGAGGCCTTTAAGTTAAAACCCCACACCTGTAGCCCAAAGGTGTTTAAGTTAGGGACAATATCGTTACTATGTGCGCAGACTGGCGGGCCCTGCTGGTGTCACGGGCCCGACCTGAGTGCCGGCGGGCATAACACATAGGTTACAATTAAAAATTGGTTTTGAATTCATGATTAAGCTAGGTTACTTTTGTGAATGTGCCCTAATCCAATTTTTTTTTTTTGCCCTAGTTGATTTTGTTGTGAATCGGTTTAGTCATTTAAGAATATTGAGTAGATACAACTATATAAATATTATCATTTAAGGTATATTTTTTCTGATTTTTCATTTGTTATTATTATTTATAGTAAAAGTAAAAATTAATAGATTGTTTAGTAAAATTAGACACGGTTTTAGTCGGGCTTCAACTTTGTTATTGTTGTCTTTTTTTGTTTGTTTGTTTCGACTTATTTGGCATTGAAATTTGTTTAAAATTGCATAATTATAACGTGTTTTTGGTGCAGCAAGACCAGCCAAGCTTGTTAATGATTGTGAGATGAGAACACCATGTGGTACAATAGTTGTATTTCCATGTACTTCAAAGCTATAACCCATTGTGCTATTTTTAACATATTATATCTTCCTTATTGTTCCAATGATGGTAGCCACTGCACTTACTTTTGCAGGTCCCCTAGAGGGAATCTGCCTGGTAACTATAATTTATTTTGTATGCAAGCGATGAATCTATTCCTATTGGTAAGGCTTGTTAATGGATTGGATTTCTGCATGAATCTAGTCCGAATACGATTCGAATTGATATTGACAAATTTGATATGGATGGATGTATCTCAATCCAATCCATATGGTCAAACATATGTATACATTTATATAAGCATTATGCATATATATCCTTACACATTTTTAAATATAATATATAAAAACTTATTCAATTAATTTTTCATTTAGCAATAAAACTTGATTAATGTATTTTACATATCCACTAGATTTGAAGATCGGATAGGATTTGGTATATTGTCAGTTGGGTCGGATTTGGACAATATGATCTGGTCCATATCGAATATGCCTACGTGTCCGGGTGGTTGGAGTTTAGTTGGTGTACGGGTGGGTTGAAGGTGGCACTTGTTCTCCCAACCCTCCCCGTCTTTCGTATTGAAGCTAAGACCTCCTTGTTATGAGGTCTAGGAGTATGCCAACAGGCTGCATGGCTGTTAGCACCCTTATAACGGTAGAAGTGGAGAAAAGCCCCCTTGAACTATCTGATTTTACACATGAACTATTTTTCTGTTCAAAATTCTTTCACATAGTCTGATTTATATAAAATTTCAATTGATTTGACAACAAGTAATCAATGAATCAGCATATTCCTTCAAATTCTTTCAAAAACCTTTATACAGATCAACTGATTTATATCAATCAGTCAATGAATCAACAAATTTCTTCTCAAAAACCTTCTGAAACTGATGCAAACCTGTTGAATTTTTTAATATTTTGTTTTACCAATTTAGGATTACAGAAACGAAAAATATACTTAAACCAAACGAGCAGTTAGAGTTTAATCGAAAATCATGTTGAGTCAACGTATTGATTAATTTCAAGGAGTTTTTCCTCTTTTTGGTGTAATATGTAATTCGGCTTGCTTTTATGATGAAGTGGGAGTGTGCTTTTATAATGTAAATAATGAATAGCTTGGTGTTTTAGTCCTCTTCCTTCATTATTCTTTTCTGTTTTAATTAGTCAAACTGTATGTTCCAGTAAACCCTGTAAGTTCTTGAGCTTACCCTTTTTTTCCTGAAAAATAATGACATGATGGATATTGTTGTAATTTGCATATGCGGAGACTCGTCCATGATTCAGTGACAAAGACAAGAAGATAGTGTTAGGAACCATCTCTAAGCATAAGCTCTTAGGTAGTGGGCTAATAATGTACATATACCATACTCTACAACATATAGTACCGCAATGTAATACCCTGTGTTCTTTTTTCCGCTTTGAGTACATGTCTAATAAAGAGTTAAAAGTGACATAAAAGTGTTTTATATTCTGGAAAATGATTAATTTATGTACAAGTGTTATTTATTAGACATGAAAATTATGTTTCTAGCCATTTCGGTACCAAATTCTTAAATGGGTAAATAAATTTGACAAGCAAGACAATCAACTACTATTTGTACTAATTTATAACCCATTTACCATCAATAACAAGGTTCAAAGGTTTCAATCCATGGTTACGCAACATATATGCAAAGGAAAATCAAGAATTTGGAACCAAAATCTAGTATTTTCAACTCAGTCGATCCAAAACCTAGAAAATCAAAGAATGAAGGAGAATTCCCACTTAGAAAGCTAGAAGAACAGAGTTTATAGGCATGGGTTGAGCTCAAATGGTCCCTCAAACCACACATGCAGGCTCGAGATGGCGAAGAGAATGTAGAGAACATAAAAAATCTGAGCTTTCGATCGGAAACTCTTGAATTAGAGCCATAAATCCCTCAAAATCCACCAAGAATCACCCTCTCTCTCTCTAGAATAGCTCTAAGGTTGCTCTCCCATGAAAATGGTTTGAAATGGTGAGGAAAATGTTTTAAAAACAGGTCAAAGCAATCAAATCGTTAAAAATGAGGTGACATAATTTTACACTGCGGACCGGTCTGAGAAAATGGGAGACCGGTCCGATGCCAAGAATTTTGAAAAATTTAAGACTGCGGACCGGTCTGCCAAAAGGCTATACCGGTTCAGCGCCCAAGTATTTCCAAAGTTTTAAAGTACAGACCGGTCTGCCAAAAGGCCATACCGGTCCGACGTCAAAGTTTCCAAAACCTTTTTGTGCTTGCAGACCGGTCTGCAAAAATGGTCATACCGGTCCGGCACCAACCTGGACAGGGAGATTAAATCACTAATTATAGATTAAAACAAGGGTGTGACAATCTACCCTTCTTAGAAAAATTTCGACCTCGAAATTGAATCACTAATACGGTAAGAAAATTACCTTAGGTGAAAAGGAAAGGGTACTTGCTACGGATCTCCGATTCTAACTCCCACATAGCTTCCTCCTCGCCATGGTAATGCCAAATCACTTTAAGCAACGGGATGACCTGATTTCTTGACTTTTGCTCTTTGCGGTCCTCAATCCTTACCAGATAGGTCTCATACATATTACTCTCATCAATCTCAATCTCCTCAACTGGTAAAACATGAGAAAGATCAGGTACATACCGGCGAAGCATGGACACGTGGAGCACATTGTGGATACGCTCAATTTCGGGAGGAAGTTCTAGACGGTACGCTACAGTCCCTAATCTCTCGATGATTCTGTAGGGCCCAATATATCTAAGAGCCAATTTACCCTTGTTCTTGAAATGGACAATTCTATGGCAGGGATTTACCTTCAAGAACACATAATCATCAACCTCAAATTTCAAGGGTTTCCTTCTCACATCGACATACGATTTCTAACGACTTTGGGCTGTCTGAAGTCTTTGTTTAATCAACTTTATCTTCTCCGTAGTCTCTTGAGCCAGTTATGATCCCAAGAGTGATGATTCTCCCTCTTCTACCCAACAAACAAGAGATCTGCAAGGCCTGCCATACAGGGCCTTGAATGGCACCATTCTGTGAACACCTCATTTTGCGACCCCCGCAAGAATTTTGAACTCTAAGAAAATGAGCACACATGCATGAAAAAGCATTCCTAGATGCATACATACCATATACATGTAATACAGGTCAAAGAAGGAGGCTAAAAGGACACCCGGATGAGAAGTTACGAGAATTACCGGAAGCCGCCAGAACCGAAAACCGCCAAAACTCCTGAAAACTTGTGAAAGGAGAGATTCCCATTTTTGATCATCCTCAGACTTTGAGGGTTATTATAAATTTCCACAAAGAGAACCATACTTAAAAATCAGCTAAATCCGACGGTCGTATCTCTGGGAATTAAAAAAACCTAGAGTTTACTTCAGGTAATCAAAAGACGACCTTCCCAAAGTTCAAATGAGATCAAATTTAGTCAGTAATTAGAGTATAAAATGGGGAACAGTATACTAAAAAATCAGATCAATCCGATAAGTCGTTTGTTGGGAATTAAAAACACCGTGTACGAACACATACCCATAAGGGTGTGTCCCCATGACACACAAGGGTGTGTGTGTCACCTATGTATGTCATGGGGACACAAGCCTTTGAGGCTTGTGTCCGCGGACAAACCCCTCCCAGCCGATTTTTCATTTTTTCTCATTTTGATACTTTCCAACCTCTAAAAATCATAAAATTTTGTGGAGAGATAAGAAATATTACTGGGAATAACATATTAAAAAATAAGCTCAATCCGACGGCTAGATCTTTGAAAAATTGAAAAACCTAAAATTCATCTTGAAAAATCAAACGAAGGCTTTCCTGATGTCAAAAAATTCTGAAATTTGGACAGTAGGCAGGTCTTAACATGGGTAATCACATGTTAAAAAATCAGATTAATCTGATGTTTATTTTGGCCATAATTGCGAAAAAACCGTCACACGTGTAAATCAAAGGCTTGTCCACAGACACGACCCGTGTCCGTAGACACGCCCCTTGTCCGCGGACAAACACTACCAACCCAGCTCATTAATTATTCTACAGCTATAAATACACCTGCACTGACCCCATTTGAAGCATTAGTCAGCTCTGGAATTTCGGGAAAAGTGCTATAAAATAGTAGAATACTATGTTCAAGACTCGGGTATTTTTTATTTTTTAATTCGGCTTTAATTTTTTATTTGGCTTTATTTTATCACTTATAATTGATCAATTGCATGCAAAAATTTCAATTTATCTCAAAATTAGTCTATATTTCATATTTAAGCCCTGTTTTCAAAACCGAAGGCATAGAACGAGCTGTAAACCATTTTAAACATATTTTTTCCAGTTAATTTCGCAAAATCTCAGTTTTATCAGTCTCGATTTACGAAGGCATCAACACACGTTTGTAGCCGATTTAATCTTTAAATCGCGGTGCTAACGTAAGTATCCAATATGAGAGTACTGGATTCGTCAATGCCGGTTTAAATTATTAAACTACGGTAGACTATTGACGAACGAATCTAGAGGATTGCCGGATATTCCGATTCCAAATCGAATTAGCTTCCGAAAAGCCCTAAATCTTTTCAAAAACACTTGTTTTGCTATCTATCATTGTCAAAAATCATTTCACACACACTTATTTCTAAAATCGAAGGGCGAATTTCGAAGGACATAGTTTTCATCCTCACCCCAAAATCCCGTTTTCCTAAAATTATGGACCGATACGCGATAACATCAATAAGCATGCAAATGTCCAGTTATAATTTCGCGCATGCCCTACTTGGAGACTGAAAGGGTGAATTGGGGTGCCTAATACCTTCCCGATTCGTAACATAATCCCCGAACCCTTTGAATCAACTGGTTTCGCATTAATTATGTTTAAGAATGCGTTTAATCCATAAATGTTCCTTTTTTACACAGACTTTTGTTTGTTTAGTAAAACAAACTGGCGACTCTAATTCCTTTGCTAACCATCACTTTTTTCTCTATAATAAAACGAACCATTTTCCAAAATTTAAAACCGGGAAACTGGAGGAATCGCCGCCACGGGGGCCGGGCGACGAGAGTGCGGGTTCTCATAGTGGCGACTCTGCTGTGGATTTTTTTTAAGAAGATTAAACTCTAAACAAGAGTAAAATATGTGTGGATAAACGTTCCTGTTTGCGTGCTTTCTTATTCGGTCTTAGTTTTAGGATAACATAGATGCGATCTAGGTGGATACCCTGATTCCCTTTCGCTTGCTAATTATTGTTTGAGGATTTTTTTTTCATAATTAAAATTTGAAAGTACGCAAACAAATCTTAAAGTCCTCATCATAATATACCTCAATAATTGTTATTTTGCACGCACGCACTATTATCATGCATTATCGCGAATGTGAAATTACCCAATTCATACCGAAAATACTGCTCTGTGAGTAGGGAGTTGGCTCGTCTGGGTCAACATAAACCGAAAGTTTTTATTTCCACTCTCCTTGGCCAAGTACCAACCGAGGTATATCGAGTGACGAGAACACTCACATTCCCGAGACGTATATCAAAAGGTCCTTGCACGTACTCACCCTTGGGGTATATAGCAAGACCTAGCCAAATAGGAGGGAGCCTAAACCTTACCCATCAAACCACGCTTGCATATAGGATGCGTCAACTTAGTACACTTGAATTTCTGCATGTTTTCTTGACCATCAGTTGTGAGATTAGTGAACAAAAGGCCTTGTCATACATACCAACTCTTGGTTTGGCAAGTACGACCGGTGGCTGTCCAACCCTGCCCATAGAAATTCCTCATTAATAATCATTAGTGAGAATTTTCCTGTCACTATTTCCATGAAAAGCAACTCTAAGAGGAGAGAACTTCCCAATTTTCAAAAATATTTTCCAAAAAATTAGTCATTTTCTGAAACGAGTTTTCTAAAATAATTTCCAAAATCAGAAGGTTATAAGGGCACCTCAGAATGTATATTCCTACCCTAAACCTATCCGCAGGGCTCTCAAGTTGTTGCTGATGGTTTGTTTTCATTTGAACACCAAAAAGTGGTTTTCAATTTGCATTTCATCGTCATACTATTTTCCGAAAATTATGTATCAGTTAGTCGGGTAAATTAGGATTGTCCATGTCGAATAAAAATAGTTTAGAAAAGCAAACCCCAGTCCAGCCATGCGCTATGGGAAATTTTACTATGCTGGATTTATAGCGAAGTTCGGAAGACAGATTTATTGAAAAAAGCTTAAATAGGTATATTTTTATGTTCTATTTAATGTTAGATTTTATTTAAATTTCAAAATTAATTTTTAAAGAAAACTTAGTATTTGTATTAATTAATTTTTATCTGGATATGATTTGTTTTTAAAGAGTAATGAAAATAAAATTTCTTCATCTATACTATTATATAAAGCCAAGACCCATTTCAACTGCTATGAAGCTGTATCAGACTTTTGAATTGCCTATTTTACCCCTGTGGTCTCTTTTTTCATTAAAAAATGTGCTTAGAAGATGTTTTGAACCTTAGACCTTTGAGTATGTAATTCATTACTTAACCACTAGGTCATCTAATATCTTTGTTTTATATTTTAGTTTGAATTAGATATATTTAGGGATGGTGATGGATTAGTTTTGGCTAATACCAAACATGACCCATAGTTGCAATAGTGTGCCCCAAACCCGAACCCGAACCCGATGCAGATTTTATTTTTAAAACCCGAACCCGCACCACCCTGAATTTTTACTAAATTTATCCCAAATCAAATAGAAAAATAGAATTCATCATAATTTTAACTATATCTTGCCAAATCAACAACGCAAAAAAATAAATCGTGTAAAATTAAATATATTTCAATAGTTTTTTTACTCTATTTGAAAGAATTATAAAAGTAAATTACATAAAAAGATGGGAGAATGAAATCAAATTTAGTTAGAATGTATCGAGAGGAGGAGGGAGAGATTGAGTTAGGGCGTGTCGGTATGCTACTATATAAATATTCATATATATATGTATGCGAGTAGGGTTGGGTCGGGTTGAAGTTTTTAGATGCAAAATCCAAACCCACCCACGAACCCGGGCCAGTCCGTTCTTTTTTTGATATCCAAACCCAACCCGAGGTCAAAAAAATCCACCCCATTAGGGTCAGGGTGGGTCAAAAACCTAGATAATTGGGTTCTATTATCATAAAGCTGTATCAGACTTTTGAATTGCTTATTTTACTCTTGCGGTCTTTTTTTTTTTCATTAAAAAATATGGTTGCAAAAGGGTTTGAACATTGAACAAAGTAATTTGCTACTTAACTACTATAACACTTAACATCTTTTTTTTATATTTTAATTTTAACTAAATATATCTGAGTAGCACACGCATTGCATGTGCATGTAATCTAGTTTTCCTTATATGAACAGTGTTTTAAGTGAGACTAGGGTATACCCGTGCCATCCAGCACGGTATATTAAATAAGAACTGATAATAAGATAAAAAGGAGTAACGTGCGATGAATCTAAATCGACAAACTTAGGTTCAATATATCTTCATTTCACAAAAACTAAAAATAGACCGGATTAGACTGACTTGTTTTTAATTTTTAAAGAATCTTTTAATCATATTTTTTGATCTTATTTTGATCTCGGCAAAATAAATTTTTAACAAACTAAACTCAAGGTCATATGTGAAAATAATTCAATTATCACTGTTGGTATAATTTGAAAATAGTTCAAAATTTTAACTAATATATTGTGAATACACCTAAAAACGACATACTAAGAATGACCAATAATGTACGAACACATAAAGTACGTCCTTAAATGTTATTAAATAATTTTTTTTTACATAATTCTATAGTCAGGATGGTTTTCGTTTAATTGATCTTGATTAGTAGATTTTAAATATTAAATTTTGAATTTTGAATTTTTTATTTTAAGTTATGACATTTTTAATGTAGAAAAAATGATTGGTGTGACAGAGTTTATTGTGTGTATATTATTGGTGTTAAATGTTACTCAATAATTTTTCTTATTTTTTTACGTAATTCTATAGCAATGATGGATCTTATTTATTTAATCTTGATTAGTAGATTTAAATATTAAATTCATAATTCTATAGTCATGATGGATCTTGTTTAATTGATCTTGATTGTCTTTGTCTTCGCTGGTAACTGGTGGTTTGCGTAGGACGATTTGTATGCACGTTTGCTTTTAATTCCTTTTTCTACTCTTTATTTCATATAGTGGATTTAGGTTGTGAGGTTGGGAGCCTCTGTGGATTTTTCCTATCCCCCGGGGATAGGTTTTTACCATGTAAATACTGTGTTCTTTTGTGGTTGCTCTTGATTTTGTTTATTCGGCATATTTACTTCAAAACAGTAATAACAGGCTTTTCAAAGATAATCAAGTAAACAAACTTTTTCTTTAAAAAGTTTATTTCAAAAGTTAACAAGGTCAAACATCTTGTTTGAGCCTACTTTAGAAAAATCAGATAAAGCGTTCTTACAACTTGTAGAATGTAATGGTATAAAAGTTGAATGTCAATAGATATACTAAGTATTGAACATTTGCCACATTCCACAAGTGTACAATACAATGGAATATTTAGATATTTTTCAATGGTTTGTCTATAAGCGTGCATATGAATGTTAGAGAGCTAATAGAGAAAAAAACACTTTCCAATGGATTGATTGTCTATTTCTTGTGTATATGACATGGGTCACATTGCAAAGTATTTTTATTTTTTTGGTGAAAGATGAAGAAAACAAAAACAACACCACAAAACAAAAATAAACTAGTATTCTCTTGGGTAAGAAAACCAAATCATATCAGACATCTAATCCTCCACCACATCGTCAGGTGGGATGAGCACACATACTAGCTCCTCTCGTTGTGACCCACCAAGTTTTGCCATCTAATCAACACAGCGATTTGATTCTCTCGAGGTTTGCCAGATTTTAGCTTTAACTTCTCCCTTAAGGTTGCAACTGTCTTCAATTAAAGCATGCTGTGTGATTCTCCACTTCGTTTGCACTGTTGATTAGATTAACTGCATTTAAGGAGTCACTTTCCAGTTCAAACCCTTTCCAGCCTCTTTCTCTAGTTTCAGCCGGTGCCTGACATTACACAATTCTGCACCTAGCACCGTATCTCCAATATGCCCACAAAAGCCCTCAATCCAACGATCTTCCTCTATCCTTGCAAACCCGTCATAGTTTGCAAATCCACCTGTATAAAAACAATTTCACCTACGTGGGAGGATACGACCTTTATTCTCAATCAATTTTCTGATTTCCAATCTTGAGGACAAAGATGTCTTAAAGGGGAGGCATTGTTGTGATTCTCACACAATACTAGGGTAGAGTAGTCTTTTTCTACTTTCTTCTTATCCTATTACTATTACTATTGCTATTGTTATTGCTGAGTAAGATTCTATTTCAATTGTGGTGTCCGTTAACTGTGGTAATATTAGGCCTCATCAAATAGCCCAGAGGCTCGAAACCCAGCTTGGCCCGTTTGACCAGTCAACGGGCTTTTGGGTGGCCCGATAGGGTTGGGCCATGGGTTGATGTTTAATTTTTAAGTTCGCCCGTGGGCCAGCCCGGCCCAAGGCTTTTTAGGTCTGCCCACGGCCCAGCCAAAGCCCATCAATGATGTATTTATATATGTATTACTTAAACATAATATATACAAGACATGTTTAAAAATCATTCACATTTGTATTTAACACTTCAAAAAGTGTCACTAATGAACAAAAGATAATTATAAAATATCATTAAATACAATTTTAGAATGTTAAAATAAATGGATAAAGTGCATTTAATCATATCTTAGTTGGAATGTATACATTCATATTGATAGAATATTAATCCATATTTGAATAATTTATCAATTCATTA
This sequence comes from Lonicera japonica, assembly GCA_021464415.1. Lineage (NCBI taxonomy): Eukaryota > Viridiplantae > Streptophyta > Magnoliopsida > Dipsacales > Caprifoliaceae > Lonicera > Lonicera japonica. The sequence goes on along the minus strand of CM038465.1, from coordinate 46,032,180 downwards.
TATTTATTACATTACTAACAAAAAATGTTTATTTTTCTTTAATACGTGTAAAAATGATTTTTTTTTAATATTTATAACAATATTTTTTTAAAAAAAGGCCATTTGGCCCGACACATAAAGCCCAGCCCAATTCGGCCCAAAAATAGCCTGTTAGAGTAAGTCCATTGACTAACTATGAGTATAATTTTTATTTTTAGGTCAGGCCCAGCCCGTTGAATTGGTCAAAGCCCGGCCAAAAAAAGCCCATGAGCTTGAAAAGCCCGGCTGGGTAGGCCCAGTCCGGCCCATTGCCAAGGCCTAGGTAATATGCAGTGGTTGCACATAATAGCATGTGAGGAGAGAGAATTTCTTTTATTTTTTTCCTTTTTTCTTTCCTTTTTGTCCTGTTTGGTCTCTCTCTTCCTGCTATAACTCAATGACTATCGCCCAATTCCACTGATCCATCTATACATAATCGAATATAGGCTCCATAAAACGGGAAAGAGAGTTCTTCCAGTTCGTGTCCATGGCGAATCTGTGTCATAATCATCGTTGCCTTTGTTGCTTCCAATTCGTGTAAGAGCATTGTTTTTTATCCTTTTTGACATTCATTTAGTCATGTATTGATGAATATACATAGTTTATACTGCTTCAGATTTTGTGCCATTTTTGCCTTTTTTTATGTGAATTTTAGGGCTTTTGCCCTCGATCTTATGATTATCTATGATCAGTACCAAATGCATCTTCAATTTCTTTCAATCGCTTATATTCACGTATTCATTGGGAAATTTAATTTCTATCTATGTGATAATTGAATTCAAACCTTTTGTTCCTCATTTGGGCCTCTGTGTCTTTCAAACATTGCTAACAATTGGGTTGCAGCTGTCTGTTGAATAGTTGGACGATTTTTGGAATGAGAACTGTTTTGTTTAGGACAACTGTGTAGCTTTCTATTTGTAATTTATTGACTTCTTTAGTTGTGATGAATTTTCGGTTTTTAGGGGTTGGTGGACTCCCTATCTGCCGAATTTGTTTGTACTTTTTGCTGTATTGCTTGTGTTTCTTTCAATATATGCTCTTGTTTCTCATAAAAAAAAAACTTTTGTTCTTCTTTCAAATTTTTTTTCTTTATGGATTGAAATGCTATCCTTTTATAATACTTTGAATTGTTGGTGTAATTTCAAGTGAGACTTTGCTCATTGTTGATTTAAGGACTGCTTTGCATTTTTTATTATTTTTTGTAATTGTTAATCTAATACAAAAACATTTATTAATTATGAGCTTCAAGTAGCTCAGTACTGAGCCTTATATTACTATTGGTACTTGAATCTAATCTGGGGATGGCTTTGCACCAGGTATTCTAGCTTTGACAAACTTGTTTGAAGTGGTTGTGACCTCTTAACGTTTAACAATAATCTACAACAGGTGAGTACCCTCATTTGCATAATTATCAATATTAAATTGGCTTAGAATTTTATATGTAGCTTTTTGTCCCTTTTGATGGTAATAGCCCTTCATACAAAATTATTGAGGTCAATATCCTCAATCATTAACATTATGAATTTGTTTCCTTAATTTTGCATTTGATTATGTTGTGGTTCTGTCAATATGATTATTCATAATGAAATTATATGGTTCCAGTGCTTTGCCATAATTTATCGCTTGATTATTATTTTGCCACTGTAGCTACTTCTAAAAATCATCTAACTACATGCAGAGCCTAAAAGAAGAAGATAGAAAAAGTCAAGTTTGCTAATAATCGGTGTACCTATCGTTTGTACTATATCGATCTTTCTTCGACCAACTCGTTCAAGCCACTGTCAGTTGTAAGTTTCCCTTAAATCATGGTATGCATGTTTGCCTCTGTCTATATTGTTTGATGTTTGTAACAAATCTTCAAAATTGCTGAGAACATCACCTTCAATCAAAATTAGTTGAGTCTTGGTTTCTTTGTGTTTATAAAAGCAATTTAATTAAATCCAGCTTCTCATCCGCAGTTTATCTCACGATTCCTTTAGGCCTCGTTTGATTCATGTATTAGGATCAGTGGAATTAATAATACTAGTATTAATAGTACTGGACTATTAATCATGGTATTAATTTAATTCCAATACCTGTTTGATTCATGTAGTATTAATACTGGGATATCTCATGCTAATATTAATACCATGTTTGGTTCTGTAACTTGTATACGGAATTATATTTTGGACTATCATTTTTTTTTTAAAAAAAAAAATTTTGTTTAAAAAAAAAATTTTTAATTTTTTTTTTTTAAAAAAATATAAAAAATATTTGTTAAAAAATAAATTTTTTTTAAAAAAAAATTGAAAAAATAAATTACTTTTTTTAAATAATAATAATATAGTAGTAGTAGTGGCATTTTTGAAAATATATGGTTCATTTTTATTAATCTTGGATAAACAATACCACCTCCCCCTGGTATTAAATTATAGCACAAAGAGTGGTATTAAGTTAGTACCGGTATTAGTAATCCCAGCACATTTGTGCGAATCAAATAAGGTATTATAAAAAAAATGGTATTAATAATCCTATCCCACTTTTTAATACCCGAATCAAACTAGGCCTTAGTTTTTTTAGGAGCAAAAGTGATAAATTTACCTCGACTTCTAGATAAAAAATTATATATATAGGCAAAAAAAAAATCAAAACCAGAAAAATTTCATCCTGTGGAAGGGAAGAGAAGAGTCGCAATTGAAACAAATCTATATTTTCAATGACACTTTTTAATAAACTTATATATATTTAGAGAATTTTTTTTTTAGTAAAGATTATAAAATAGCCAATAAGTTCTCTCCTGAGAGTAATTAAGATTTTAATAAATTTTAAAGTCCAACAAAATTATATTAGAATATGAGAGCTTTCCAAGCAATAAGAGCACTTTTGCAAGAAATTATATTATAGTCGAATAAAGTCTTACAAAATATATCTCATAAATGCACAAATACAAAACTTAATATGCCTTGTTGACATTTGTATGTTTAAAGATCATTATTTTTTGCATGTTAATTGTTCTAACATTAATGGGCAATTTTACATACAAAATTATATGTTATTTTTGTACGAAACTCAATATACATGATATATTCTTCATGTTGTATTGTCTACATTCAAACTGATTACATGTCAGAAATTTTGAATTTTTTTGAATTGATTTGAATTTAAAGTATTGAAATTTGTGTTTGGCTTAGATATAGATATGTACCTTTTAGGAGTTTTATTTAGTGTCTCAATTCAATCCAGTTTTAAAATTTTGTATCTTTTTTAAATTGATTTGAATTTTCTCTACAAACAAGAGGGTTAAATCTGATATTCATTTGCTTTGCATATAACGTTTTCTTTTCTAAAAATAATGTTTGCTTCTAAAATTTTGAAGATATAGTAAAAGGAGGAGGGGGAACATGGCACGCAGAGGCATTGGTGTCGTTAATGATAGTAATATGCCAGAAGATTTGTTGATTAATATTCTGTCGAGGCTACAGGTGAAATCGCTTTTGTGCTTCAAGTGTGTGAGCAAATACTGGTACACACTCATTGAAAGCCCTGATTTTATCAAGAATCATTACCGCAATCTTAATAATCGTGACATGCTCCTTGTTCTTCATTACCTTCACAACGGTTTATTCTTCTCGATCCCAACCCTGATTGTCTTTCCAATCGGTACATTTGTAAAATGTATGGCTATGATATTGTGAGCGATGACGAACTTTACAATGTCACTAATTCTAATCGCTTCACTCCAATTGCCAATATCAGTAGCAGCGACGATGAATGTAACCTCGACACTACTTCCAATAAAGCAGATAGTACTAGTTCCAATAATTCCGTTAGAACTTATCCAAAATCCTTAAATGAGCTGCATGCGATAAACTCAGATGGGATAAACCCAGACGAAGCTGAGGTTAGCTCTAAGGAATTTGCTTTGGCCATGTTCCACAATGATGATATCTATAGAGGCCAACCCCAGCCCCCTCCATATGAGGATATTATTGATATTACACAAATATTCAGTCGTATTTATTATTGGCACAATGTTATAGGACCAGTTGACGGATTGTTTCTACTCCACAATGGTTATGGGGGTATGCTATATTATAATAAATTGGCTTTATGGAACCCTGCTACAACTGAGTTGAGGCTCCTCCCTTTACCCGATTTCAATTTTCCGCGTCTTGGATCGGGTTATGTATATGCATTTGGATTTGGTGTAGACCATTTGACAAACAGTTACAAGGTAGTCTGGATCCCCGAGAAACAATGGGTCCCTCCACATGAAATGCCTGAACCTCCAAATGTTGCAGTGTATAGCCTTGCCACCAATTCTTGGAGACCTTTTAATGTTGCTTCGCCTCATATGCACAAGATTTGCCATTCTAATTCGACTTACTTAAATGGAGCATGTTATTGGCTGTCTGATCGTGTACTATCAACAAATGGTAAGTATATTCGGAATATTAACATTGTTTCCTTTGACATGGGTAGTGATGTGTTTCACGACATACGAGTTCCAGATAATGTTGACAATTTAGACATCAGTTCCCATGATATTAAACTTGTGTTGCACAATGATTCTATTGCCCTATTAGCATGTGATTATATTAGTCCACGTGATTATGTAGTGGAATCAATTGAGATTTGGGTTATGAAGCATGAGGAGAGGGGCGGGTGTTGGACCAGACTTTTCACTCTTGGACTTGGGCCACATCTACAACTAGAAAAGCCACTTGGGCTTTGGAAGAACTATAATGAGATTTTCTTCACAACTATAACTCAAAAACTTGTTTTGTACAACAGTGATACTGAGGAAATCACTCACCTCGGAGTCCAATGTGATCCTGACCCACACGGTTACAGGTATTCACTTCCGATTTTCAATTACAAGGAGAGCCTAGTTTCAGTGGGAGGACGAAAGAAGCGCAGCAAGAGGGGGAAATTGCATGCTATGGTTGAACGTTTTGTAGCGTTTCAACCTACTCTACCGTAGGATCGAAGGTCATCCTTTGGGTCCATGTATACTTATGTTTAGGGGAAGGATCTAAAGAGGACCATTTATTTGGTCCTTAAATGCGGACCAGTCATTTTGAGAGAGTAAACGGATGAATTTTTTATGAAACTTGGTGAAGATGATCTCCATGATTAGTAGATCATCTCCACCAAATTTCATCAAAAAATTTAACTGGGAAGTGAGTTATCTAAACATCTTAAATTTTAACGATTAAAAACGCACATATATATATATATCAACTTTTTAGTTAACCCTCTTCCCGATTGAATTTTTTGATGAAATTTGATGGAGGTGATCTACTAATCATAAAAATCGTAGTCACTAAGTTTCATAAAAAAATTCATTTATTTATCCCCTCAAAATGATTGGTCCACATTTAAGGACAAAAAAATTGGTCCTCTTTAGATCCTTTCCCCTTATGTTTATATCTATGTTTATTTTTATTTTAAAGTTATGCTTTGATGGTAGCTTTTATACTTTCTCTTTTTTAATTTTTTACTGATTACATACTCAAATTGCAACTTACTGAATTAGCTTGTAATTATTTATTTCATGTCATATCTCTATATCCATATCTATAGTTTGGGGTCTAATTGGTTTTCTACATATGTTATCTTTTGTTTGTAATATAATATGAAAACTTAAACGGGAATTAAGTTTTCATTTTGTTATAAAACATTCATTAGTTAATTAATGGACTTATTTCTTTCAAAGCTTCAAATAAGCGTAATGAACATTTAGGTCCTAACATCGTATAGTCAGAATGGGTAACTTTAAGTTTATTAGCAAACTAAAATTATCTCTAATGAAATGTGTAAAAGTGCTGCAATCTTGTAATACCCAATATATACAAAGTTGAGTGTGTCTTGGAAAATCGTGTCATATTTAATTTTAAATGAATAATTTTTACCGTTTATTTTAATCGAATGAATGAAAAGGAAAAATAAGATAAGGGAGAAGGGTTGGATGGGATCATGTGATTGTGTTGGTTGTATGGATAATATTTTACTTTGTAATTTAATATTATGTATATTTTTATAGCATTTAGATAAAGGGCGGCCCTAATTTTGAGTATATGTCAATATATATATATTTGCTAAAGCTTCTTTTTAAAAGGTTTTATTCATAACTAGGATCTTGGTTTGATTTTACCTGCAAGCAACACAAATTTTATACTAAGTCTTAAGTAAAATGTCTATTACATGTGCTTAAAATGACATATCATCCACGATCGTTGTGTATAATTTTTTGCACATTGGGTGTGTTACATATAATAATAAATTATATAACTTTTGACCACTTATCAAATTGTTTGATACCACAAAATTCAATATTATTTTTTTTTTTCGACTTTTGGATTGAATTGTTTTATTTACTTTTGAAAAAACTAAAAAAACCTAATCGATATCGATTTTGGGACATGTTTAAATTGATCCAAATTAACCTTTTTTTTTGTTTTTCTTGTTTTTTTTTACATCAAATACTTAAAAGTCCTTTTTTTTTTAGGGTTACTTGAGTTGTCTCTCATTTATTCTTTATAGTAAAATTTGGTACCTATTTTTTTCTTTTCTTTTTTTTGGATTAAAACCTTCTAGTTGACAAAAACATTAGTCAATTTAGTCAAACAGTTTGCAACATCAACTTTTATTGTGTAAAAATTACTCTTTATTTAGAATCACAAAAGCTGGCACCATACACATAACACCCCCACCTTAATTAATAGGATAACACTCATAATTAAGGCCTGGAGCATTACTAACCCATTTTAAATTAGCTAAAATGGGTTTAAGATAATACTGAAGCAATTAATTCAAGTAAATCATATAACATGAGACAAGTAAACATGATTCTCATGGTGTAGGCAGTAATATAAAATAGGAGTATAATACATATATACTTTAACCAATGATTCAATTCAAAACCATCATCTTATAAAACAATGCATGCTTATGCATATGCATGTTACCCCTTTGTGTCAACCATTATACCACATCACCAAGAGATATCGTAGTCGAACCGAATCATAATAATAGTAACAATGGGTCTAACGCTGGGCCGAACCATAATCATAAGAATAAGAACGAACCTGATCGCCCCAGAGAATAAACCGAACATAATTATGATATAACATCATTCGTCCCATAAAAGATCATCATCATATCATAATATAATTGGAGTACATATTCATTCATATCATATTAATAAAATCATAAGTGCTTTGCCGAGGTCTAGGTTTTCGGGTTACTCACTGTTGACTCTAGAAAATCCGGCCCATATGATCTTGTGATGAATCCGATTATGATTTTTATTGTGACCCTTCAATAATGAAGAGAATATGTATTTATTGGTGCTTACCGGTGTGAAAGTAAGTGGGATTTGGTACCCTTGAGTTGAAAGTCCCTAAATCCCTGGGGACAGCAATGAGGCCGGTTTTCTAGAGTCAACGGTGAGTAACCCAAAAACCTAGACCTCGGCAAAGCACTTATGATTTTGTTAATATGATATGAATGAACATGTGCTCCAATTATATTATGATATGATGATGATCTTTGATGGGCCGGATGATGTTATATCATGATTATGTTCGGTTTATTCTATGGGGTAATCAGGTTCGTTCTTATTTTTATGATTATGGTTCGGCCCAGCTTCAGTATCTCTTGAGGGCGGTTAGACCCATTATTATTATTACTATTATGATTCGGTTCGACTATTATATCTCTTGGTGATGTGGTATAATGGTTGACACAAGGGGGTAACATGCATATGTATAAGCATGCATTGTTTTATAAGATGATGGTTTTGAATTGAATCATTGGTTAAAGTATAATTTGTTATACAAACTAATATTATGTTTTTAAACATGATATTCCATATATATCCCCCCTACTGAGATGTGAGCTCACCCCATTTTATGTTAACAATTTAGGTACCCCTGGGTCGGAGAAGACTAAGGAAGCGACTAGGTTGGGAACGAAGTAGAGGACTCTGATACCGACTCATTTTTATTATACATATGTGTATATGGCAAGTCACGACTAGCCTAAGTTGTATATTTTGTGATCCTTATTGACATGGTTTGTATATCTTTTGGATGACATGTATGCGTATATATGTATTACACTCCTGTTTTATATTACTGCCTACACCATGAGAATCATGTTTACTTGTCTCATGTTATATGATTTACTTGAATTAATTGCTTCACTATTATCTTAAACCCATTTTAGCTAATTTAAGATGGGTTAGTAATGCTCCAGGCCATAATTATGGATGTTATCCTGTTAATTAAAGTGGGGGTGTTATACGTATGGTGCCAGTTTTTGTGATTCTAAATGAAGCGTAATTTTTACACAATGAAAGTTGATGTTGCAAACTGTTTGATTAGATTGACTAATGTTTTTGTCAACTAGAAGGTCTTAATCCAAAAAAAAAAACATAAAAAAATAGGTACCAAATTTTACCGTGAAGAATAAATGGGAGACAACTCAAGTAACCCTAAAAAAACAAAGGATTTTTAAGTATTCGATGTAAAAAAAAAACATGAAAAACAAAAAAAAAGGGTTAATTTGGATCAATTTACACATGTCCCAAAATCGATACCGATCAAGTTTTTTTAGTGTCTTCAAAAGTAAATAAAATGATTCAATCCAAAAAGTCCAAAAAAAAAAATAAATTAATATTGAATTTTATGGGATCAATCAATTTGATAAGTGGTCAAAAGTTATATAATTTATTATTTATAACACACCTAATGTGTGAAAAATTATACATGATGATTGTTGATGATATGTCATTTTAAGCGCATGTAATAGACATTTTACTTAAGACTCGGTATAAAATTTGTGCTGCTTGCAGGTAAAATCAAACCATGATCCTAGTTATGAATAAAACCTTTAAAAAGAAGCTTTAGCAAATATATATATATGATGGGTCCTTGATGAATCTTTACATACATAAACTAAAACATAGTTATCTTTGTTAAATTATGCATAAAGTGATAACTCATCACTATCAACTCTTAATCGAAGCTTAGTCTAGCCCAAACCCCATGAACATGCGACTTTAGGTAAAATCTCAAGTTTAGTTTGATTTGAAGCGTACAATACTTAGTAATTTGTAATAAAGTTTGAATACTAGTGTTCTCACCTTAGAGAATTAGAATCCTCGAGTCAATGATGCGCAGACGCCGAATCGCCAAAACCCTAGCTTGCTTCAAGCTCCCGTGGCGAAGATGAAAGTGGAAGACGATGAATAGTGACAGAGGAGGTGTTTTGAAACTCAAATCTTGGAAAGGGTGAGATATGTGTGGAATCTCTTGTCTCTCTCTCTAGATCCCCCTCAAGTCTTTCCCTCACTCCCCTTGATGTTGTGTGCTCGAAAATGGGGATATAGGGGTGTTAAATGGCTGAAAAACAGGTTAAATATCGTCAAAACCAACTTCTAGGTGAACCATGATCGATCATGAACCAAAAATAAGTCCACAAAAGGGTCCGTGATCGATCATGGCCTTCTATGATCGATCATGGTGGTCATTGCACCAACAATTGACTTTTTGAGCCCGAAACGGACCTTGAAATGGCCGAATCTCAACTTGGCCAAAACATGAAAGTTGTAGAGGGTAAAGAAATGAAGACGTAGTTGCAAATGGAGTCATTTGGACATTGGATGAAGAAGTTATGGCCTCACAAAATGTATAAGATTATAAAAAAAAATCCAACCTAAAATACCGGAACAAATGAAGAATAAAGATGGAAAGAGAAACTGCTGCCAAAAAAAATGGAGGCTGTGTTTTAAAAAAAAAAAAAACGAACGGCAATGAAGACTGAAGAAGAAAGGGGAGAAACGGCCACTGCAGCTTTCCTTTCTATCATTTAACTTATAACCTAATATATATTACACACTTGCACCCTAAACTTATACAGCTATTTACAAAGAGCCACAGCCGCCCAAAAACCTCACCAAACTTTGCTTACTTAACCTAAATTACGACACCTACTCCTAAACTTGTAGATTTAACCGCATAAAGTACCCTCGCCCAAAATCACACAATGGCCCCTAATCTTTCCCTTCTCACACAGAAACCCCCATACACTCTAAAATTTTTCAAAAAGTCCAAATTTTCACAAATTTTCAAAAACCTGGCCCTCACCTGCATATCCTAATGGAAGGAATGCTCGGAGTGCTTAAAGTTTAGGTTATTTATTAGTTTTAATTTGTAATTAAATTTTAACTTCAAATTGTACCTAGTCGTAGCTAGGATTTAGCTTGGAAGACTTAATCTACTTTAACAATTTGGTATTGTGAAACAAATGTAATATGCATGTTATCTAAGTTATGGTTTTTGTTGGGATTAATGAAAAGTGATTGTATTTGTTGGGAACTAAATGTAGCCTCCTTAAGATATGGTTGTTTGGACTATAAGCTATGCAGTAGGTGGAAAAAAAAAGGGCAGGAATTTATTTGTTTTTCAGCAGCAGCAGTTTATATTCTACATATTGGCATGGTTTGAAACCGTTCCAGTGCTGAGCCCAATAAATGTTAGGACGGATAAGAATAGTTCCGGAAATATGCCAAAAATAATTTATAGTCATTAATTACTCTTTGACACGTGGACAAATAGATTCTTAACATGAGGACGAATACTATTATGACGCGTGGATGAATAGTACTATATCATGTGGACAAAAGAAACACAAAATGTGAACAAACGGAAATGTGACATACATCCACTATGATTCGGTTTCTGGGAATTCCAAATACGTCCTAATTTTGGGAGCTATGGGAACCCTTTGACCAAAAATGGAACTAATTATAAACCGTTCCTAGGTAATTGGATTGCCCGTTTTCGTTTATATTTGAAACTATTCTAGATTCAGTCAGGAATGGTTCGGAACCATTCCGGTTTGCGAGTTTTAGTGTAGTGGGACGAAAGTGTGCAAAATTTTACATAAACCTAATAAGTACCATATATATATATATATATTATTTTTTATGTTAGAATACTAAATATCGATTGATTCTAAAGGAAAAGTTACCTAATACTGGAATTTTATAATATATATAGTCAAAGCCTCACCTAGCAACTTCGGGGTCTATTTATGTAGAATATAGATCTTTATAATATATTTTATTTTATTTTTATTTTTCAATCAAGAGCACTAATTATATTTTCCTAGGACTACAATTGTTTGAAGAAAAGCACGTACCACACTAAGAGAATGAATGTCGGAAAAACCAATTGTTAACTCGAAAATGTATAGTTTATTATCTCGTTGTTACATGCAAATATATATATATATATATTAAAGAATTAAGTAATGCCTGCCCAAATAAATCATTTATCGTCAAGAAGAATGGTTTTTTTTGCTTTTCTTTTTTTTTTTGAGAATAAAAAGAAAATAAGTTAAGCAGCTGAATCATTACAGATCGAAGGCAAAAGAAAAATTTTGAGCCGCCCCCATTCAATACTCGAAATTTTGCAAAAATTTAACTTGCTTAGCAAGACAGTAGGTGACTCCGATGCTATCCACGTGAATATTTAGATCAATTAGAAGGCCCTAAATTAAATAAAGCATCACTCTTCTAATAGCATCTAATATGATCAAAAGGCCCCACAAGCTACTAACATTGCTTGGAATCAAATTAATAATAGCAAACATACAATAAGCATATTTAGAAAGAGCTAATTAAATTGATCAAACTTTGTTAATTGAGGGAAGTATTTTGACAGCCAACTTTTTCCGGTTCAAGTTTCTTGAAGTTAAGGGCCTGTTTGGTATGTGTTTTGTTTTTTTTTCCCAAATTTTAAAACTCAACTCAAAATCAACTCTACTTTCACATTTTCCAAAATTTATTTCACTTTACTTTATCTCTATAAAAATAATCGTAAAAAAAATAATTTTAAATTCAAAAATCAAAATTAAATAAAAAATATATATTTAAAACATATTCGTCGAAATCTATAAAATAAGATCCATTGTGACTATTTTTTGAAATTTTTTTATGAGATTTTTTAGCTGGTTGAAAAAAACTAAAACAAAAACCAAATTCACTTTTCAATATACTTCCAAATTCTACCAAACACCATATTTTAAAAACTCAACTCAAAACATCTACCAAACATCACCTAAACCTCTTGAAAAGTTACATAATTCCAACATGAGTTGGTCTGAGTGGTAAGGGGCTCGGGTTCGATCCCGGTTGCTTGTGAATAGAGCAAACTCTCTTGGGAGAGGTCTCCCGCTAATGCTCCCGACAGTACCTCGAGAGATTAGTTTCCGCAGTCGCACGGAGGATACCCTTGGAAACCAAAAAAAAAGTGGCGTATTCTAGCCATCTTAAGGGTTCAGATTTTGTCACTTCAACAAAAGTAACAAACCACAATTAATTCACACTTACCGGCCAACTTCCTCGTTATCGATTTGATCCTACACGTACTTAATTATGATTTCAAAAATTCTTATTTGACCCAGCTACTCATAAATTATCTTTCTACTTATATAAGTTTGTTCGTATTAAATTAATAAGTTAGTTGAGAGTTAATTAGGTGCCTATTAATTGTTCTTTCTTTTTATCAGCACTATAAATAATATTGAACGATCTCACAGCAAAACGCAACAAGAAGAAGCAATGAAAACTTCTTTACTACCAATGTTTGTGTTTTGCATCATCCTCATAATCAGTACCGCTAATTGGGCAAGTCCAACCTGACCGGCGTCGGAGAAAGTCGCCCCCCCCCCCGCTACCCTCTCCCCCGCCGCCCTCCCCCCGCCGCCGTCCCCGCCGCCACCCTCTCCCAATGAACTCAAGTATTTCATCTTTGTCCAGCAGTGGCCAGCGGCTTACTGTTATTTCAATCAAGATGATTGTGTAAGGAACAAACTCGTAAACGATTTTTGTATTCATGGTATATGGCCCGCAAATAGTTCTGGAGTGTCCCTTCGATTCGAGGGTGTGCTGACCCTAAACCATTTCAAGCATCATTTGTAAAGCCAATAGAATGCGATCTCAAGACCTATTGGCCCAGCTTTAGCCGCAAACTTTCGGACCAGAAATTCTGGGAGCATTAATGGAGAGAGCACGAGATTTGCTCTACCAAGACAAATCCGAGCTTGTATGGAGGCGATTTCAGAGGAGCGTTGCAGATGAAGGCACTTGATATATACGGGATATTGAGTAATATAGGTATATATATATATATATTGCGTACAAGTGTATTTTCCCTTCCATGCATATAGTTTTTTTTTTTTTTTAATTTGGTTCTTTCCGAAAACATTATGAGAAATTTGAGTTTATTTCATTGTTGTGCAGGAGTTGTTCCAAATGATGGTAATTCCAAATACGTACAATGTTGCTAAGATCCGACGAGAGATAACAACGGCTATGCAAGTACGATATACTTGGAATGCAAGAACCATGGGACTACATACTTCCTCGTTGAAGTCCGTGTTTGTTACAACAAAGCATTGCAATACGTAAACTATCCTCAACGTGGATGCGAACATGCTTTGGAAGTGGTATCTGCTGTGGGTTTTTGGCTCACATTTGGAAAAAGTGGAAATTGAGGCAGTGGGCACCATGATCGATCATGGGTTGCCCATGATCGATCATGGTCCAAGGCAAATTTCCTTTAAGTGTTGCTTTTGGCTCATTTTGTGCACCAACTTGTTTTTTGCCTAGAATTTAGTTGAGAGCTAAATTTTGTGAGAAATTTTTTCTTGTGTGCTTGTAATCACTCTTTGTTCCCAATTATCAATAGAAGCTATCATCTGAGTGGATTAGTGGCGTTTACGCCGACACCACGGTAAAACCTTGTCTTGCGCAATTATTTCTTTATTTCCTATTTCTCTATTGTGGGTGTACTTTTTTGTGTCGGTTCTTTTTTCGGGTAAACCATTTGGACTTGTGAGATCCCTCGACGTTGCGTCGTGCTCGGTTGTGAGCGGTTTGGCGCAACAAATTGGTATCAGAGGCTAAAACGAGAAAGGTGGGATTTGTGTCGCACGCCAAGTGTTTGATAAAATTCCTAAGTGAGATTTTTCAATCTTTGTCTCGTTGTTGGTTTGTCAAGTTCTTTGGTGATTGAAGATGACTACTTCTAAGACCTCAAAGGTGTCAGCGATAAAGTTTAACGTAGAGAAATTCGACAGAAAGTTGGTCAATTTCGGCATGTGGCAATGCCAAATGCGCGATGTCTTGATCCAACAGGAGTTGCATAAGGCATTGTTGGGTATGGCAGCTAAGCCCACGACGATGACAGATGTTGAATGGGAAGAGTATGATTTGAAGGCTTGTAGCACTATCCGGTTGCATCTAGCTCAAAATGTGATATACTACGTTATGCGTGAGAAATCCGCGGCTAGCATATGGAAGATACTGAAAGAGAAGTACATGATGAAGAGCATAGAGAACCGTCTCTATCTCAAGAAGAAGCTGTTCCGGTTTGAATATGCTAGAGGTATATCAATGAGTGAGCATGTCGATGAGTTTAACAAGATGATTTTTGATTTGTTAAACTTGAACGAGGACATGAAAGATGAGGATAAGGCTATCTTGTTGCTCAATTCACTTCCGGAATCCTATGACCATTTGAGCACCACTTTGTTATATGGTAAGGATTCAGTGAAATATGAGGACGTTTCTTCGGCACTGCTTGGTAATGAGCAGAGACAGAGGGAGAAATGTAGTACATCGTTCGATGCGTTGGGGACGCAGGGAAGGACAGATGATCGGAAACAAGCAAAGCACAACTCTCGGTCCAAGTCACGTACTAAGTACTTGGATAACATGGAATGTTACAAGTGCAAAAGGAAAGGGCATATGAAAAAGAATTGTCCTAACGCTTGGGTAGACAAAGGGAAGAAGAAGAATGCGGATGATACCGCGAATTCTGTTACTTCAGGGGATGATGATTTCGAGAGTATGTTAGTGGTTACTCCTAGGGAAAGCTCAACGGACGAGTGGATTCTAGACTCGGGTTGTTCGTACCACATGTGTCTAAACAAGGACCTTTTCCATACCTTGACGAAGGTGAATGGAGGAACGGTTTTGATGGGCAATGATCACGTTTGTAGGACGGAGGGTATTGGAATGATCAAGTTGAAGCTACATGACGGAGCAATCAGAACTCTGAATGAAGTTAGGTACATCCCGGATCTGAAGAAGAATTTGATTTCTTTGGGTTCTTTAGATTCCAACGGGTGCAAGATTGTGCTCGAGGGTGGAATGCTAAAGGTTACTTCTGGTGCCTTAGTGTTGATGAAAGGAAAGAAAGAGGGTAATCTCTATTTCCTTCAAGGTAGTACGGTGACGGGCAGCGTTTCAGTTTCTACAGAAGCTGGTGGAGCAAGTACAAGTTCGGATTTGACAAGATTATGGCATATGAGATTGGGACATGCCGGGGAGAAGGCGATGACGGTGTTATATAAACAAGGTTTGCTCAAGGGTGCGAAGAGCTGCAAGCTGGAGTTTTGCGAGCATTGTGTGCTCGGGAAACAAACACGAGTAAAGTTTGGGACGGCTATTCATTGCACGAAGGGGTTGCTTGACTACATACACACAGATGTCTGGGGACCTTCCAAGACGAAATCCTTAGGAGGTAATCATTACTTTGTTACATTTGTAGATGATTTCTCTAGGAGGATTTGGGTATATCTCATAAAGCACAAAGACGAGGTCTTTGGGGTGTTTCTAAGGTGGAAGAAGATGGTCGAAAATCAGCTTGGCAGGAAGATCAAGGTGCTTAGATCCGATAACGGCGGAGAGTACACTAGTGATCCGTTTAAGGAGTACTGCCAAGATGAGGGAATTGTTCGCCATTTCACGATTAGAGGTACACCACAGCAAAACGGAGTAGCTGAGAGGATGAACCGTACCTTACTTGAAAAAGTGAGGTGTATGCTGTCAAATGCAAATTTGGGAAAACAGTATTGGGCGGAGGCCTTATCCTATGCTAGTTACATCGTGAACATGTTGCCATCTTCAGGGGTCGATTACAAAACTCCTATGGAGGTTTGGACAGGATCTCATGCGAGTTACGATTCATTACACATATTTGGGTGTCCGGCTTATTATCACGTTCGTGAAGATAAGATTGATCCAAGAGCCCGGAAGGCGATCTTTATGGGTTCAAGATTTGGAGTCAAGGGATACAAGTTGTGGTGTCTACAAGACCGAAAAATGATCGTTAGCAGAGATGTTACATTTTATGAGGCTTCTTTGCTCAAGGTGCCTACGGGAGAAAATGTAAAGGGTCTCGATGAGAGTGAAAAGAGTGGAGTGGTGCAAACGGAAGTTACTACACGGTGGTGGACTATTCGGTGCAATCGGAAGTGACTAATCCGGTTGATTCTTCCGATAGTGATTCGGAGAATGGGGTGATTCATATTGAGGGGTCTAGTCAACAACAACGAGAGGTACCGTCTTTGGCGAGCGGAAGGGAGCCGAGAGCTCGACGAGCACTGCAACGATTTGGCTATGAAGATAGTGTGGATATGCATTGGTGGTTTATGGTGATGAACCGACTTCTTATCGGGAGGCAGTGGCGGATAGTCATTGTGATGAATGGAAGGCGGCCATGGGTGAGGAGATGGATCTCTTCACAAGAATGAAACCTGGGATCTTTGCAAGTTGCCAAAGGGGAAAAAGTCATTTGGGTGCAAATGGGTGTTTGCCAAGAAAGACGGGGTTCTAGATTCGGATGTTCGGTATAAAGCAAGATGGTAGCTAAGGGATTTGCACAGAGGGAAGGGGTGGATTATAATGAAGTCTTCTCTCCGGTAGTAAAACACACTTCCATTAGAGTGCTATTAGCTATGGTATCGTAGTTTGACTTAGAGCTTGAACAACTCGACGTCAAGACGGCGTTCTTGCATGGGGATCTAGAGGAGGAGATTTATATATCTCAACCGGAGGGTTTCAAGGTTGTTGGCAAGGAGATTGTGTTTGTAAACTGAAGAAGTCCTTGTATGGGTTGAAGCAATCGCCTAGACAATGGTACAAGAAGTTTGACACATTCATGATGGCTCAGAAATTCAAGCGGAGTGATTTTGATCATTGCGTTTATTTCAAGAAACTCAAGGGGGATTCGTTTATCTACTTACTCTTATATGTTGATGATATGCTTATTTGTTCATCGAGTATGTTTGATATCAACACGGTGAAGGCTCAGTTGAGTCTCGAGTTTGAGATGAAGAACTTGGGTGGAGTTAAGAAGATTCTGGGAATGGAGATAGTTAGAGAGAGGAAGAAGGGAAGATTGTGTCTCACTCAGAGGCAATATCTAAAGAAAGTGGTAGTCTGGTTTGGGATGCAGGACTCAAAGCCTGTGAGTGTCCCATTGGCTCCTCACTTCAAACTCTCGGCAACTATGGCTCCAGAAACAGATGAAGAGGTGGAGTATATGGCTCAAGTTCCGTATGCGAGTGCGGTAGGAAGCTTGAGTATGCCATGGTGTGTACTCGACCGGACATTGCTCAGGCAGTGAGCATTGTAAGTAGATTCATGGCCAATCCGGGGAAACAGCATTGGAATGCTGTTAAGTGGATTTTGCGATATCTACAAGGAACGAAGAATACAGGGTTGGTGTACCAGAGAACCGAGGGTCTATTATTTGCGGTTATGTTGATTCGGACTATGCTGGGGATCTTGACAAGCGCGACGGTCGACCACGGGGTATGTTTTCATATTTGTGGTGGTTCGATTAGCTGGAGGATATCGAGTTCGATGCGAAGCGTTGTATGTGGGTACGATTGTTTCGTTTGACGAGTGCAGATATATTGCATGAGTACAGGCGAGGTATTCGACGTTGAAGCAGAGTCGTTGTCTATCGGAAGCAGTATTGATAGGCGGTCGAGATTGTGCTTGGTATAGGTGATTTGGGGTGGTTCAGGAAAATGCGATGTACATTGTGATAGCCAGAGCGTATTCATTGGCCAATGAACCAAGTTCATCACGGACGGACGAAGCACATCGATGTCCGGTTTCATTTCATACGGGAGATTATCGAGAGTGGTGAGTAATTTTGAAGAAATTGGCACCAAGGTAATCCCGCAGATATGATGACGAAGGTGGTACCGACAACCAAGTTTGAGCATTGCTCAACTTTGGTTAACATTCTTCGGTGTAAGACCCGTTCGGGGGGTGAAGGCTCTTCGGGGCCAGGTGTGATGTTATAGCAGTATTGATAGAGGAACAATGGGAGTGAGGTGTGCAATTTGCTGGACAGGATAGCTGCATGGTTCGCCAAGGTGGAGATTTGTGGGTTTTTGGCTCACATTTGGAAAAAGTGGAAATTGAGGCAATGGGCACCATGATCGATCATGGGTTGCCCATGATCGATCATGGTCCAAGGCAAATTTCCTTTAAGTGTTGCTTTTGGCTCATTTTGTGCACCAACTTGTTTTTTGCCTAGAATTTAGTTGAGAGCTAAATTTTTTGAGAAATTTTTTCTTGTGTGCTTGTAATCACTCTTTGTTCCCAATTATCAATAGAAGCTATCATCTGAGTGGATTATTGGCGTTTACGCCGACACCACGGTAAAACCTTGTCTTGCGCAATTATTTCTTTATTTCCTATTTCTCTATTGTGGGTGTACTTTTTTGTGTCGATTCTTCTTTCGGGTAAACCATTTGGGCTTGTGAGATCCCTCGACGTTGCGTCGTGCTCGGTTGTGAGCGATTTGGCGCAACATCTGCTGTATAGAAGAAACTACTACGTTGTATTTGAATTCCATAACTCCCTCACATGATTTCCATGAATGAATTAAAAATATAAATAAAATAAATAAATAGGGAAAACTAGGATTTACTCCCTAGTTCAAGTGGTAGGAAACTATGATTTTAAATGTATAAGCCGCATGGGGGCGATTAATTATTAATTGGGTGCTTGTTTTATTATGTTGTTGATGGACCTTTTATCAGTTGTTCGGGAAATTATGTCTAAAGTCATTGTTAAAATAATGCTGGTTATGCTCGTTAAATATATTTATATATATGAGACATTTTCCTTTTCTTATATTTCATACAATTAATTAATTGACTATTATATATATGGTAATTATAGCTGAATTATCTTACGAGGTGCTTGACGAGATTTTGAAGGCAGTGGAAGAAGACGGTGTGCAAAATTTTACATAAATTTAATTGGTACCATCTATATATATATATATATATATTATATTTTATGTTGGAATATTAAATATTTATTGATTCTAAAGGAAACGGTACCTAATACTAGAATTTTATAATATTCACACACACACACACACATATATATATATATATATATATTGTCAAATCCACGCCGAGCTAGCTGCTTCGGGGTCAATTTATGTATAATATGGATCTTTATATAAAAAAAAAAAAAAAAAAATTTTTATGAAGAGCACTTATTTTCTCGTAGGACAATAATTGCCGGAAGAAAAGCACCACATGCAGTAAGAGAATGAATGTGTGAAAAACCAATTCTTAACTCGAAAGTGCATAACTAAGTATATCATTGTTACGTACAAATATAAATATATATACGTAGGAATTAAGTGATGCATGCCCAATAAATTGTTTATTGTAAAAAATGGATGGTCTATTTTGAGAATAAAAAAAAATAAAAAAATAAGCAGCTAAATCATAATGGACGGAAGCTAGGCAACAAAAAAGACGGTCTCCACCAATCATTACTCCAAATTTTACAAAAATTTAGCTTGCTTCGCAAGATAGTATGCGACTCAGATGCCATCCGCACAGATGTGAGAACAATTACAATACCCTAAACAACACATCACTCTTCTAATATCATCAATAATATGATCAAAAGGCCCCAAGCTACTACCATTGCTTCGAATCAAATTAATAATAGTAAATGTACAATAAAAATGTTTAGAAATTAAGACATAATTAAATTAAACAAACTGTGTTAATTGAAAGAACTATTATGACCGTCAACTTTTTCCCAATTTCTTTAAGTTAATCCTCTTCAGAAAAGTTACATAATTATAGTATTTTCTTAGTTTTATAAATTACACGTAAATCTATTATTTAAATCTGACTCCTCTCTATTAGGACTTAATTTCATGTATCCAATTTCCCTCAAAACGCCCTCGGATGCTTGACAAGTGTCGTATTTCTAGCCATCTTAAGGGTTCAGATTTTGTCACTTTAACAAAAATAACGAACCACAATTAGCAACGTCCTCATTATTGATTCAATCCCACAGTTAATCATGATTCTAGAAATTCTTATTTGACCGGCAAAATATATATATATATATATTAATGATTCTGACTTATAAAGAATTAATAGGATAGTATCTAATAATTTTGTGGGTCCACAAAACTAGTATTGTATATATTTTATTTTTTTCATACTAGACCCAGACAAATACACGTAATGTGTGTGCATATTTTATTTTCACTCACGTGTAGATTTAATATGGGATGTGAAGAATAAAATTCATAATTATTATTAAGTAATTTATATTTCTAACTTAAGGATCACGAGTTCTAGTTTTATCAACAACATTTTTAACAAAAGGAGTAAGTACATATGTAAAATAGGAGATCTACTGAAATTTGGTGTCTTTTGATGCCTTCAATTATATATTAATAGAGATAACTATAATAATACCTTGGCAAAGGAAAATAATTTTTTTCCACCGGAGAGCGTAGAAATGATAGATTAAATATAAATATATCAAGAAATTGTTGTTGTACATAATTAAGAGGAAATTTAAGAATCAGTATATAAAGCCAAGATACAGTTAAGGGTAGGTATGATATCAAATTAATGATTTTCCAATTTGTCCCAACTATGACATTTGAACTCTAGACATTTTGGTTAATAAGACAAGTTTTATCCATTAAACTAGCCACACTAAATATTCTAGATCTCCATTTTAAAATTGATAATATGGTTCAAAGATCAAAGATCCTATAGGCATGCGAGTGGGGATCCAAAAAAATAAAGGGTTATTCCTTCGATAGTCTATTGGTTTTGGGTTGGACGCTCTGAATTTTATTATAGTATCAAAGCAAGATCCTAGAGGCATGTGATATGGGATCCAAAAAAATGTCTTTGCTAAATGGACGGAGCTGACACAAGAACAATCATGACTGGATCGATGGTCCCACGAACTCCATATCACCAAACATAAATTGTTCACGTGTCAAGAGCCAAATACAGACGGGCTCTATATCGCGCAATATAAATAATACACATTATAGACTCAAAATTATGTCACATGTGAGGACCGGGCAAGTCGTCCATTTGCCAACTGGAAGGCTATTAACAAGCCACGTGTAAGGCCCCAACGGTTATATGAGCTCCACATCACTCAATATAATCAATCAACGTATCGTATGAGCTCCACGTCACTCAATATAATCAATCAATGTATCAGGACAAATTTACACTACACTTGAAAAAGCGTGTTGAGATTATAAATCTCACATAAATCGGGAAATACGATAAATTCAAACAGTGCCTAGCTATGTTTGTATGTGGCTGATACTTATTGTGTGACTTGACACGTTTTTTATATTTTATGTTGAAATGCAAAGTGCATTAAGGCACATTTTATTGTTAATGTCTTTTTTATTTTTTTTATGTTGCAAAGTGCAAAGTATGTAAGGCAAATATTTTAATTGTAATTTTTTTTTTGTCTTCCGAACCTCATCAAACTTTTCCATTCTATTAGTATATATAAATTTTACTATTTTCACGGAATAAATAATCAAATAAATATAGTACGATTAATCCTATGCCTAATGTGTTGCGGAAACACTTCCTGAGAAACAAAACACAAATCTGTAGATTTCTTTTCTTTTCCTTAAATTGCATAAGTTCTAGTGGCAAATCTTGGAATTTAATTTATGGGGGACATTGATATACACATATGCATGTATGTCTAATATGAAATTATACACCAAAAGTATGCTAGCATGCAATATAATTCTCAAAATTATTTCAATATTTACGATTAAGAGAAGCACCGGTGTATTAAAAAGGTTCTTACGATAATTTGCAATATTTATAAATTGAAAGGTAGTTTTGTAATAATTGAGTAGTGAACAGAGAACTGGGATTTAGCTTATACTGGATGGCTTTAGTCTGATGCATACGAGTACCATTCTACCATTCCCTCTAAGAGAAATTGTTTCGTCTTTCTTTTTGAGATGACTTGAATTAATAGTCTTATAATTTTTGGGGATATAATAAATGTATAAAATTTCAATATAAAAAATAACTTGCGTTCTTGACGGTTAATTATTTTGAAATTAATATTTCTTGAAAACAAACTAAAGGTAAAGTGAGATTATTAATTTAAAAAAAATTTACATATTTATACATAAAAGAACCCCAACCCCAACCCCCCCCCCCACCCCCTCTTCTTTATTTCAAATAGCCAAATTTATTTGCCGATGTATCAACATAAACAAGATGTATGTGATGTGGTTAGGTTATTTGCATTGGTAACTTAGTTTAGGGCTCTATTTTTATTCATTCCCAACTCTCATTTTCTTATTCACATAAAGAACAAGGTCCCTAACCAACTATGAACCAAATTTCTTTTTTTTATTCATTCCTCATTTCATTAATTCATGTAAAGAACGGTACGGCCAATCAACTCTAATTTTTTAATTCATTCATGTAACAAATTAGAGAAAGCAAAGAACTAACCAGCTGAATAACTAAAGAAGAAAGATTTATTACTCAGTGGAAATTAGAGGCAAACTTTAGCAGGAAAAATGGAATATATTGATCTGCTAGAATTACATATATCTATACTAGAAAAATCCCTAAGAAATCTCAACAATAAAGGATTTGAAACACTAAGTGCTCCTGAACTTATTCAACAAACAAACTAAATATAGCCAAAGACTACATAAAGCAAAAAACTAAACAAACTTGGATTTATTTAAATAGGTCATTAAAAAAAATGACTCACTAAGTTGCGACACTCCCCCTTAGTGCAAATGTACTGTCAACAAGTCCAAGAGCCCTTCCAAAACCTTCAAACTTTGCTTTGGCCAGAGCTTTGGTGAATATATTAGCAACTTGATCCTCGGTTCGATCTTTTAACAGCTGAATGTCCTGAGTTAGCACCTTTCCACAAACCAAAAGGTAACGTATATCAATGTGTTTTGTAAGTGCGTGAAATAGCGGATTTTCAGCAAGCTTGACCGTACTCTCATAGTCACAGTACATAGGAATAGAACTGTTGGAGACACAAAACATTTCTTAAATAAGCCTCTTAAGCCAAAGACACTTTTGTGTAGCCATAGTAGATGCAATGTACTCAGCTTCACAGCATGAAAAAGTAACTTTAGTTTGTTTTTTACTACACCAAGATATTACAGCTGAATCTGTACTGAAACAGTAGTCTATTGTAGAACGTCTATCATTCACGTCACCAACCCAATTTGGATCAAAAAAACCACTCAAAAAGAACCGCATGCGTTGCTTGTACATTAACCCATAATCTAAAGTACCATTTATATAATTGGGAATCCTCTTGGCTGCAATTAAATGACCCACAAATGGTTTGTCCATGAACTGAGAAATGACACCTACGGACATATTTCTTAATCTAATTGTTGGATTAAGTTGAAATTTTGTGATTTTGTTCATATAAATGTTGTACAACTACTATAAAAATTTGGGGATGATTATACAACGGGAAATCTCATGTTTGAGCTCTCTATTGAGACTGCACATAGTTGGAGTGGTTAAAATGCATTGTGAATGGAATTGTGCATAAGTATTATTCATTGTGCACTTGTATGAAAGAATTTTACATATATAAATGTGTATATTGAGGTGAGATTGAATTATTAATCAGTTTGGATTGATATGTGAAGGAGCTACTACTTCTACAGCTCAACGGAAGTAGATTTTCATGTTTGGTTAGTGTGAACTTTTGATGTGAGTGTCTACCTCACGTGTATTATATTTATATATGTATATGGAGTTATATATATATATAAATTGTAAACACCTTGGATCTCGGGCTTTGTGGGAAACTATATTATATAATATTTTGGGCCTGGGGCTTTGTGGGAGGCTAATGTATTAATGCCTTTGGGTCTCGGGCTTCGTAGGAGATCGGAATATATATTATATATATATAATTCCTTGAGCCTTAGGCTTTGGGAGAGACTATTGTTTATAATGCCTTGAGACTCGGGCTTTGTGGGAGACTGTTGTTTATAATTCCTTGAGTCTTGGACTTTGTGAGAGACGAACATATATACTTTATTACTCAGGTGTGTTAGTAGTGTATTCACTAAGTTTCATGCTTACGGTATTTAATTTCCTTCCAGGTGGGAAAGAAAGTTGTCCACTGCCAAGGTCTAGATGGTGTTTAGAAGATGTATAAATGTTTTTGGAGTTGTAGAAACTTTATATATCTTGTATAGATATGGTAAAGCGTTAAATCGTTGAAAATTATATTTACGTGTTGTGTTTTTTGATGATGGTGGTTGTATAAGCGACTTAGAATATGGTATTTATTATAAAATCAAAATGATATTTATTTTCAAATGTTTTTCTGCTTCCGCAAGTTATTAATGTTTTATGTTTTGAAATTATGATTATAAGTTATTATTAATTCACCTCGACTGTGAGATTTGCATAAGGTCTCCGGGACGGGTGTGACATGTAGTTCATACTCCGTCTTGATGGATGGATATTGTTGACGAGGCCAAATAGAAGCAACACTAACGGTCCTTGATTACATGGTGAATAGAGGCGCTCCTAGCATTATTAGCTCCATCAAGATCTAGAATAGTGCCGAAGACGTTGTTGTAGACTTTTTTTTCGATGTGCATGACATGTAATGCATGTCTCACACTAGATGTAGTCCAATAAGGCAGCTTCCAGAATATACTGAGGTAAGTCCAACAAAGTCTCTTTTTAGATGCCTGAGAAAGTGGATGCAAACTTATTAAAACATAATCAAAATTACAAACTTAGTACGACATCCTATATTAAAAGGCGTACTTGTTTGAAGTAGTTATACGAATGCATCGATTGAAGAGAGTTGAATGCTTAATGGTCGCTGCGTAAACCTGTTTTACAGATATAGTTGGTGGGGGCAGTTCTGAACTCTTGTTTACCATTAAACATTGTCAGTCGTGTTCGATAGTGGTGATCTAAGGGTAGCCATCTACACGCGCCCCGATACAACATTCTTTCATTATTGTGCACCGCATCAATATCGTCCAAACATATGGGACATGTCTTGTACCCTTTCGTCTGAATGCTTCCCAACATCCCTAATCCTAGGAAATCGCTTATGGTTTACATCACAACTGCTCTTATGTTGAATGCTTTTTCACCGTATCGATCCCAAGTTGAAACCTCCATCTCCCACAACATTTTAAGCTTCTCGATCATTAGTCTCATAAACACATTGAGACATTTTTTGAGAGACTTGGGGCCGAATATAAGTATCACTAACATGTTAAACTCCTTCTTCACACACAACGATTGAGAAAAAATTATAAGGAATTGCAATGATAGGCCAAGTGTTGTACAGCACGGCCGTAAACCCATAGGGACTGAACCCGTCAGACGTTAGAGCGAGACGCACGTTTCTAAAGTCTGACACAAATTGCGGATGTGACCTGAAAATGACAAGACAAAATTCAATACTATAATATATAAACAGTTCATTAATTATTGTATATATATACAAATACAAACTGTAAATATATAATTCACCTGTCGAAATCCTTCCATGCTTCTCATCCGCTGGGTATCTCAGAAATTCAGGATCTTTTGCTATTTTTTTCCCGTACCACCGTATTTTTTTTGCAGTGCGCTCGGACATGTACAAACGTTGTAAACTCGGTGACAAAGGAAAGTACCGAATAGTCTTTTGAGCAATCCGCTTACCACCGCGTGTATTATCTTGTTCCCATCTCGACTCACCACAAACGGGATATTGATCTAGATATGCACCCTCTTTGTCAAATAAGAAGTAACCGTAGTAACAAGCGTGGATCACCTCATAACCCATGCCGATCTTCTTCAAGGTCTTCTTTGCAGCTGCGTATGGGTCCGGGTAATTGTTTCATTCGGGTAACAGATAATTCCTTTCCGCAGTCCACTTGTTGAAGGCCGTGTTTGTCATATTGCAACCATACTTCAGTTGCCACACTCTAGGCATAGAACACAGTGTAGTTACTTTACCACCCTCGTACAGTGGAGTCATTGCTTTGTCTAAAAGACGCTAGTATAACATCATATTTTCTTTGACAACTGGATCAGCCTGAAATATAGTATCAATGCTAGAGGGATCGTATGTGTTAACCTAGAAGCATGTAGTCGATTACATGGATTTGTGGTGAGTCGACTACATGGTGATTGAGTTAGTTAACTACAAGGCCAAAAACTAACCGTTGGAAAGTTGGTAAATGTCTAATTTTGACCCATAACTCCTTGTAATCACTTCAAACGGTCATATCCTTTTACAAGCTATATATATGATGTCTTAGACATATTTTTGCACACTTGAATGATCATACAAACCCATTTTTCATATATCCTCATTATTCAAGTATACAAGTTATTGCATTAATCATATTCTTCATATTTAAGCTTATTTATTGATCAATCTTGATATCTCTTAGTATGAGCTTTATTTGTAATCCTTTAAACAGTTAAGAGCTATTGTACATTGGTGTTAGCCACTAAAACTCATTCAAATCATATTTGTGAGAGATGTATCTCATAGTTTAACAAGAGTGATTTCTTGTGTGAGTATTGTGAGTAAATCAATACTTGTAAGAGTGTGTGAGAATAATACACTTGGAGAGGTTTAATCTTCACCCGGGAGAAGATCGGTATTAGTGAAAATTCTCGGGAAACTATCAGAGCGCGGATGTATGGTCCAACAAATCAAACTGTGTGGACAAAACATCTTGGTCTTCTATTGGTTTAATCTTTCTAACTCAAGCTATTTATTTTATTGCTATATTTTTGCTTGTGATTGAGATTTCTTGGTTGAATTGTTATTTCCTTGCTACACTTGCCTAGTTAAATTGTTTTACTTAAAACATTTTTAGAAAACTTTCAAATTTCGCATTAAGTTTTATAAACCCAATTCAGCCCCCTCTAGGGTTGATTTTCGACCAACAATTGGTATCAGAGGTTGTACTCTTATTTTGATTTCATAATCTTAGAGTTTACAATCATGTCCTTTTACCAATGAACTAGCCTTTCCAAAGGTGTTTATATTTATAGGTTACCATTGTTTGATGGAAAAAACTATAGTTAGTGAAAAAATCGTATATGTACATTTTTATAAGCTACTGATTTTGAACAATGGAAGGTTACATTTGTTGGACCCTATGAGATTACCAAAACCGACGAGAGAAAAATTGTTATTCCCAAGTCAATATCCGAATATAACGAGCTTGACATTAAGAAAATTCAATTCAATGCTAAAGTCTTAAACTCATTACATTGTACATTGACTATGGATGAATATAACAAAATCTCTAGTTGCAAAACCACAAAAAAGATTTGGGACAAGCTTGAGGCTGCCTATGAAAGAACCTCTCAAGTCAAGGAGGATAATATCAATATACTTATCCATGACTATAAATTGTTTAAGATGGAGCCTAACAAATCACTTGCTTCCATGTATAGTAGATTTTATATTCTCACTAATACTTTGGACCTTCTTAGCAAGGTTTATTCTAATGAAGAGAAGATTAGAAAAATTCTTAGGATTCTTCCAAAGAAGTGGATGCCTAAAGTGACGGTTATACAAGAAGCTAAGAATATCAAAACTCTTAGCATGGATGAGCTTTTGGGTTATCTCAAAACCCATGAGAAGGAGTTGCAAAGAGAAGAAGGAGAAGAGAGAGCAAATCCAATGGAAATATTTGCTTTAAAGCCAAATGAAAGAAATGGTGAAAAAGGAAATGGAGACATGGCACTTATATATAGGAAATTAGATATTCCTAGCAAAGAAGAAGTACTCTCAAAGGAAAATCAACAACAATCCCTCATCCTCAAAGATCCTCAATGATAGATCAACTCATCCAAAAGTTGATAATGAGAAAAAAAAGTGCTTCCATTGCCATAAACTGAGACATTACAAGTCAAATTGTCCGGTTAGAAAAAATGAGAAGAGAAAAAAGAAGGAAGAGTTGTACAAGATATTGAAAGATGCTCTCAAAGAGCATTCAAGCGAATTGGAAGAAGACGAATCTGATGTCAAATTGAGTGATGAAGAGATGGCACACCTTTGCCTTATGACAAAAGATGAGAAGGCATACAAATTGCTGCCTCATCGATGAAGCACATTTGGAGCAACCATTTTCTCTCTGTGGCATTGATCCCTTTTTGATGTTTCCATAAGAGGAGAAAATGTGCGTATGGATTATCAATGTTGGTAAGAGTTTAATTACTTTGTCTTTAACATTGATAATTGTTTTCTTTTGAAAACTTTATTTGAGATCAAAAATGATTTATTAGTTTTAAAACTATCTCAAACATTTGCAATGCTTTTTAATTATCATTTATCTTATCTATGCATAAATTGAGGGGGATTATATTCTATTTACTTCATATGCTATTTATGCTCATTATTGATAACACACATTAATTATTGATAACATGTGTTTTGAATGAATTTAGCTTAAACTGTTTTAACAAACTCCATTGAATTCCTAAAATATCTCAAGGACCAAAACCGAAACCTTATTAAGATTCTCACCTTTTCATGAGATCCTCTCAACTCTCACATGAACTCAAGATATCATGTATCAAGATGGAAAAGTATTGTGCATTTAAGAGAAGTACAAATGTGTTGACCTAAGGTCTTAATCTATATGTCTACTTTCTAACCCAATTTACGGTGCATCAATCAGAGTTTTCTACAAAGAGTTATAGCAATTCTCCCACAAAGGACTTGATATGGACATAGTGCAACTTTACAGCTAAAACTGTACCAATTGGCTGAGAATTAGGTTCTCTACCATATATTTCTGGAAAGCTCTATGTGTCTACATTCTAACTCAATTTACAGTGCATCAATCGGAGTTTTCTACAAAGAGTTATAGCAATTCTCCTACAAAGGACTTTGACATTCCAGCAGATTTTTGATGATTTTAGAGCAGTAAAACAGCATGCTATCCTCAAAAACAGCTTGTTGGCTTAAGCCATTTTTTTTTTCAACAGCTCAAAACGATCCATTAGGTGACGTATACGTGAGTCCAATTCACCACAACCATAACCACAACCTCAAGAGTCACTCATTTTTGATGATATCAAAGGGGGAGAAATAATGTGTGTGATGTGTGTGATTTTTTAAGCCAAGTTTAAAGAGTGATAATGGTACACACTCTAAGAACTATGACTATATTTAAGTTTTAACTATTAAACTATTTCTTTCATTTATATTTATATGCTATTTATGCTTGTTATTGTTTACACACATTAATTTATTGTCATCATAAAAAAGGGGGAGATTGTTGACCTAAGGTCTTAATCTTATTTTGATAATAACAATAAATCAATCATGTGTAATTTGGGAGTATATTATTCATTTACATTTTTATCTATGCACCTATTTAGGGGGAGCATATTATTCATATGCTTAAAATTATTATCTTTTTATAAACACACATTAACTCTATTGTCATCATCAAAAAGGGGGAGATTGTTGACCTTAAAGTCAATTAATCTTATTTTGATAATTACAATAAGTTAATAAAGTGTTATTTAACCGAGGATCAAGCGCTTACCATTGCGCCAAAAGCTATAGCTGTTAGCGAAGGCGCAACTTTATTTCCTTGTACCCAACGACCATTAGAGCGCCATGGCATTAGATAACCTGCACACCGGATATACCCTCCGGATTCACCACGGAGAGGAGCACAATTGTGGATTTACCTCCAACAATCACCCCCCCACAATGGCGCGCCCCAGGTATCGAACATGTGACCTCCTCTAATACCAATTTTATTAGAGCTTAAAATATGATCATTTAAAATTAATATGAATTTATTTTAAAACTCGGTTTTTGTAAAATGATGTTTTTCAAATAAATTCAATTTCAAGCTAGTTTGAATCAATCTTTAAAAGATGCAAGAATATGTTTGAGCTATAGGGATTTGATCAATAAAGTATCTATACATAAAATCTAAGCACTCACTCCATTTAATGATAATTCAAGTCTTCGTGATGCTTGATTTTCTTGTGCGTATCTTTACTTGTTTGATGTTCTTGATCCTTTCTTGGTTTTGATAACTTGTAGAATATGTAGAGATCATTCTTGTGCATATCTTCACTTGCTTGATGATCTAGATCTTTTCTTGGCTTTGTATAGCACATGTATATCACTGGAGTTCATTTCTTGTGAGTAGATGCGTTTGTAAAACTTGTGTGAGATTTGCTTCGGTTTGAAGTTACACTTGGTCGGAAGATATATCGGTTAAAATGGCTATTATCATTGGAACAATCGAGTTAAATAACACTCTACTAACTTATTGTAATTATCAAAATAAGATTAATTGACTTTAAGGTCAAGAAAATGAATTCAATCAACCTTCTTAAAGGCTAGATACTTTATTATTTGAGTGAGTGCTTAGCTTTATGTAAAGTTATTATCATTAATCACAAACTAAGCTCAAACATGATTTTTTATCATTCATTGCATTTAAACTACTTTCAAAATCAAAGTTTGAATATAACTTCATTTGCAAAGCTATTTCTCATAAACCAATTTTCTTGTAAAAATCATATCTAATTAATCTGGTTGATTTAATGCTCAAAACCAACTCCAACATGCTTAGAATAACCTTTAGAACACTCCTCAAGCTTTCTATTGATTTGAGGTTTGGGCTGTCTTGGGATTCCAAAAGCATGTAGTCGACTACATGGATTTGTGGTGAGTCAACTACACCATGTAATAGACTACATGGTGACTAGGTTAGTCGATTACAAGGCCAAAAAACTAGCCGTTGAAAAGTTGGTAAATGTCCAATTTTGACCCATAACTCCTTGTAACCACTTCAAACGGCCATATCCTTTTACAATATATATATATATATATATGAGATCTTAGACACATTTTTGCACACTTGAATGATCATACAAACCCATTTTTCATATATCCTCATTATTCAAGTATACAAGTTATTGCATTAATCATATTCTTCATATTTAAGCTTATTTATTGATCAATCTTGATATCTCTTAGTACGAGCTTTATTTGTAATCCTTCAAACAGTTCAGAGCTATTGTACATTGGTGTTAGCCACCAAAACTCATTTAAATCATATTTGTGAGAGGTGTATCTCATAGTTTAACAAGAGTGATTTCTTGTGTGAGTATTGTGAGTAAATCAATACTTGTAAGAGTGTGTGAGAATAATACACTTGGAGAGGTTTAATCTTCACCCGGGAGAAGATCGGTATTAGTGAAAATTCTCTGGAAACTATTAGAGCGCGGATGTATGGTCCAACAAACTGAACCGTGTGGACAAAACGTCTTATTCTTCTATTGGTTTAATCTTTATAACTAAAGCTATTTATTTTATTACTATATTATTGCTTATGATTGAGATTGCTTGGTTGAATTGTTATTTCCTTAATACATTTGCTTAGTTGAATTGTTTTACTTAAACATTTTTAGAAAACTTTTAAATTCCGCATTAAGTTTTATAAACCCTATTCATCCCCCTCTAGGGTTGATTTTCGACCAACAGTATAATTCACAGAAGGGATCTTGCATGAACGCCATAGTCGGATTACTACATTGATCGACACTGTTACTCAAAAACGCCATATACTATTATATTTCTCTCATTTCACCGTGTAAGTACCATACGGTATACAACAACATTATACCGTTATTGGTCAAGTGGGCATATATGTCATCCAACCTGAGCCGTGTGCCCATGTTGTAACACCATTTGCAAGGACATGGATAGAATCCTGTCGCACTGTTGCCATTCTCTCATACAAAGGTGTAAAAATTCATTACCTCTATAATGAATTGCGTTGAACCTCTTGAGCATTGCTTCCAAGATTTATCCATTTTCACTATCATATAATATATATATTTTAAACAATAAAAATATATTTTCAACAATAAACATATATTTTCAAATCTAAAAATCTACAAATTTATACTAAAATATTAGCATCCACTATCAATAATACTAACCAAGAGATCAAATAAGGGTAACAACAACATCAATATCATATATTCAACAACAAATATACATTTTTTACACAAATCTCAACATATATATAAACACACAAATTACTTAAAAATTAATACTAATAAGAGATAAAGTACCTAAAGATCAAAAAGTATATACATACGTCGCCTTCAAATCGTCAAAATCACCCAAAAATCACTCCAAAACCTTCAAATCTCGAAAATGGAGGAGCTGTTATTTGAAGATGAAAAGACCTTTAGGCCACGAAAGTATATACATACGTCGCCTAATAATTAACATAATAGACGTAGATATATAAGTCCGTCGCCTAAAGGGCCAGGTTAGTCCTAGTTGACCATCACTTATAGTATTGGTGGTCAAAAGGTTTTAGGTGACGTACGTTGTGTCCTTCATCTCCTAAGGTATTCTTAGCCGACCAATATGATCCCTCCGTCACCTAGGTTTATCCTAGGAGATGCAGCATTACCCTAGTCATATAAGAAAACCTAAGGCGACATATGTGTTTCTTCGTTGTCTCCGTTTATCCTAGGCGACGTAATGTATTTACTACGTCGCCTAAACCCCCACTGGTGTAGTGAATAGGTCTTGTCTAAAAAATTTCTCTGCAAAATAACCACATAATTATATATTTTTTTATATTAAGGGTCTATATTTGACCAAACTTCAAAAGAAATACAACGTTAAGTTTGTAGTAGCTTTTCAAAATATAGAAATCCTAAATACCCCACTTGGTGGACCGTGATACAAGTTCAACTCCATTTTGAATAGTTTCAAAAATCCTTTAAGGAACAATATGGCTAGGGAGGGTTATCTCATTTGTATATCTTATTATGCTTTATTATTAACATTCATGGTCTGCTCTTTGACTAGAGTTTTTATTTTTTATTTTTTATTTTAAAAATAAAATAAAATAAAATTACCATACTACTTAAAAGCAAGCTCCTCCACTTAGGCTTTGGATGGAACTAAAACTATTTAAGAGTGATCCAGCAAGAAATGGCCAATTCGACGTTGAAAACCATTTACTGTCTGGTGCCCCAAGTGCTATCATTCTGGGCAGGGGTGGAGCGACGTCAGCTGGATTGTTTGCATAAATTTACAAAGTATACGAGTTGTTGTGTGATATTTTAGAAATTAGGGGGTGTTTGTGTAATTGAAGAAGCTTGTTCGGTAGGGGATCTATGTGTGATTAAAACTATAAGTGTGAGGGTATAGTTTCGTAACATACTTTAGGCCAGGTGATAAAAAGGAAAGTAGGCAGTTTGTTTTGTTCTTCCCTGCCCCTTTGATCTCTAAAGCAACCACCCCTTTGTTGGTCAAAGCAGCCGTTCATTTTTTGCCTCTAAGCATAGTCGCAACAAGCTGAAGGCCAGCAGTCTAGCATTCTTCATTTGTATTGGTCTCTTAGGTTAGATTTCTTTTTAATAATCATATACAATTTTTTTTTAAAAAAATTGAATATTAAGAATTAGGTGTTTTAATGTTGATTTGCTATTTAGATTGTTAATATATTTGTTTGTTGATTATTATTTATTATTGATTTTCTTATTAGATTGTTAAATATTGATATTAAATTTGATTATTGAGGTTAATTTGCTTATTAGATAGTTATTTGATAAATTAATATTGAGATTAATATATGTGCTTGTTGGGTATAGTTGGTTGAATACTGAGTTGATAAAAATATTTCAAAATATATAATTGATTTTAGTATATAATTTTTAACTTTTTAGAAACATAATGGAGAAATATTTAGTAAAGTAAGGGTAAGTTCTACTTCTCGAAATGTTGGTTCGAGTTCTAATCCAAATGTTAAATCTACATTTTCAAATGTCGATTCTACTCTGTCAAATATAGGTTATTTCGCTCCGAATGTCGATTCCATTATTCCAAATGTTTTTTTCAATTCTTGTTGTATTATTACTTTGGCCCATCTGAACAAAAATTTTGACTCCGCCACTGATTCTGGGACCATATACCAATCAAGAAAATAAATATATAGTTTTCTTAGTTGGGTACAAGTTAGACAGATAATTTTAACAACAAAAATATGATAAGCGCCTTATAAGTAGTGATCAATTATTGGATAGTAATGGTTATGTAGCTGCAAAGGAAACAGTTGTCTCCTTTTTTTTCTTTTTTTTTAATATTTGCTATTTTGGTGTCAAAATCTACTTAGAATTTTTTGAAAAAAAAAATGCATATATTGGCTATTTCAAAATCTACTTAGACTTAGGGTGCATATTAATTGGAAAAACTATTATTTTCCAACATAAGAATAAAAAAATAAAAAATAAAAAAATTAAAAAAAATAAAAATAAAATTATATTAGGTCTTTATACAAAAAGAGGGTGGACTTCAATATATTGAAAATGAGCATCCGTGTGGTTTATCCTCATGGATATCCAGGTAGAAGAAGAAGGCAACTGCTACTTTTGAAAAAAAAAAAATCTACATTTTTTTTTCTAACTCTATTCATAAGTGACGGGCCAAAAAGATTGACTAAAGAAAATTTTGGATAATGTTAGGGCCCGTTCGGTAACGTTTTCGGAGAATGTTTTCAAAAAATGAAAATGAGAAAATGGATTTTCCGAGAACGAAAATAGTGAAAACATTTTCCGAGAACGAAAACAGTGAAAATGAAGATTGCAAGACTGAAAATGGTGAAAACATCATTTTGGCGTTTTTGCGTTTTATGCTTTAAACTTGAATTTGTTTTCCGAAAATGTTTTTCGTGTTTTTGTCAATATCCCACCGAGCGCATTTTTTATCCGTTTTTGAACTCAAAAAACAAAAATGGGTCTCTAAAAATGCTACCGAACGGACCCTTAGAGTTCCGTCGAATCCTGGGAGTTAAAAAAGCATCACTAATGATTGTGTATATTTTGTTTGTATAAAATCTTATGTGTAAGGAAGTTTGACAGATAAATTATACACATCGTTTGATTCGGGTATTAAAAAGTGGGATGGGATTATTAATACCACTTTTTTTATAATACCTTGTTTGATTCGCACATATGTGCTGGGATTACTAATACCGGTACTAACTTAATACCACTCTTTGTGCTATAATTTAATACCAGGGGGAGGTGGTATTGTTTATCCAGGATTAAGAAAAAGGAACCATATATTTTCAAAAATGCCATTACTAGTATAATATTTTCAAAAATGCCACTACTACTACTACTACTATATTATTATTATTATTTTAATTTTTTTTTAATTTTTTTTTAATTTTTTTTTTATTTTATTAGTCCAAAATATAATCTCGTATACAAGTTATAGAACTAAACAAGGTATTAATATCAGCATGAGATATCCCAGTATTAATACTGTATGAATCAAACATGGTATTGGTATTAAATTAATACCAGGATTAATAATCCAGTACTATTAATACTGGTATTATTAATCCCACTGATCCTAATCCCTGAATCAAACGAGGCCTAATGGTATTCACGTGTAAAATTTAAATGGATTGATTAAAATCACGCAAATGGAATGTATATATCATTAAATATATGTTCAACAATTTTGTATGAAATTTTCTCATACATAATTTCATAGTCACACAGATGGTGAATTTCATAGTCACACAGATGGTGTGTCAGCTCCATTTAATTGTTTTCATGCATGATAGAAAATTTCCATGATGAGAGCTAAATGTAGATTATGTGATAAAGGGAAAAAAAATGAAAAAAAATCATGTGACTCCCTTACCATGTCACATTGAAATGCACAGCTCCCATTTTTACATTTGTAATATGAAAATTTATATATGTAGAAATGATCGATCATTAGAGATGGCCATCAATTTTTAGGTCTGCATCTCTAATTTGTTCAATTTTCTATTTTATTTTTAGCTATTTTTTATGCTAGCACAATAATTTTTTTGTGTTATATATATTTTTTAACTCCAATGGAAAAATCGACTAGAGTTAGCAGTCGCAGAAGCACTAATTTTACTAAGACGGATAACTATGGCACTAAATATTTTTTCAATTAAAAGGGACAAATTAATATTAGCAGTATTTGTTGCATAATTAGAGAAAATTTGGTATAAATGTATAATTTTCAATTTTGTAAAGACAATTTAAATTAAAATGCCAATTTTGGAAAACTAAAAGGGGAGCAATATATTGTTCCCCTTGGCCACTCCTGCCTCTTAAGTGTACCCAATACCCATATGGTGTTTTCGATTGTTGCATTTTTATCATATTTGAGTAAAGGCACATTTAAAAGGCTTCCACAACCACCCCCCACCCCCCCGTTTTCTCATAGCTAGGTAGAAAATAGCCTATTTTTATTTAACTTAGCATTTTTTTGGTGAAGAGAGAATGATGTATTGGGCACAAATTCTATTCAATTATGGTGTTCCATCTTACACAAAATAAATTTGTCAACATTTCTAGACGTAGAAATAATGATAGAAATAAACACAGTATGAATCACCATCCACATCATACTAAAATCACTAAAAAAAAAATAAACAGAACATATTTCTTCCTTTTTAATAAAATATCAAAATCAAAAATATCCCACCACTTGAGCGGCCGTGACATAGGTTCAAACTCCGTTACACAGTGGCGGATCTAGGAAATTTTATTGGGGGGACCACACAATTTTTAACAACGTAACATAACATAAAAAATGTAAAGTTGCATTACAAAATAGAAAAAAAAAATTGCGCTACAAAATACAAACCTTTTAAAGTTCAATATTGCTAAAATTGTGCTCGACTTTCTTTCAAGTCACGGAATTCATCAATGATCAATTTAGTAATAATATTTTTTGCAATTTCCCTTTCAATGAAGATAGTCAAAGAATTTGTGGGTACTCTCAAGCTCTCTCTCTTAGTATCTCTCTGCTATTTTTTTTTTATTTGTGGGGGACCACAATAAAAATTTAATAATTTTTTTTTTTTACATATATATTAAAAAAAAACCTTGGGAGGGGACCATGGCCCCCTTAAAGACCACCTACATCTGCCCCTACCGTTACATATAGTTTCAAAAATCTTTTAAGAGATAGTTTGGCTAGGGAGAGTTATCCCATTTATATAGCTTATTATGTTTTCTTAATAAAATTACTTCACTGATAATTTTATTTTTATTTTTTGAAAACTAGTAATAACAAAAATCAATCAAATTAAAGGTTTTTTTTTTCTTTTTTAAAAAAATATAAAAACACGCTACCACTTAAAAACAAACTCCTCCTCTTGGGCCTTGGATGGATTTACAACCATTACCCAGCAAGAAAGGGCCGAGTCAAACTACATTCTACATTTATGTATCCCACCACAAAAAAATTGATTGCTTAATCTTTCATTAGATAATCACCTGGAAAACCATTTCTTGTCTGCCAAACACCCCAACTGCTATCATTCTGGGACCATACTACTCAAGAAAATAAATAAATAGCTTTCTCGTTTGTGTACAAGTTAAATAATTTTAACAAGAAAAAAAAATATATGGTAAGTGCTTTATAAGTGATCTCGGTTACTGGACAGTAATGATTATGTAGCCGTAAAGGGAGCAGTTGTCTCCCTTTGTTTTTAAATATTTGCTATTTTAGTGTTAAAATCTCTTTACAGATTTTATTTTATTTTTCATATATTAGGTATTTTGAACCCTTGTAAATAATTTTGAGAAAAATAAAATTACTATTGATTTCAAATGCTAGTTGTTCCCCTTAACCAAATTTATGGATCCGCCCTTAATTTAGATTTAGGGTGCATATTAGTTGGCGAAACTGTTAGTTTCCTTTAAAAAAATTAAACAAATAAAAAAATAATCTTAGGTCCTTTATTTCTATATATTGAAAAATGGGCATCCATGCGGGGAGAAGAAGAAGAAGATGGGTTGAAAAAGGAGGCAACTGCTACTTCTTTAAATTTCTTTTTTTATATTTTTTTCTTACTCTGTTCATAAGTGACGGGCAAAACGATTGGCCCAAAATTTTTTTGGACGAGATTAGAGGTTTGTCAAATCTTGCGAGTTAAGTTATAGTATTATAAAAATGGGTGGTGTTTTTAATTTCGTATTATAAATAATGAAGTAACTCCCAAAAATGATAAAAGGAAAAACCTTATTTTAAGTGTGCTCGAGTTATACCAATAATTATTTTAAGTACAACAGGGTGTTGAAGAGTAATTTTTAAGAAAGCTTGCAATTAATCACCTCTTCATTATTTTAATTGTGTTCTAGCTATTAATTGATTTACTATAAGTATTTACTTACACTGTCTCAAATTAAGGGCACTATTATTTACGCCCTCCAAATGTGTCACAAACACCCCTTTCTAAAATTTAACTAAAAACACATTTTAACGCTCCCGTCTCCCTTATTCATCAAAAACACCCCCTCAATTGCCTGATGTTAGGCAAGTGCTTAGCAACACTCTCTCTCCTCATTTGAGCCGAGTTTATTTGGGTGCACTCACCTCTCATTAAGCAGGCTTTATTTGAAAAGCACTCCAACAATATATTGCTTGATGTTAGACGAGTTTATATCAACAAACTCTCCCCATGTAGACCGCCTATATGCGGACCGAGTTTAATAAACTCTCCCCGTGTGGACCGGATTTAATAAAAATTGTTAGCGTAATAAAGTTTTTATTAACTTAGAAATTGCTACATCGAATCACATTACTAATAATAATACTTTTTTCTTTCAAATTAATGATTATGTTGTCATAACCTAGTTAGGTGTCTTTCAATTCATATATGATTATATAGTATATGGAAGGGGCGGTTTTAGAATCCAACCAATATAAGGATCGAAGATTGTGTACGTAGTTGATATTGTAAAAAACTTTGAAAAGATTATATTACCTTTGACACGAGTTACGAAAAGTGATTCAAAAATTAGTTGTATGTATTTTAATATCTATGCATCTATAAACCGGAAGTGCCTGAATTTAGTTATGATATTGAATTTTGGATTTTTTTTCTCTTTTACCCATGCATTAACTTTTTTTAATGAAAAATCATTTATGTAATTCATATCTGCAAGCTCCATAGTAAAATAGAAAGCACATTTCTATTTGCCTGCTTTATCATTTATTAAATGTTTTTCATTTCAACTTATATATCGATATATCATGTAAATAAAAAAAGAGCTTGTATTACAAAACTCGCATCTGCTGAATCTCTAGTATCAATAAATGTTAATTATATTATAAAATATTTAATTATATGTTAAAATAATTTGTCAAGAATCGAATCTAACATTCAGCGGTTAGAGATTTCGGCTTTTAAAAAAATGGATTTAAAACTGAATATCAAAATTATGTTGCAAGCATAGTTTATATGAAAAGAAAACTATGAGTTAAACTGAATATCAAAATTATCAAAAGGCCTTGAAACGGTTTAAATTGGTGCTTACCTGCTAGTACCATAGTATAGATAGTTACGAGGCTGGATTAGTAGTTATCCTAATTTAACAAACAAGTGGATGACATTTTCTTAATTGAATTTTAGTGCTTTGTAGTTTTCTTAATTAAATGGCCGGTCGGTATTTTTAAAACATTTTCTTATAGTCAATTTGTAAAGATCAACAACGGTTAAACCAATGAACAAAAAATAAAAAACCAACGGTTAAACCAATGTATGAGGGTAAGTTGGAGTGGGTATCCAAATTTAATAAACTATGAATCAAGTGTTTTAGAGTCTTCTTAAAAAGGGTTTTTATTGTTAATTTCTTTTAAACATTTTTTTTTTATTGTCAATTAATTAGTAAAGATCAATAAGTCACTAAAAGAGTATCCCAGGCCAGTGAATGAAGTGCAGGGGTTTGGGTGTTAGCAAGGGATATGATGATATTATTGTGGCCAAAAAAAAAAAGAAACCATTAAAAACATTAACGTTCTTTTCATCTCACATAAAAAAGTAGAGCGGTTATTTATATATATACTAGAACATGTGGCAATTTTTTTAGAACTTTTGAATAATAGTCAATTAAGTTGTACTTCTTGGTCATGGATTCAACTTTTATTAAATGGTGGGCCAGGTGGCTTAGTGGTTTACTAGATTTATATGAGGGACGATTTATTTAGCAAGAGATCAATGCTTGAATCCTTCTTGGTCCAGTTGCCAAAAAAAAATAAAAAATCTTTTATTAAATGGTGATTATATTTTCACCTCCAATAATACTTGAATAATAGTCAATTAAGTTGTACTTCTTTTAGTGTTAAAGGTCATGGATTAAACTTTTATTAAATGGTGGCCCAGTGGTTCACTAGATTTCTTTGAGGGACGATTTATTTAGCAGGAGATCAGTGCTTCAATCCTTCTTGGTCCAGTTGCAAAAGAAAGAAAAAATTTATTAAATGGTGATTATATTTTCACCTCCAATAATACTTGGTTTCACTCTCACTCTTCTTTCAGACCCTGAGTACCGAGTAAGGGTAAGTTATTTGTGGATTGAGAACCAAGTATAAATATATTATTTGGTGTTTAGGGGGCGAGTAAGGCATTGTCAGACTTATACTCGGCTCTCAAGGACCTAATAACAAGCGCTTACTCAGTGTTCAAGGACTTAATGAAAGGTGGAGTAAAACCAAACATTATTGGGGGTGAAAATAGAATCACTTTATTAAAAGTGATATTATAATTTACTATTTTTTTTCGTACATGCCAACGGATAGATCAAGGATGTTCAATTATTAAGGAGGACCAGGCGGGACTGGATACTTTCATTGTGATTAGTCAATGTTTCAACTGCTTGAGCTTTGATTCGAATTCACTCTGAAGGTTATACGTTTTAATGGTTATGTATAAATTTGTGGCTTTGACTGTGATGGAGACCAACTTGGCTTTGAAAACTCGTGTGTTTCTCTTGCGTAGATTTTTCTTGGATTAATTTTAGCTTTTCTAATGTTCTTTTTAAAATGTAAAAACGCATAAGAAACTAAGTCTACTCTAACGGCCGTATGTATCATGGATTTTTAGAAACATTCTATGTCTATTTAGCAATGTTATTGTGTTAATGCAAAAGTTCCATATAAGGTATTTCTATTGGTGTCATCTCAATTTATCTAATTCTTTGATCTTACTTCACACCTTATTTTAGAAAAATGTGAAAATATGGATTAGATGGTATTGTCGGTTCCATTATATCGGTCTCTATTGAGTGTTTATTTTTTGCTTAGCCAAGGTTTTGTCTATTTCGTAACTTTCTACTACGTTATAAAGTTACCTGGTCTAGTGTACGTTCAAGTTTACTCTCCCAAAGACTGACACTACTCTATCAATTGATGAGTATATATATATAAAAAGAAAAAGAGAAGAAATAAAACACCGTGTTTGGAAAAAGTACCATCAATTACGTTGAAGTTATCACTCAAAATCCCGTGATTTCTTGTGCGAAGCTTATGTGATGCTGCCCTCACTAGCTTTCCTACTCACCAAATGTAATAAAAATGCATGAAGTTCTTTTCCTCAGACTTTCCTTTCCATTTCCATGACTATCAGAGGGGTCCTTAGTTTCTTTCTATGTTTTCTTTTTTGCTTGACAAATAGCAGCCAAAGAGTATCTCAGTGAATGAATGAAGTGCAGGTGTTTGGGTGTTAGTAAGGGATATGATGATATTATTATGGCACAAAAAAAAATTAGTCAAAAAAATAAAAATTAATGTATTCTTTCCAACTTACATCAAAATTAAGTAGAGCAATTATCTATATATACTTCGACACATGCAAATTTTTTTTAAAAAACTTTTGAAGTAATATGATCCTGTTTGATTAAGTAGTCAATTAAGTTGTACCTCTTCTAATGTAAAAAGTCATGTGTTCAACGTGTATTAGAACTGATATTTATTTATTTTAATTAAAGAAGTTTAATTTGATTAGAAACCCAAATATAATCACTAAATGCTAGTATGAGTATCTTAATTTGGAACATATGTTGCACATAAAAGGCTAATAAGTCCTTCCCTATCTGAATAAAGGAAGGCCAATCCATACGCACCAAGACTAAGTGAATCAAAAAATATTTGTTATATATATATAATGCACGTGCAATTTGCATATATATGTATAATTTGTAGAAAACTATGAATAAAACTGAATATCAAAATTATCAGAAAGCCTTGAAACAGTTGAAATTGGTGCTTACTTTATACAATAGTGTAGATTGTTACGAAGCTGAATTAGTAGTTATCCTAAATTAAGAAACAAGTGGATGACATTTTCTTGATTGTATTTTAGTGCTTTGTAGTCTTCTTAATTAAATGGCCGGGCGGTCGTTTTTAAACATTTTCTTATAGAGAATTTGTAAAGATCGACAACGGTTAAATCAATGAACAAAAAATAAAAAACCAACTGTTAAACTATGAATCATGTGTTTTAGAGTCTTCTTAAAAGGGTTGTTATTGTTAATCTCTTTTAAACATTTTTTTTTATCGTCAACTAATTTGTAAAAGATCAATAAACCACTAAAAAAGTAGCTAGTGAATGAATGAAGGGCAGGGGTTGGGTGTTAGCAAGGTATATGGCGATGTTGTTATGGCAAAACAAAAATAATACATTTAATAAAAATAAAAATAACACATTTAGGTGCGTTTGTTTGGCAATATTTTTCGTGGAAAATGAGCATTTTTCACTTGATTTGACAACTTAAGGTGTTTGATTGGCTTTTTTTTCTTAGCAATTCAATTCCCACTTTTGGCTTACACATGTGCATTTTCAAGGCAATTGACGAAAATGTTTTATTTGGGGGAGGTGATTTTTTATTTTTCATGCTTGGGCACGGTTCACGAGACAAGGTTTTTACCATTTTTTACATTAAAAATGCCATAACTTAAAATATAAAATTCAAAATAATATAAATATTTAATATTTAAAATATACTAATTAAGATCAATTAAACAAGATCCATCATGACTATATAATTATGTAAAAAAAATATCAACAATTTTTTCTACATTAAAAATGGCATAATACAACCAATATTTTTCGGGTAGAAAATTAAGGCAATCAAACACACTACAATACATTTTTCATGCAACTCAATTCTAGGCAATTCAATTGCCGATAACTTATTTTCTTTCCATGCAAATTCCACGCTTGTAATCAAACGCACCATTTGGTTCTTTTCATCTTACATAAAAAGGTAGAACGATTATTTATATATATATACTAGAACACGTGGCAATTTTTTTAGAACTTTTGAATAATAGTCAGTTACTTGCAAAAGAAAATAAATTAAGTTATACTTTTTTACTGCTAAAAGTCATGGATTCAACTTTTATTAAATGGTGTATTTTATGGGATTACTCTAGTGGATCACTAAATCCCTACGAGAGACGATTTATTTAGCGAGAGATTCCGTATTCGAATCTCTCAAGGTCCAGTTTTCAAAAAAAAATAAAAAAATCTTTTATTAAATGGTGATTATATTTCCACCGCATATTAATCGGTGTATAGGGGGCGAATAAAGTATTGTCAAACTTATGCTCAACCCACAAGGACTTAATAGTGAGCGCATACTTGGTGCTTAAAGACCGAATGAAAAATGAGAATAGAATCAAATATTATTGAGGGTGAAAACAAACCTTCCATTTTCATTCAATTGTTTACAGCTATACACGTTAGACATTAACTTAAAAAAAAAAAAAAAAAAGGAAAACCACCAAAACCTACGTCGTAATGCGCTCAAAACTCATATTGATTAATCAATCAATGCTTTCAAACGGAAGAGGGAAATTGAAAAAATTATTGGTCCAGATTTACCATCTTATTTTGTGTTTTTAGGCTCCTTTTAATGTCAAAATGTAAAATAGTAGGAAAAACAATGTGCTTTTGTGAAAAGTTGAGAGATGCAGTTAAATTAACTCTTACTTTTTAGTTGCTTCTTTGGAAATTTTTACTTCAAGTGATAGTGAAATTTTTTTTTCTTCACAAAACATAAAAGAAATGGAAGATATATACTCATAAAAATAAGTATGAGATAGAGAGTATCTTAACACAACGGGTGGGTGGATGGTATGATTTGGATAGAGGGAGTAAAAAACAATTTATAATGTAATTATTGTTTCTTAAACTTGTTTCTCAAAAAGGTATTGAATTCAAATCTCATTACACCAATGACGTAGCAAAAAAAAATAAAAAATTCTTTCCAAAGTATAGCAAAAATTTTAAGGATACCGATGTAAGAAGTCTAACGGTGAATTGACTCATGTATAAAGAGCTAAAGATAATTTAGAAAATAAATACTAATTAAAAAAGTGTAAAAGATTGTATACAAAATA
The DNA here is from genome assembly GCA_021464415.1 of Lonicera japonica. Classification (NCBI taxonomy): domain Eukaryota; kingdom Viridiplantae; phylum Streptophyta; class Magnoliopsida; order Dipsacales; family Caprifoliaceae; genus Lonicera; species Lonicera japonica. Next base: position 45,987,731 of record CM038465.1, on the reverse strand, counting down.
AAGAGTCATAATGAAGAAACTCTTTTACGAGTGTACAATTACTAAAAAAATATGGAAAATTTATAAAAGAGAAATGGAGTCAAATGATGTTAACAAAAAAAAAAGAAGGAAACAAAATGAGTGATTGATCTTTCTTTTCAAATATTTTTAGGATGCGGTTCTTTAACTTTTTTTTTTTTAAAAGAAAGGCCGGGGTTCTCAAAACCATGCATATTTGTTATTTTTAGTTACACGTACCCTATTTTTGACCATTTCTCAGTCACACAAATTATACGAATGATTGAAAATTCATAAATATTAAAATACTATATTGGTAAATTTGAGTACTCGTCAGAAACAAATATTTTACTTGATGGATTGCATCTTTAAAAATAAAAAATTTAGTGCATTGCTTTTCAAATTCTGTTTTAGACAGAGACGGGATTATAAAAGAAAAAAAAATGGAGAAAATGGGAAAAACGCGTCCTCTCTCTCTCCTTTTCATTTAGTCTTCAATTGGCAAAGCTCAGCAACTCATTTAAAAGATATATATGTATTAGAGTCTAGGCACACCAGAGAGTTGTTATTACTTTCACCATATATCCTTTCTCCAACTACAAATCCTAACCTTCTCAAAGAAATAAAATAATGGCAGAGGCTGTTGTCTCTTTTGTTGTTGAAAGACTTGGTGATTTGTTGATTGAAGAAGCAAAATTCATACACGGAGTGGGTGGCCAGGCTCAAGAGATCTACCGTGAGTTAAGGTGGATGCAAGCTTTCTTAAGGGATGCAGACTCGAAGGGAAATGAGGAACAAAGGATCCGCGAATGGGTGGCCGACGTGCGAACACTTGCATATGATGCAGGCGATGTGCTCGAAAGTTTTCTTCTCAGAGTTGAATCCAAGAGAAAAGGAGGTATTCGAGGTATCCTTAAAAGGTATCATTGTATCTTGAACGAATATGTAGTCCTTCACAAGATTGGGTCAAAGATCCAAGAAATCAAAGACAGGATCTCTGGACTCCGTTCTCGTTTAGATACTTATGGCATAAGATCTTTATCCGAAGCCCAAGACAGCTCCAATTTTGCCAATGAAAGGCAAAATCAATTAAGGCGGACCTACTCCCACGTAATTGAAGATGATTTTGTTGGGTTGGAAGTAGATTTAGAGAAATTGGTTGCTCATTTGGTGAATGATGAAAAGGATGCAAATGAATATTACTCAGTTGTTTCTGTTTGTGGGATGGGTGGGTTAGGAAAGACCACTATTGCTAGAAAAGTGTACAATCATGCCAAAGTCAAACGTCACTTTGATGCTTTTGCTTGGGTATGTATATCTCAAAAATGGCAACCCACGGATATCTTGCAACAGATCTTGATTAAATTCATTCCAAAAGAGAAGGATAGAATTGTCAACTCAAGCGATGATGAATTGTTCAGGAAGCTTTTTAATATCCAGCAAGAGAAAAGATGCCTTATAGTTCTGGATGACATATGGTCAAAGGATGCTTGGGATTCCTTAAAGAATGCATTTCCAAGGGAAGGCACGAATAGTAAATTATTACTTACAAGTCGTAATGCGGAAGTTGCATTGCACGTGGATCCAGAAGGCTTCTGTCACCGACCACAACTTTTAAATGAAGATGAATCATGGAAGCTGCTAAAGAAGAAAGCGTTTAGCAGCAAGAGAGATCACACTGGTAATTTATCACACTCATCTCTATCCCATATTTTGTTTCAACTCTATACCACTGCTTAAAGAATACTTTTTTATGTTACCATGATAATAGGACTCTGTGACTTGTCTTGACGTTATACATGAAATTTACAAGCACGAATTAAATAAGGACGCGAGGGAAAAAATATAAGAGCATTTCCAATAGCCTTTTATTTATGTTTTTGTGTAGAACTTACAAAATTTGTCAAAAAAATGGTCTCCAACAGTCTTTTAAAAATGAATTTTGTGTAAATTGAATAGGTAAAATATACTCACAATATACATTGCCTTGTCAGCTTTTTCTTTCTCAATTTTTTTACTAAAACATTAAAATGTAATTTTTAATACAAAATATAACTTCAAATAAAAATTATATATTGAAATCTACGCATCCAGAGTTATAAGTCAAGGTCTGTTGTGACTATAAGTCTATGTATAAAAAAAATTGCAAGAAAAAAATGTAAAATTGCATAAAATAACATCTGACAAGTGTTGATATCTTATCGGTTTTTTCAAAGTTTACACAAGAACTTACATAACTTTTATTGAAGCATATTTTTTTCAAGCTTTAGGTTTTGTGTAAAAATTAATTGACATTTAGGTTTTACACTTCAAATTTTACACAACTGTTGGAGATGCTCTTAAGAGGTAGATCTAGGTTATTATATCTACATCATGTATTTAATAGATACTAGTCACATATTGTACATGCATGTGCAATTTATATTATTTAAATCTTGTTACAGCATATGTTATGAAAAAGAAGATTACCAGGACACTCGGGCCTTGGCATTGTAATGAAAGAGATGATAGTCTCATAACAAACTAAAGTTTAATCCTAGTCCCCTTCCCCATATCAAAAAATATAAATATAAATTATAATGGTAAAAATTGAAAATAAAAAAATATGATGGACCTTGTTGATATTTGTCCTACGTTCATATAAAGAATAAAATATTTAAGTTGCCGGCGATTAGATGTTTGTTTATACTTTCCAAGTAGCAAGAGTCAATAATTTTTCTAGTTTTTTTAGGAATTCGAAAGATTAAAAAAATTGACGGGGGGGCCTAGGAGTGGTTGAAAATGAAAACAAAAAAAGTCGGAAGAAATTGGGCATTAATAGTGGAATTTTGGTGGGAAAATTTCACATTTCTTATTGTCTACGTTATATAAGAGTGATTGAAAATGAAAAAAAAATAAAAAAATGGGGGGGGGGGGGGGGGGGGGGGGGGGGGGGTTGGAAATTCACATTTCCTACTGGCTACATTTATATAAAAACATAATACTTCTAAAATCGGACTTTGCCCCAATGAAAGAGTGAAAATTCATTAGGGGTTCCAACGTTCAATCCCACTCCCCTACTCTCTCCAAAAATCACCTGGATTTATCATTACTTGTATTAAATAATAAACACAGTATTTCTACAGGACACATTGAGCAACGACCATAATGATATTTCATTAATCTTAGTTAATGAACTGGGTCCATAACGATTAAGGTTTACACATTCATTATTATTGACGACAGTAGAAGTGACACATCCTTGTGTCCACAAAGCTTGACCCAATCCAAATTATCTGTTCGAAGAAATACTAATAAAGAAAAGAGTAAACTTTCCTTATGCTTTTCAGCAATTTTATTTTAATTTGCACTATATGGCCAATAAATATATATATATATATATATAATATTTGTGTGTGCGGGCGTAAGCGTGCTCGTGTGTGGGGTTTACATTAGTAAAAGGGAGTGTCACATACATTGGATTTTTTTTTTCAATATGGCTACGAAAGCGACAAGATCAATTGATCAAGGAACACAAGGTCTAATAATCAATCTAGAAACTAGGAGAGTCGGCCTCCGAACATTAAGAAAAAAATGCATGACGAGCTAAGCCATGGGCAACCCGATTACAGTATGAGGCACTAAACTAAAGTGCACTTCCAAATCTTTGGCCAAATAATTATTATCGCTAACACTAAACCAAATTCATTTAGGCATGGCTCGTCAGAATAAGGAAAATCAATAGCCCCCTTACAATCACTTTCCACCACAATATTAGCAGCGCCAATAGCAATGGCCGCTAGCACCAAGAACAATGGCTGCTACTAAACCTTCAGCAATAGCGCGTAGCTCGGCCAAAATAATAAAGGAGGCACCGACATTATACATAGACAAAGAAAAAAGTAGCAAGTTACCCGAATTTCTAACACAACACCCAAGACCCATCCTCGGGCTTTCCTTTAATAGAGACGCATCACAAATCATCTTCACCCAGCCTTGCCGCAGGGCTACCCAAGATTGGAAACGGGGGTGATCTGATTTGAGTCGGGACGATGAATTTGCTTATAAGCTTTGATAAATCCTGATGCCTTGGCTAAAAGTTTCCCTGGGCTTTTGCATTTTTTTCTCAAAGTTCCACTTGTTTCTATCATGCCACACATACCAGGAGAAAACACAAAACAGCCGGAGCAACTCTTCCCCATTTGACAAGGCAATCTGACAATTCGCATGAAGAAAATCAAGCTCATGAAATGGTTCACACCAGCACCCAACAAACTTGATATCCACGCATCCTTAATTTTAGGACAAAACCAAAGTGCATGGGTAGTAGACAAAAAATTGAAACCACATCTTGGGCACCACAAATCAACTCCTGATCATGCTGAGCCAAATTTGATAGAGATGGGATAGAATTTAGGCAAGCATGCCACATAAAAATAAGATTTTTTCTCTGTAAGCACGTACGCAATAATAAGGACCAAAAGATTTAATATTGCTACCAAACACCGGCACTGAATCTAAGCTCAAATAAGCAACAATGAGCTTATACCCACTTTTCAGTGAGTACACACCCCTTATCATAATGTTAACACAATCTATCCGAAGAAGGATTTTTCAATATTGAATGTTCCATCCTCTAGAAGGCAAAAGCAAATCTCTCACCTTCCAGAAAGCAAAAGAAAATTGGTCACCCTTGAATCCACTGAAAGCACATGGGGAGAAAAAATTCGAAATGACGATGGATTGGGTAACCAACGATCAAAGTAAATATTTACATAAAAGCCATCACCAATGGACCATCATAGACCATAAACAAGAAGATCTCGAACCCACGTCAAGCTATGTCAAGTATACGACGCACTTGACCCTACTGCCGCATGAACAATGTTAGTAGAGTGGTAATACCGTCTTTTAAGCACCCTAGCAAGCAGTGAATCAGTCCACCTCATTAAATCCCACACATTTTTTGCAAGCATTGCTTGATTGACTTCATTAATTGCTTCAACCAAGAGATCCCCCATCACATTTACTTTTGCACATCCATCTCCATGAGACCCAGTAGAGCTTCTTCCCATTAAGTATTTGGGTTTACCAACACTAATTGGAAGGAACAAAGTGCTTGAATTAAGCCAAACAGTTGCTTTTTGTTCCTTCCAATTAGTGTTGATAAACCCAAATACTTCTTGAAATTCTCTACTATAATGGAACTTGTATGGAAGTTGAGACTGTTATCTTTTAAATTTGATTGCATTGAAGGATTACAACACAAAACCTGTTTCTTAAACTTAATCTTTTGTGTCGAGGCTTTCTCATAAATTGAAAAAATGCCCTTAAGAGAATCAATTTCCGGCATACCGCCTTTAATAAATATCATATAATCATTTACAAAAAACACATATGGGAAACCACTAGACTGTGTCTACAAACTGAGATCCCTCTTATTACCCCTAATCCACGACTCTCTTAATTAAAGCATTCAATCCCTCAGCACAAAGAAGGAACATATACGGTGATAAGGGACCTCCTTGCGGAATACCGTGTTATATAGAAAATGTTGAGATAGCTTCCATTAACAAGAATTCAATATGAGATCGATCCAATACACTCCTTCACATCCTCTACAGCAAAATAAACCTAACTTCTTCGTGATGTTAGCAAGAAAATTCCACTCCACTCAGTCATACGCTTTACTCATGTCGAGCTGAAGCGCTACAATGCTCGATTTCAAACTTTTATTATGCAGAATAGTGTGGTTTAACTTCATAAGCAACTAGTACATTATCCGTAATTTCCCTTATAGGAACAAACGCACTTTGGGCCTCATTAATAATAAGAGGGAGATTATGCCGAAGCCTATCTTCCATTACATTGTAATCAATTTATAGATTACATTGCACAAGCTTATAGATCAAAAATCAGACATGGATTGAGAGTTGATACATTTATACTTTAAAGTAATAAGAGTCTAATTAATCTCAACTAAAAGCGTAGTATGTCAAAAAAATTTAATACAAGCATGGCTCACAACCGGCCCAAACAGATCCAATTATTAAAAAAAAAAACGAACATACCGTCTAGTCCCGGAGCATTTGAAGGCACTGTTTGTTTCAGTGCATTAAACACTTCCTCCATCAAAACATCACCCGACAAGATTTAGTTTATTTGATCTGAAACTTTGTTTACTATTGCACTAATATCACTTTTATTTGGCGAAGAGGATGTGAATAGATTTGAAAACCCCACTACAATATCTTGAATTCTAGCTTCCTCTGTTTGCCAGCTACCTTTGAGATTTACAATACCATTGATAAAAAACTTCTTCTTTTACTGTGTGGCCCTTTTATGGAAATACTTAGTATTACGATCACCTTCAAATATCCAAGTAATCCGAGATCGCTATCTCTAAAATTAATTTTCTTACTCCAGGAGCTTAGCCTTTTCCTTCTCAAGCCTTTTCATTTTATAAAATTTGGTGCCATTAGCACCATCCAATTGTTTACTATGTAGGTCATTCTTTTTCATTCGTAACTTATTGCGAAGCAAGCCATTACTATTCTTGTTCCAATTTTGTAGCCCTTGTGCACATTTTTGAATCCTAATACGAACCCGCCCCAATGGGTCTAGAGACGTCTCATTACCCTCTCCCCGGTTACTTGTAATAACTTCCTTTACATCCTTCACCTAGATACCCAAAATTCCTCCAAATGAAATCTAGCTTTATAATGAACTCGAGGAGGTGAAGAATAATTGAAATCAATACTCAACTACCTACGAATAGAAAAACCAAATGGGCCAAAATTAGCTTCAACATTCGGGTACATCCCTCGCCATTGAAGGTTAGAAAAAACTCTATCGAGTTTCTCTTGTACAACCTCCCCATTAGTTCGCTTCCCAATCTAAGAAAATTATGACTCCCCCCTCGTTCCTCGCCTTTAACACAATGAGACCTGCATCGATCACAGTTTCCCATAAATTCGCCATAAGCCGTGGCACCCTATTAACAACTCCACACTTTTTTAGAATTCTCCATTATGTTATGCTAGTCACTGGAATAAATTCCACATGTGGTGCTTTTGATCAGTGCTCGGGTTTCTATAATAGTCTGTGAAGTGCAAACATTATTGGTCTACATCTTTTACCATAGCATCAATATGAAAATGCTAAAATGACTTAATTATATATGACCTCTTGTAGACACCTCGATCCGTGACTCCCGCAAGAACCCTAATGACCTTCGAGAACTACTGTTTTTGGGTCCGGGACCCACCCGAGCACCCGAAACTACCCCGAAAGGGTTTGTTGGCCAACAAACCTATTTTTAAGTGGGATTGTCGCACGACATATCAGTATGTCGCGCGACAATCACTGATATGTCGCGCGACAATCAGCTCTATGTCGCGCGACAATCTCCTCTGCACCCGACCAACCACTCTCTGACAAATCAGTCTGTCAGAGACATCACTTCAACCGTATGTCGCGCGACATTGGACACATTATCGCGCGACATATGCCCCTTTTGGGGAAGTGTCGCGCGACACTTGCCCTTTCCAGGGAAATGTCGCGCGACAAACCCTCCCGAACACTATAAATAGGCCAACACCCCCAAGGGTTCCAGAGGGCAACTTCTCGCTACGGTTTCTACACCAAAACGCCTCATTCTCTCTCATATCTTATAATCTTTAAAGCCTTCTCCGGAAGCATCTGTGATAACATTTATTTTCACAAGAGTCTCGGATCTAATCTTGGCACCCGGAGTGCCACCTTCTAGAGTCAGACCGCCGAAAATATTTCTAAGAGGAAAGCTAATATCCGTCGGAGGTCTTCTCTGCCGTATTATATTTTCTCTCTCTTATTCTTATTATTATCGCCAGGAAGGTAACTAAAGTCTCTTCCTAGTTGTGGTAGATTCCTAACGCGCTCGAAAATCAAGTTTTCATTAGTTATTTCCAGAAAGCAATAGAATATCAGTAAAAGCATCCAAGTTTTCCAACATAGAATAAACCTATAAGACCACTAGAGACCGAAAGGGCGGAATGGGTGCTTAACACCTTCCCAAACCGTAATATAGTTCCCGAACCCTATAGAATCCTGGTTTCGTAGACAAACGTGTAAAGAAAGGCTTATATGTAGCATTTCCTCTTACACAACTATTTTGTCCGTTTTCTCGTAAAACGTACTGGCGACTCTGAACGAACCCTCTTGCATCTAGAAATAGGATAGAGGGACACCCGATATGAATTATCAACACATAGAAGCAAATGGAACAACGGAATCCTTTCCGATGTTTCAGACTCCCAAACCAAAGGCTGAGAACCTGGGGTCGCATTTGCGGATTCTCACACCTCTTTTAAGCTTGACCATATCATAGTAAGCCCCCCACTTAGCCCCCGCCGATTAACCACAAAACAATTTCCAAATCCTAATTGCACCCTCACCTTCTTCATTTGCACTGATACCATCTTCGTTTCAAAAAGAAACACGATTTTCGGATCTTTAACATGAACAAAGTCACTCAAATAATCGAATGTTTGATGGTTCACAAGCCCTCGAACATTCCAACTATTGTTCCCGTGGGGCTACTTCGCAGCCACAGCCGATATCTTAATCGCTGATGTATCGTCCATACCCATCCATGCTTTTACTCTCTTTTCTAAGGCACCTTCATCTTTCTTGCTATATGTTGCTACCTTCCTCTTTGTACTCCCCATATCAGACCCAGTTCCCAGAGCCTAGAATTGGGTTTGGTTGATTTATAATATCTTTAAAAAATAAAGTATATGTATATGTGCACACAAAACTAGTAACACACATAAGACTCGTTTATTGAATTTGCGTCACACATTTCTTAAATAAATTAAAAAAAAATCAACCTATTAATAATGTGATTTACAAAAACCAGGAAAAGATATTATTAGTAATGTTAACAGAATTAATTGCAGGGATTACTCAATGCAAAAAAGTTCATACATTATCATTAAATTATGGTCAATCTCAATCCAATAAATTTGGCCCCCATACATTATAACGAAAATCTCAACCTGCTGTACCTCATGCCATCATACTTGATTTCCAAAGAGTTCTCAAATTAACATCAACTCCACCCACTACCCACCTCACATAAACACTTACGTGAATCCAAAAGTTTAAAATCTGCTCTGAAAATTTTGTTTGTTTTTTGTCCAAACGCGTGATATACTAAATATATTATTTGGACCGCTTTACCCTTTTGCCGGCCAGGACTAGAATGGTGTGAAACAAAATGGAGAATAAAGTTGGTGCTATACAACAATTAAGTGGCTACCCTTATTGCCAATGCAAAGTACTACTTTTAAGAGTTTACTATATGCATCAAAAGTTATACATTGCCCTGACATTAGTTATAATTGGGTTGGCCATAACACCACCCTTAAGTACCAAGTGTTCAGATTCAGACGTGGCCATTATTCAGACCTAAACCTCTGAAAATTTAGCCAATCAAACGGAACTAGTAACCTCTGAAATCTGAATGGTAACCATCTAGACTTCAGAGGTCGCAAACAAACGCAAAACCTTACTTTTACCAAAATAAAAAAAAAAGAAACAAACCCACAAACTACAATCATCAAAAAGAATCAAATTAAACCCTAACTTTATATGGACCCAAAATGAACCAAAGAAACCAAAATCTACGCAAATATTACAATTACAAAAAGAATTAGGTTAAACCCAATTGGATTCACTTCAATTATAGTGGAAGGAAGGGAATACCAGTGGGGGCTTCTCATCTTGAGAAGAAAGAGAATCCTTTCGAGTGGAAAGGGTTGAAAGAAAAGCCATGGGAGATGGGAGATGATAAGAAGTGGGAATTGTTGCTGTGAAAAGGGGGTTTTGTATTGAGGGTTTGAAGGTGAATTTGAAGGGTCTAAGCATTTCTTGGAGTGTCCACGTACGTTGCCTTGTGTTTGTGAATGAGGAGTGCATGATGAGATGACCTGACCTGACCCGACCCGACCCCCAACTTTTTGGGGAAGAAATTAGAGGAAGGTAATTAGGTAGAGAGCAGGGAATCGAATAGCAAGTTGGATCTGAGAAATTGTTCTGTAAGTCTTGACCCGACCCGGAATGAGAGAGAGTGATAGTGATTGTGAAGACCAGCTCATATTCGTGTATACCTTGATTTTTGAAATGTGATTATTTTTACTACTGTAGTTTAAAATTACATAAATGGTTAATGGTTTTTTTTGACAAATGAAATAGAATATATTTTTGCCTATTTATTTTACAGAAAAAAAATTATATGTTTGTCCTCTTATTGTGTAGAGCAATGCTACTTGGAAAAATAATTCACAAAAATATAACATAAAAATACATTTTAATCAATTAGCTTGCAGGCTACAGTACAAATGGATTGTTCAAATTCATTTGAAAAACAAACAACTTTTAAGAGATTTTTTAAATAAATTCTCTAGCATTTTTCTATTTTTGTATTATCTAAATTATATATTTTATTATTATTTTATAGTTGAAGGGCAACGTTATAATAGTGGGCTACTGATCATGTTCACATTGCTAGAGTCAACTGTCGCTATCGCGGGACTTTAGAGTCTCTATATTTGGCACTACCTAAGCATTTGGAGGACGAGTCATCCATTGAATCTGACAGCTTAATTCGATTAGGAGATATATTCTTAGAATCTCGGTTATGATGTTTTGACATTTGACTATTTGAGGAATCACATAACCAAAAGTTTTGAACCAAAAAATACAAATAAAAGGGGAAATAATTTTCAAAGTTTGCACGATATGCCTAACAATTGTGTATATCTATAACTATATTATATATAAAAAAGTACGAATAACATTTTTTCCTTTTTTTCCATCTAGACAAATATACTATTTCAAGAGTTGACCCTTTTAAGAATGCATATTAAATTAAATTAGGCAAAAGTCCACAAGTTAGATTTGGAGTCAAACACCCATTTGATTAAAATTCAATCATTGAAGTGGTCAACCTAGTTTGATTAAAAATTAAATCAGAAGAATCCACTAAATTTGATTAAAATTTTAATCTTAAGAGTCCAGCTGAAATGAGATTTGGAGTTTATGAGTCCATATTAAATTAGATTTAGAGTATATTTCAATACATTAAGTTAAATTTGATAATAGTCCACATTAAAATAGATTCGGAGTAAACCCAATAAGATTAAAATTCAAGCGTTGAAGTCAACCCAATTTGATTGAAAATTTAATCATAGGAATCCGCTTAATTTGGCTAAAAGTCCAATTGTAAGGGGCCATCTCAAATTAGATTTGGAGTCTATGAGTCCATATTAAATTAGATTTGCAGTATATTCAATTTGATTAAATTTGCCAGCCACACGGCATTTAACTAAAAGTCAAATCGTAAATATTATTAAAAGCTGCTGATGTTTACGGCAACAATAACCCACATAACTCTCGTCTTCCTGCTACTCGATTTATTTCTTATGTGTATATATATATATTTTTACTTATCTTCTAAAAGCACATTGACATAGAGTGGATTGTGGTTTTGAATTATTTGATTGATGGTTGAAATTTTCCTCTCTTTCAGCTTTCTCAATATTAAGACTAAAAAAGGGTCAATTAAACTAATAAAGATTGTTTCTCATAAAACTGCTCTAATGAAATTCTGCTCTATTAGTGTTGGGGGTTCTTAGTCACTATATAGTAACACTTTTGACCCCTGAAGTATGCTATTAGTCTCACTTTTGTCCGTAATGTTTCGATTTGTGCACATTAAACCCCAAAGTTTAGAAATTGTTTCAATGTAGTCCCATTGTTAACTTACGTTAAGTTGTTAACAGAATTAACATGTGGGGTCATATGATTTCTTTTCCACTTTTATGGTGAGATTTTGCATCGCAATTTCAAACATCTAGATGGCCAAATTTTAAAAAGTGTTGAACCGCAAAATTGTAACTCTCGAAATTCTCTTTGTGATAGACTGAATAAACTCATGAGTTGGAGTCCCGATGAAAAAAAATATGCTTTAAAAATTATTTAAGTCCCATTAGTTACTCTGTCTCACAAATTTAACAAAATTAAGCATTGTAACTCACTTTTTCTATATCTAAGTTTACTTTCTTCTTATAATTTGCATTTATATAATTTTACAAAATTTATCTGTTGCAAATTTAGTAGTTGTCAAATCTAGTCGCGAACTAATTCTTCTTTTAGTTTTTTATTAATTGTTTTCTAATTTTTTAAAAACTTAATTTTTGGAAATATATAATTGAGGGGGCTAAAAGTAAAACATACGATAATGATATCGATTCTTCAGGGATATCGGCATCAGTACATATGATCAACTATTTTACTTTTAGCCTCCTTCAATTATATATTTCCAAAAATTAAGTTGTTAAATTACTAATCAAAAATATATTTTTTTTAAACAAAAAGAAGAATTAGGCTACAATTGGGGTTCACACCCATTAAATTTTTAATAGATAAATTGTGCGAAATGATTCGAATGTACATTATACGGAGAAAATTGGTTTAAAGAGAGAAAATGTAGGTTTGCAGTTCAATACTTTTTCAAAGATACCTAAAGTGGCTCAAATGATTTTTAATGCATAACTTTTTTGTCGGGACTCTGAATTATGAGTTTTTTGATCCCATCATAAAAAGAATTGTGACACAGAATCTCACCAGAAAAGTTGAAAAGAAATCTTATGGAGCCGACATGTTAATTCTATTAAAAACTTAGAGGAAGTTACTAATTGGACTACATTGGAACAATTTCTAAACTTTGGGGTTTAATGTGTCCAAATCGAAATATTATGTACAAAAGTGAGACTAGTAGCATACTTCGGGGACTAAAAGTGTTACTAACTCAATATATTGTTTTACAAGACTCTTGGGCAATATAGAATTAAGCCTAAGCAATGTAGCTCTATTAGTTGAGAGGTTTATATAGAGTTGATATAATGGTAATCCCAAATGTGAAGCGTAAAAGGTGGTATATGCTATATGAGGGGGGAATTAGCCAAAAAAAAAAAACCTGACGTTTGGGGTTACATATAACTTAAACCTTAAAATATCAAATATTGCAATTTTAACCCTAAACTACAATTAGTAATGCAATGTAGCCCTTCCGTCCATCACAGTTAGAAAATACTAAACAGAGGCTAGCATGGCTGCTGAGTAGGCATCGACGTGGCTCCCACGTGGCTAGGGAATTAGCAAAAAAACCTAGAAGTTTGGGGGTACATACAACTTAAACATTAAAGTATCAAATGTTGCAATTTTAACCCTAAAATACAATTAGTAATGCAATGTAGCCCTTTAGTCCATCACAATTAGAAAATGCTAAACGGAGGTTGGCATAACTGCTGAGTAGGCATCGACGTGGCTAGGGCACAAATCGCACTACATAAATTCTATCCTCCCCTGCTTTTCCCTGTGCCCACTGAAGATTATGACTCAAAAATTGCTCATTATCATCATCATCAACTAAGCTCAAATACGTACTCAAATTATTACTACCACTACTTACCGTACCATTCTCGTTGTTTTCAATAGCTTAATTGGATTCTTGAAACCCTTTAATCGGCAGCAAATTTAATTTGGATGTAGCTCTCTTGAGAGTTCTCATCAAATCCCATTTCTTGGATTTGGGTTTATACCTTTGTAATTGATCAAGTTGAATTTCTAAGGGGCCTGATATGAAGTTTCACTCCATGGGTCCTGAAAGTAAGTCGGAGATTTTGGGCATCGGACCGGAATGAACCGAAGGCATGGAATTCCTTGGAATTGGTTGGAGAGGAATTGAAGCAAAAGAATCGGAACTATCGAAAAAAGAAGCTTTATCGAGAGTAGAGTTATTGTAGAGAAAGGGATCGATTAAGGGCTATATTGCATTATTAATTGTATTTTAGGGTTAAAATTGCAACATTTGTACTTTAGGTTTTCTTTACCCCCAAACTTCAGGGTTTTTTTTTTTTTGGCTAATTCCCCTGCGTGAGGCGTAATAAGTGATCGTTGTTGTTATACCATTGATGATGATGATGATGTTTTTGTAATAACAATAACAAAATAAGAAAAAGAAGAAGAAAAGTATTGTTAATTTCATCATAGAATTCTTGATATCCAAATAAAGGAATATACTTTTCAAGTGCTTTGATGATTTTGGTACAATAATACTATTGCGTTTGTATCATTTTACTAAACAAAAATGATATTATTACATTGTTCACATCTTTTTCTAAATGGATATGATTTTTTATGTTAGAGGTAGGTGTAATTTGACAAGGTATTAAAGAGCTTGAAAATTATTTTTTATTTCTTAAGACAAAACTATTTTGTTCGTCTTATAATATAATCAGATAGAGTAATACTTATATTAACTATCATATTATTAAATTGTATAAAATTATCATATTATTAAATTGTATAAAATTATCATATTATTAAATTGTATAAAATTATCTCTGTACTTCTTAGCTAGTATATATATATATATATATATTCTTCTTCATGATGAATTCTTGAATTCCTGATCTTTAAGCCATTACTTTATTATTATATTTAAAAAATAAAATCAAAATCACATATCATATATTAAAGTACACGAAATATCTAACTAAAAGAGCAAGGTTTCGATAGACAAAAATGGTATTTTAAGAAAAATTAGTGAATAATTTATCAGCTAGGTGTATGTTTGAATTGTCCAGACGAAAATACCCTTTTCAGAGATCTTAAGTGATTGGCATCTTGCATAAATTTAGGGATTTAAATGAATGCATATTTTCTATTAATTCGTGAATATTCCCAAAATTAAACATTTTTTTAACACTTAATCAAAATAAATAATAACCAGATATTATTTATATTTGCTTGATATATAAACATTTTTTTAAGGGACTCATGTAAACTAATATCTGTTGCCTGAAAAAAAACATATACGTAATTATTTTGTCTGTGAAATAATAAGTATAATTTTTATATGGTAAGTAGGGTATATTTACCCTACTTATTTTTGTGCATGAAATATTAGAATAGTATAAAAAACGTAGAGAGAGGATGAACTAAGTAAAAAAAGAAAAAGAAGCAAGCTTACTCACATTTTAGTCACACCAACAAGAGATCAGAAAATAGAGCATAATGCACTCCTCTGGTAAGAAATTGGACGTTAGACGCATTTCTCAAATTTGATTGATTCATTTTTAAGAGATATATATGCATTTCACAAATAGATCTGGTAAGAAACATAAGGAAACATAAATGTACCATACAATTGTAATATATATTACAGGATAGTGTATAAATATGGGCGACATTTGTCACTCTGCTCAATTTTTTAACGTCTCTTAGAACATTCACAATCCTGCATTTAAGTAGGGTAAGTAAGACAAATTTACCTTATGTGGTCATAACATGTAGGGTAAAACAATTTCATTAAATTGAAATTTTGCATGTTTGATAAAATTATGAATTTTATCATAAACGTAATTACCATCAATCTTCTAAAAAAATAATTTTAAAAGGAAGATTCATTTATCTACAATAACAAATAAACCCCCACTTTAGATGATCGAGACTTGAACCCGATAATCCGAGATCTCTCAGGCTTGGGTGGATGCTTTTACCTATTGAAGCATGATATCCATTCCGGTTCCCTCTCCCCAATAGTTTAAAGTTTCGGAAGAGATGGTTCTTAACACGGAATCAAAGGTTGGTTGTCTTGCATGGTTCAAGCCTTGACAGCTCCACTCCTTTCTCTTAACCCTATTCTCATCTATTCTCTACCCGGTCTTGTAAATCTTGTTCCTTTATACTCTCCACATGTGAGTATGGGGTTGCACGTGAGGGAGGGTTGTTAAAGCATGATATCGATCATGGTCCCTCTCCCTAATAGCTTAAAATTTTGAGAGAGATGATTCTTAACATTACCAACTAAGCATACCTATATATTGATTTGTTTAATTTATAGTCATTATGTGTGAAGCATATTTTGATACTCTTCATCTTTTTCTACAACTCTTATTTTAAAAGTATGTAATGGTCGAGTTTAACTAACAAGTTGAAATCAAAATTATCGTTTATAATTTGTCACTCTGCAGGGAATTGAAGAACATTTTATTTATTTTTTAGATGGGGTGCAAACTTGAGATATACATAGAACATATGGTAATTAATATGTATTTACAAGGCAATTTCGGTCAATAAAATAATATTTTAATGGAACAAATCACTAACAAGTTGCAAACAAAAACTGAGAACAAATTAAAATGTGAGGTGCAAACACAAATTATTATCCATAAAATTGATGCGGATGTCCATATATATATATATATATATATATGTATGTATACTTTAGATATATATTTACTTTTTCCAAATATGTATCATGCATTGATCTAAATCATTTGGCTTTTAGATAGCAAATTAGAATATATATATAAAGATAATGAAATTGTTGTGCATGTATTTTTTTCTAATATTTTATTGGGTTTGAGAATGTATGTGTTTCAACAATATATCTAGAGGTAAATCGTAATTATTTGCTTAATAATGCATTGCAGACCCTAAAGAAGTTAAAGAGCAGGAGAAGCTAGGGATTGAGATGGTTAGACGGTGCAAAGGTCTCCCATTAGCTATAGTCGTGCTTGGAGGAGTTCTGGTTACAAAGCATAGCTTACGAGAGTGGGAAAATGTGAGTCAAAATATCAAATCATTCCTAAGGAAAGGGGAAGGCATGGGACAACACAATGGGGGAGTAGAAGATATTCTAGCCTTAAGTTACAATGACTTGCCGTACCAATTGAAGCCGTGTTTTCTTTACTTGGGAAAATTTAAAGAAGATTCGAAGATAGAAGTGGAGAGCTTGTATCAGTTGTGGATGGCTGAAAATATGGTGTTGTCTGATGATCGAAAAGAAGGAGAAACAATGATGGATGTTTCGGAGTGTTATTTGGGCGAACTAGCTAAAAGGTGTATGGTTCAAGTCCAATTACGAGAAGAAGGGTACGGAATCACAAAGTTTAGCTCATGTTGCCTTCATGACATGTTGAGAGACTTGTGTTTGTCCAAGGCAAAAGAGGAAGATTTATTCTACACCGTCGATTTTAAACATGGAAACAATTCTGAGCATGTTGGATCCTCGACTTCTTTTACCAATAAAGCTCGTAGAGTTGTTATCTATTCTCAAGAAGAAAATACTAGCAACAGAGATGTATCTATAAATAAGATAACAAATCAACACCTTCGGTCACTTTTATTCTTCAACGAGTCAAGGGGAGAATACAAAAGACGTATGTCAAGGATGGTGAGTTCCCGTCTTAACGATTTCAAGTTGCTACGAGTTTTAGCTATTGAAGGGTCATATAAGTTTGAGCTACCGAAAGCAACAGGTAGTTTAATTCATTTGAGATACTTGAGTTTGAGAGACACTTATTTCGTAATGTTTCCATCATCCATAGGAAACTTGAAGCACTTGCAAACCCTTGATTTGCGAGGAGTATGTGGGTTTTATTTTCAATGTAAGGGAAATGTGCTAGGGAAAATGAAGCAACTACAATATCTATATCTTCCGGAAGAGAAGATGCATAGCTTTAAGGCAAGTAAATTACAGTTTGATGGATTGATCAACCTAAAGATACTTGAAAATTTTGATCCTTCTTGTTGTAAAAGAGAAGACCTTATCAGATTGATCAATCTTCGAAAACTAACAGCAAAAGTAAAGTTGCAGAATCTCAAGGGAGCAGAGGATATCATTTCTTACCTAAGCACCAATTTCAGACGTATCAAATGCTCATCCCTTTCGTTTGAGGGTTGTAATTTTGCTTTAGAAGAATGGCAGACTATTTTAATACAGCTATTATGGTCTCCTTGTGTTCATGAATTGGATATAAAAGGTTCTCTCGGTAACGAGTTACCAGGATACAATAACATTTCCACATGCCCTTCAAAACTCACCAAGTTATACTTGTCTGATTCTAGGCTTGTGGAAGATCCTATGCCCATACTAGAGACTCTTCCTAACTTACGCAGTCTCCGCTTAGTAATTGCTTTTGAAGGAGAAGAAATGGTTTGCTCTAGTAATGGTTTTCTTCAACTCAGATCTCTACAACTCAATCTCTTGGACAACTTCAAGAGCTGGAGGGTTGAGGATGGGGCCATGCCTAGGCTTTCACAATTAAAATTTTTCAAGTGCAAAAGCTTGAGGATGATACCGAATGGACTAAGATTCATTACTACCTTGCAAGAACTGGAGGTTTTCGACATGCCTGAAGAATTCTCAAAAGGGTTCGAGCAGTAGTAGATGGTGAAAAAGGAGAAGACTTTGACAAAATTGGACACGTGGCTTCTATTGCTGTCAGGGATAGCTTTTCAAATACTTTCTCTACCCACAAATTAAAGAAGCAGCTAGTCACTAGGTACCTTTATTATTAATTGCGTAATCATACATATTAATCATTAAAATATTATTTTAAATTTTAGACACAATTTTATATTACTTACACATTTTCAGCATTCAAAAACTATTGCCCAACTTTATTATTTTTAAATTTTAGAAGAAATATTTTAACTTACTCTAAAACTAAAATAATTAGAGGCATTGCCATAATTTCAAATTTGAATGATTCTTCACAATCATAATAAAGATTTCGTAAAGAAAAAAATAATTATTAATTATAATATACTAATTTTTGTCTTCATCTTTTTTTTTGTCCTCTTTTATATAGGACAATGGATAAATCGAGGACCTTCAATTATTAAGGAGGACCAGGCGGGGCTTTATATTTTCTGTGTGAATACTCAAGGTTTCAACTATTTGATCGAGCTTTTTACTGAAACAAATCTGCGAGTCCTTTTAATGATTTTTTTCAATTTTAATGGTATTGTATTAATTTGTGGCTTTGATTGATGGACGCCATTTTGAATTTAAAAATTTGTGTGTTTCTCTTGTGTAGATTTTTCTTGGATTAATTTTACCTTGTCTAGTGTTCTTTTTAAACTGTCAAAATGCATAAAAAACTATCTCTAATGTTTATATGTATCATGGTCTTTTAGAAAATTTCTATATCTATTTAGTAATGTTATTATGTTGATGGAAAAGTTCTATATAAGGTTATTTCTGTTAGTGTCATCTCTGTCTTATTCTTCTATCTTAGATCACACCTTATTTTAGAAAATGTGATAAATTGGATTAGATGGTATTTTCGGTTCTATTAATCTATGATAGAAATTTCCATGGCCAAATCTAGTAGTAATCTACATGTAGATTTAGTGACAACAAATTTCATGGGACTCACTATGTCACATTAAATGCATAGCTCTCATTTTTACAATTTTATTATGAAATTTATATCAGTAGAAACGACCATGTACTAGAGATGGCCATCAATAGCAAAGAACCCCTAAATCCACACAGGAAATTCAGAGATTAAAACTACTAAATTTTTAGGTCCACATATTTGTTCCAATTTATGATTTTATTTTTATACCTATTTTTTTTGCTAGGGCAATATTTTTTTTTTGTGTCGCATATAATTGGTAACTTGAGTGGAAAAATATACTGGTATTGCAGCAGCAGAGGCATTAATTTTACTAAGACGGGCAACTATGGCACTAAATTATTTTCTAATTCAAAGAGAGACAATTACTATTAGTACTATTTTTTTTCAAAATTAAAGGGGGAAATTGATATATATATATATTCAATTTTGTAAAGATAATTTAAATTAAAATGCCAATTTTTCAAAACTAAAGGGGAGCAATTGCTCCCTTTTGCTACTCATTTCGACCCTTAGTGTAAGACCATCTGAATGGTGTTTCTATATTGCATTTCTATCATATGTGTCAAGGCATATTTAAAAGATTTCTATATTCACTTGGCACCGTCTTCGATAGCTAAGGTGGAAAATACTCAAAAAAGATGATCTATAATGGGCCTATTTCTATATTAGTTAGCAATTCTTTGTGAAAAGAGTGAGTAGTCTCAAATAGTATCCAATAGTGGTGTTCCATGTTCCACAAAATAAAACTGTCATAATTTTTAGACGTATAAACAGTGATAGAAATATAAACTTTATGATTCACCATCCATATCATATAGAAATGACTAAAAAAACCCAGCATATATTAGCATATTTTTCCTTTTTTCTCTTTCTAACATAGTAATATAATATATAGAGCAAAAATACTCACGACTTGTGTGCCGATAATGCAAGATCAAACTCCGTTACAAGAAGCACTAAACCAAGTAATTTGTGACAGCCAAAAACTGCCACAAATGTCATAAAAAGCTGTCACATAAACGACTGTCACAAGTTCCTTTGTGACAGTCAAAAACTGTCACACAACAGTGACAATTCAAATTTATATGACATTTTAAGGTCACTTTTCTTGTCTATCACAAATCCTAATTGTGATAGTTCTCGGCAGTCACAAACTTTTGTTTTTGTGATAGCTATAAACAGTCACTAGTTTGTGAATGTTTACAACAGTCACAAAATTTATTTCATGTGACAACTTTTAACTGTCAATAGTTAGTCAGAAATTTATCACATAAATTATGACTATTCAAAACTGTCTCAACTTTTTGTTAGATGTGATAGTTTCGAACAGTCACAAACATATTACAAAAAGCAGTGGAATATTTGTGACTGTTTTCAGCAGTCACAAATTATATATAGAAACACATATATCGAATGATTAGGTATCGAGCTCCTATAGAGTGATGAAAGGATGAAAATAACCTATACATACACACACATATATATATATTTATGATGATAATAAGGAAAAACTCTTATCCAATTTAAGTTGGATTGGATAGGTCTTTTTTTCCCAACAAATTTAACTTGATTTCGATTGAATCTGAATAAGCATATAAATCTGTAAAAAAGGGATTTTGGTCACAACCACATCAACAACTGCAAACAGATCCTCTACCTGGTCCAGAGACTTTAGATCTGTTAATCATGCTCTGATCCCACAATCTTCATTCATAAACCAGACTTAGGTACCTGACCTCATTAGAAATTGAAGATAAAGAAATACAATCCTTCAGAAAAGTTACTGTTGTAGACACCCCGATACGTGACCCCCGCAAGAACCCTAACGACCTACAAGAACTACTGTTTTTGGAGCCCGGGACTCACCCGAGCACCCGAAACTACCCCGAAAGGATTTGTTGGCCAACAAACCTATTTTTAAGTGGGATTGTCGCAGCGACATATCAGTATGTCGCGCGACAATCAATCCTATGTCGCACGACAAACCCCTCTGACCCCGACCATCCACTCTCTAACAAATCAGTATGTCAGAGACATCACTTCAGCCGTTGGTCGCGCGACATTGGACACATTGTCGCGCGACATATGCCCCTTTTGGGGAAGTGTCGCGCGACAATCCTCCCCGAGCACTATAAATAGGCCAACACCCCCAAGGGTTCAAGGACGGCAACTTGGGATTGAAGAATTATTGGCTTATATCTGACTTTCTAGTCTTTCATGAAGCATTCTAGACTCTCGTTTTATTTCTGAAGAATTATCGAATCTATTCTCGACACTCGACGTGTCCCGTCTCTGGAATCAAATTCTCGGAAATATCGAAAAAAGGAAAAGATTATTATCGCCGGAGATCTCTCTGCCATATTATATTTTCTTTCTTATTATTATTCTCGCCGGGAAGGTAAAGAAAGTCTTTTCTAGTATTTGACATTAAATATCTGTGAACTTGTTTTATTTATGTTGTTTTGTCCACGTTTTATTTGAATAAACTTATTGCCAAGTTACAAATAGTCTACTGTTTTCAAAACAAAAGACCCTGATAAAACCATTTGCAAAACCAGAAGAGTAAGTATATTACCATCCGGATAAAATCCTGTTTTCAAAACCCGGACCGGTAAAACTTACTTAGGAATTAAAAACTCGGTATATCCTATCTATTTCATAGATTGTGATACGTCTGGTAGAACTCCCTTCAAGAGTTCTAATTCCATATTGAATTAGTTCCAATATAAGATCCAAACTTTTTCAAAACAAGTCAAAACTAGAGAAAATCGTCGTTATCTGATAAATGACACGGTAAAACTCCCTCTAAAAATAAAGGACAACTCTTGACACTCGTATTTGGCATCTCTCAAAACTAAAACATTGGATCTCGGAACACAAGGGTTTTTCGTGCCCTTTCCCGTTTTTCCCAGAAATTAGGGTTTTACTTAGAAAATAGTAGACTGTCAGTAAAAGCATCCAAGTTTTTCAACATAGAATAAACGTATAAAAGATCACTAGAGACCGAAAGGGCGGAATGGGTGCTGAACACCTTCCCAAACCGTAATATAGTTTCCGAACCCTATAGAATCCTGGTTTCATAGACAAACGTGTAAAGAAAAGGCTTGTCTATAGCCTTTCCTCTTACAAAACTGTTTTGTCCGTTTTCTCGTAAAACGTACTGGAGACTCTGAACGAACCCTTTTGCATCTAGAAATAGAACATAGGGACACCTGATATAAACCATCAATAAAGATACTCCAGCAAAAGGAACGACGGGATCCGTTCTGACGTTTCAGACGCCCAACAACGGGGACGAGACCCGGGGGTCGCATTTGCAGATTCTCACAGTGGTGACTCTGCTGGGGACCTAAGAAAACTAGACTCTTATATGTGGACTTTTTTTTTTTTTATCTGTTGAATACTTGCTTTTACCGCTTTCCCTACTTATGTTAATTAATTGAGAAGAAACCTTTTTCTAAAAATGAGAGTTTTTCAAAAATACATAATAAAGATAATGATATTTGTGAAACCAACCTTTCGAACTATACACGTACTTTCACAAATCATGCATTGGTTCTACAAGTGTGAATTTACCCCAAACCCTCGAAAGTATTATAAGTGAGTAGGGAGTTGGCTTGCTTGGGCCAACATAAACCAAAAGCATTTACTTCCACTCTCCTTGGCCAAGTACGCCCCCGAGGTATATCGAGTGACGAGAACACTCACGTACCCGGGAAGTATATCAAAAGGCTCTTGCACGTACCCGCCCCTGCGGTATATCGCAAGGTCTTACCAAATAGGAGGGAGCCTGAAGCCTTAACCGTTCGTACACCTGCGCTGCATATAAGATCGAGTCAACTAAAACACTTGTCAAACTGCCGTAAGGGATGTACCACCCTACGGCTTATTTTACAACACCTTTTTTTCTAAAACCCGAGTTTTCTTCTCGGTGATTTTTAGTGGTTCTTTTGGCAAAAATCGAGTCGCATCGTAGTCTTCCTTCATCTTCGCCACGTGATTTCGTCTACAGTCGTGAAACAACGTCAGTCTGGAAGGTTGGGCCGGTCGAGATCATACCGGAAAACTAGTAAGACCAAGCACACCCGAAATGGCCGATGGACGCGAGAACCAAGAGACAGATCAAAGCCTAGCCGAGGCATCTGCAGCTCAGCCAACTTTAGCCGAGATGCATCGTTTGCTAATGACCGTCAGCATGAATCTAGCAAACCTCACAAACGAGCAACAGAGTACCAGAGTCCGAGTAAAAGAATTGTCAGCCGGACGGGCCGCACCACCGGGGTTTGAATGGCTACCACCGAATCGAGATCAAGGGCAGTCTTCATAAGTGCTTCCCCTAGTTCAAGGAACCGATCCACCCCAAACGGGCCCTGTCGTGGCCGGTCCCGCTCAGACCGATCCCAACAATCAGAACCTATGGGCCCCAGATTCAGGCCCCACTTACCAACAACAAGAGCCACCCATCATCTGGCCGCAACCTCAGCAAGGCCTCGATCCCCAATACCAACCATGGCCACAAGTCCCCGCAAGACCTATTCCACCACCGACCCCATTAGCCCCTCCTAATGAATACCCAGACATCAACCGACTTCGGGCAGTGTATGCAGAATCGGTTATAGCTCGGGAATAGCCCGATGAGGTGTCAAGAGAGAGCGAATAAATGAAGAAACTAAAAGAGCAGATGAAGGTTCTGCAAAGGGAGATTTCTCTGATAAAATGGGCAGACGAGATTACGGATATGAATGCCTTCTCCCTCTACCCGGCAGCAAGATTACCCCAAGGATTTAAACTCCCTTCCATCACCAAATTCACAGGAACCACACCTCCTAAAACCCATCTTCAATCCTACATTAGATCCATGCAAGTATCGGGCTATGGAGAGCCGAAGTTGGCTCAAGCCTTTCACATGACTCTCACGGTGGCCGCCCTGAGATGATTTTTCGATTTAGAGAGACACCACACAAAAACTTGGGGAGATATCGTCAAGGAGTTCATGACCAAGTACGGTCCAACGAGGATTTAGAAATCACCCATAAACATCTGAAAATGGCCAAGCAAGGCGAGAAAGAAAGCTTCAGCTATTTCGTCACACGCTGGAGAGAGATGGCCTCCCAAATGTCCAAATGACCCGATGAAGAAGAACAGTTGGAGATCATACAGAAGAATTTCACTCCAGCTGTACTGAGTTGCATGGGAAAATATGTATTCCCACACTTCAGGGCCCTGTTGAGTATGGGGTCGCAAGTAGAGGAAGAATTGGCCAAGAAGGCAGAAACAGATACCAAGAAAGCCTCATACACCGGGAGAAAGATAGCCACTCCAGCCGTGAACCAACTAAGCTCGTACCCATATCAACAAAACCCTTTCCAACAGTCACAACAAGCCCCTCCGATGAGTTGGCTTGCACAAGGAGACTCTTCGAACACCGAGGCCAAGAAAAGGAGAAACTTCTGAAAGGCCGGACTAATCACTCCACTCAACCCTCGTCCCCCACCAAACCCTATTCCCAGCACCTGGAGAATGAATGAGAACTATGTATACCATCAAGCAGCGGGCCATGACACGGAACGCTGCTTGGCTCTTCGCCATCGTATCCAGGACCTCATTGAAGCCGGAACCATGCCCGCACCCAGCGGGCCCAATGTTACCAACAACCCCCTTCCCAACCATGCTCCACCAGCGGGGATTAACGCCTTGACCACTGATGAAGAAGGCTTTAATCCCGTAGGACTCATTCAAGATGACCCAGCCTAGAAGGCACCCGTTGTACTGCAAGCAAAGATTCAAGTTACACCAGGCCTCAATCCAATAATCGACCAATGGATGGCTAAAATGAACTTCCTACCCGGGCAGGGTTTAGGAAAAGCAAACCAGGGGATCTCACAACCACTTGCAATCAAAACCAATCCCGAAAAATTTGGGATAGGGTGGACCCAGGATAAGAAGAAAACAGCCGTGGAAGCCTCGAAGCCTGGAGATCGGGCCGAGGGCCCATAGCAGCCGACGAAAACGGAGTCAGTGTGGCGTAAGTACGGACGCCCGGAGGATCCACAACGGCCGTCGCTCTCAGAGGCGGGACCCCGCTAGAAGGAGTAGTCACAGCAGCAGTTCGCAGGCTCCCAGGATCGCTCCGAAAAATCTGCTGCCCCTCCCTCAGCAACCTCCGCGGCATCAAAAACTACCCCCAGAGATAACGATGGACCAGTAGGGAACTCAAAACCCTCGGCAGGCTGCTCCTCTCTAGGCGTCGTCTGAGGAGGCTGCTCTGGAACAGCCGCTACTCCACCTCCCTCACCGCCCTCGGGCCTATCATTTCCTCCCTCAGCACCAGCAGGGACGTCCCTCTCTCCCTCAGGATCATCATCATCAGAGTCCAAAATGTTGTCCCTCTGATCAGGGACAGGCGGCACACTACACCAAAATACCCGAATTGTCACGGTTTTAAACCGTGACAAACCTGCATTGTCACGGTTTAAAACCGTGACAATTAGCGTGGTGACAACAAAAATTATGCCGGTTAAAAACCGTTACAACAACCAATTGTCACGGTTCTTTAAAGGGATTTGGTGCACGGTAATGGGTCAATATGTCACGGTTTCAAACCGACACAAAATAAATATTTGTTTCGGTTTGAAACCGACACTAGCTTGGAAGATTGTCACGGTTTAAAACCGATACAATGTACACTCCCTATTGTTTCGGTTCGCATCTGAGCTGTAATTTTACCCATGACAAAAATTGTCACGGTTTTGGACCGTGACAAGTTTAATTTAAAATTAAAAAAAAAGTACAAAAACTGAATTTTCCAAAATAATTCGAATATATATATACCTGCAATATAATTACAATCCCAAACTAAATTACCATTGCAATTACAATCACATAAACCAAATTCTCATTGTAATTACAATTCCAAACTTTAAAGCATAAATGCAATGTACACATATATGGATCATCATAGATTCATTATAATAGAATGCCATACACCAAGTCATTTGAACTCAAGTGCACTGTAGGTAGTAGTCTTGATTTGAGAAGTCCTTCTGAGTACATATTCCTTTTTAGTTCTGAAATGAAAAAGTTAAACTTAATTCAAAATGGTTAGATTATTCCAATTTAGTAAAAAATATGTATGTAAAAAAAAGAGTAAAGAAAGTATAATTTGGCTCTCATTCCCATTGAAGGAGAACAAAAATATCAAACATTTTTAATGCGAAGCATATTCACATTTATTCGACCCTAAAAAGATGTAATTTTATCATATGAAAGCTAAACAAAATACTCTCAGAAAAAGGTAATCATATTTTCCAAAAAGCTTGTGCTACTGAATACAAAAGGAAAGGACGAATATTAAAAAAAGAAGAGAAAATACTTTGAGCAAACTTTTCATCTTATTTTTCAAAGGGATCCTGCAACATAACACACCCATAAACATAAACAACTTCATATAACTCTTTATCTTCTCTGAGAAAATAAAACAAAGAAAAAAAAGGGTATTCATATAAATCTCATGGGTTGTACATCGAGAAGAGTTACTAATTGTGGGTATTCCTATAAATAGAATAAGGAAAAAAAGGGTATTCCTATTAAGTAATATGGTCATAGGTTCAAATCCTGCTAGGGCAATAGTTTATTTTTCTATTTTTTTTAAGGTTAAAACTATAATTTATTTTTCTAAATTAAGGGTAGGTAATTTCATAATTTCGTATACGGACCAAAACATAACCACTAAGTGATCTTGTTACTTAATATATTGTCACACACACACACACACATAGAGAGAGAGAGAGGGAGGGGGGACGAGTGGTGGTTTGGATTTCTTACAAGATCTATGTTGATAGCCTTGGGGGGCTGCTCCTGGCCAGTTATCCATTTCCACAAATCCGGGTTTTCCTGCATTAAAAGAATAAATATAGTTCATAATAATAATACAAGAAGAATATAATCAACAGGTGGAGGAAAAGTTTCTTTGGCAATGCAAACATCACTCTTTTTTTAATCAGAAACGGATATCCTTTAAAGGCTATGAACTTTACAAACATTTCCTTTTATGAGAAAACTAGAATTAAATGAATTATAAGCTTACCAACCAAAGGTTTTCTCCGGTTAATGTTAATATGGGCAAATGTGTGTATATGGTTTGAAGGGTTTGGGTCAGGTTTTCCATGTTCCTATTGTCCATGGCTTTCCATGCCTTAACTCATAGTCATAAGTGACTTTAGTCAGTATATAACTTGAAATAAATCTTGTTTGACGAAAGACTTCAATTCTTAATTCTTACTTTATGGAACCTTTTTTCTCCTCCAGCATCAATTTCCTATTGTCCATGGCTTTCCGCTTTGCTGCGTGAACAATTTCCTCGACCTGTACAAATAAATCCAATTGTATGATATAATTAAAAAGTTGCATGCGCGCACACACTTCTTATAAGCTATGTGGTTTTAGTTAAAACTTTTCTTAATTCTTACTTTATGGAACCTTTTTTCTCCTCCAGCATCAATTTCCTATTGTCCATGGCTTTCCTCTTTGCTGCGTGAACAATTTCCTCGACCTGTACAAATAAATCCAATTGTATGATATAATTAAAAAGTTGCATGCGCGCACACACTTCTTATAAGCTATGTGGTTTTAGTTAAAACTTTTCTTAATTAAGTTCAACCAAGCATGTATGATAGAATTAAAACACAGAAGAAAAGAGAACCCATCCTTTCAAGGTTTGCAGCATATGGCATGCAAACATTAGCCCCTGCAGTCCTCTCAATAGCTGCATCAAGATACTTGAAGCTGTCCTCAATCACAGATGTACTGTTTGAAGAATCAAAATTAATGGATACAAATTATAAGCGAAAAGAAATTGAACTCTTTTTTAGGTGTGTGTTCTTGCGAGAGAGGGGGGAATGTATTAGTGAAAGAGAGACAGAAGTAACCAGATCTCAGCACCAACACCATGCCACGGGAACCCTTCTTCAATAGTTACAGGCCTATTTTTTTATTTATTTAAATTAAATTAAAGAGAAAAATAATAGAACCCGTAGAATAATCGCCTTTTGCTTTCATGATTAGAGAGGTTGATGTCAACCGATTGAATGTAATCATTCGAAGAATATAAGCCAAAAAAAGAACCAACATAAGTCCTAGAAAATAAAAAGGAGAGATGAATTAGTACATAGCATATGCCAATTGCCAAATCAACAACATGAGACACATAAAAAGTACTTTAAGTGAGAAAAATCTAATGAAATGCAAGGGATAATATTAGTTAACAAATAGGTTACCCATTGTTACATGGCTTTGGCTTGTGAGTTGCATCCTTCCTTGTAAGTTTCTTGCTCAAATGAGTATTCCAAATGGCTTTAGGTCTACTCCACCACTCTGCCCTCCTTTGATTATATGGGGCAGTATTGTTGGTGCTACTACTATTTATGGGATACTCACTTGAGCAAACAACGTTAAAATTGGAGGTTATTAATGATGAACTGTATATGCATTTATATATGTTCCTCCTCGTTCCGCTAGCTGAAACTTTCTCAGTTCAATCTGAATCTGATAATTACATTTTTATTTGCTTCGCTTAATTACTAGTTTTTATGGTGCTAAAATCTTTCTGGTTATTGTCAAATTGAACTGCGCACTTTTGTCAATAACCTTGTAACAAAATAATACTAATGATTGACAGGAGGACTGGAAGTTTAATTATATCATAGATTTGATTCATATAGTTGTAAATTGTAATTCAAAGATTAAACTTTTGACAAAATATAGCCTAAATTTACTACTTACCTTTAATTTAATTTGAGGATATCTTATTACTAATTTGTTCCAACCATTTATTAGAATGTAGCTAGCTAGCAGTTGCATGCTAAAAGTTTGGTCCTCCTTCACACAAATTTGGCAGACAGATTCAAGAAACTGATAAGTTTTAGGGGGTCCAATGCATGTCAGTTTGTAAGGCTAGCCTCTTTAATTTTTATACATGTGAAAGGTTGCACTTTCCATTTCCTATTCCTTATCCTTTCTTTAATTTAGGACCAAACATCTCTCTCTACTAGGATTTGGCCTTGCGCTACTTATTAAATAAAATTGGAAAATTGAAGTTTTCTTCTTAGGACCGGACCCTATTTCTTTTATCTCAGCGTCGATATCCGGCAACTCATAGTTTGTTTGACTTTGGTACTTTTCATACTAATAGTACTATAATTCTAACCTAATAAGTGGTTAAAAATCATTTTTTATTGTAAGATTTATACATTATTTGCATGAAACAAAAAATAGGATTATAATTTAAGACTTCGTAAAAAGGAAAAATGAGACATCTTCGTAAGCAAATCAAATGAAACCTATCCCCTTAATGTAAAAACTGGCATTAATTAGGTTATATACCTGCGTTTAAAGTTAAAAGGAGAAACTGTAATTTTTAAAATTTTCTAGTTTTGTGAAATTAATTGTGATTATTATGGGACTAGCTAGTGCACATCAAGATAAGAATAGATTTAAAGCAAAATCCATTAGAAAACAAATCCAAGAAGCTAGGCGTGCATTAAACCTTTGCTCACAACACATTCCAAAAACTTTGTACCCCCACCATATCTTACCCCCCAACCACAAAGAAAAGCATCTCTCTGATTCGGCCATTAACTAGTCTTATTAGTATTCTTCAATTCAATCATGCATTGCCTCACCATTATATTCTTCCCCTTCACTTCCTGGATTACAACAAACACCCGCATCACATGGAGCTCAAAATTAACATTAATTCTTTATTAATCTTCAACATAATATCTCTTCTCTTACCATTACTTTACATCCAAGGTATGCCCAAATTAATTTCACTTGCTACTTAATTATTTTTCTCTACATAAATGACTATTAAACATCAATCAAATCATTTATTTATTTTGGTACCCTCTCTGTTTGCTCCTATATATGAGTCTATATACAAATATACACCACCATGTAATATATACATACATAAAATAAAATTGGAGGAAAAAAAAAAAACAAACGGACAAAGAAATAGACCCATTATCAGTTTATTTATTTAAATTAAAGAAATAAATAATAGAACCTGTTGAATAATCGCCTTTTGCTTTCATCATTAGAGAAGTCGATGTCAACTGATTGAATGTAATCATCTGAAGAATATAAGCAAAGAAAAGAACCAGCATAAGTCCTGGAAAATAAAAAGGAGAGATGAATTAGTACATAGTATAAACCAAATCAACAACATCAGACACATAAAAGTACTTTCAGTAAGAAAAATCTAATGAAATGCAGGGGATAATATTATATTAGTCAACAAATAGGTTATCCATTTTTTTAAAATCATCTAACACAGCAAAACTAAAAACAACATAAAAGAAGCAAACACCAAAACACCAAGTCCTACTCAACAGATGGTAGTGCGCCCCCCCCCCCCCCCACACAGATATATATATATATATATATGTGTGTGTGTGTGTGTGTCTCCAAATCTAGTAAAGATGATGGAATATCAATAGATTACACAGATCTAGGAAAAACGATTAGAGATTACCCATGGGAACCTTAGGTCACAGATCAATGATGTGAATGGAAATACAAAGTACATATTACTTGGTCAATGCTGTGTCAAACCCTGGCTTACTGATTTGTGACTAAAGCCAACCATAGATTAGTGAATAGGGTACGGCCGAAAGGAAGATTGAGTGATACAAATCCAACAGATTTGAAGAGAAATAACAAAGGGATTAACACTAATGCAGATCCAACAGAAGTAGAGAGCTTCGTGTTCTATGAACCAAAACACTCAGTCAGAGAGAGATATGTATAAAGCTTGTTTGTATTGAATGAATTAGATGAGGGAGAAGAAAGACGGAGCTTACTTGAGTTACACTGCGCCAGACCCTTAGGTCGTATTTCATGGTGGCAGTGGCGGTAGACAAATTCGCAGTGGATGAACGCAAGTAATCGATTTGGGGAAGAAGAGTATTCCATCGAGATCTGAAGAGAGAGTTTGAGATTTTGTGGGGAGGCTAGGGCTGAGCGTGGGTGGAGATTTAGAGGAGAGGTAGAGATTCGTTGGAGAGGAGTGGAGCGGCTGAGTGAGGTCAGAGATTTGGGGGCTCGAAATTAGAAAGGGGAAATAGAGGAGAGTGAAAATTAGAAAGGGGGAGAATGAAAATTGAGAGAGGGATATCCGGAATTTCAATCCCGCTCATATTTCGTGCCTCTAATTTACAACTTGTCTCGGTTTATGACCGATACATATGTTCTGCTGCCATTGTCACGGCCTAAAACCGTGACTATTTTACTAATTAAGTCTTCTTTCTTAAAAAATAGTGTCATTATTCACTTGTCCCGGTCTAAATCCGTTACAAAACTGTGTGACGGTCTAAAACCGTGACAAAGGCTCCGCGCATTTTAGTGACATTTTGCCCAATTTGGTGTAGTGGCAGCTGACCGGGAACTGTCCGGGACAAATAACCTTGTCCTCGTATATAGCTGGGATCACCCCCCAACGCCTGGTACCTCTCATAAAAGACCCTTCCCCGAGTCCCCTTCGGCTCCCTCATCAAGTAACGAGCGGCAAAGACAGTATAATCTCCCTCCTCGGTGAACGTCTGAAAACCAAGCCCGTCAACCAACGCATGCACCATCACCGGGTCAATCTCGCCCGTCCGCCTCATCAGAACTGGCATGAATAAAGGAACTCTAGGCCACTGGGCCGGTATATGCTGGCGAATGACTCTCTCGCCCAAGTAGAAGTGGAGGCCGTACTCATCCCTGATAAGCCGCCTGGTCCTCGAGGCAGTCAGAGCACGGCCATATCCGAAGTGGAGACCCAAATCACCCCAAAGGGCCCACTCAATCTAAACAAAAAACAAATTTTTATTTTTAGTGATTTATATCTTATTTACCATTTATCTATTTTAAAAGAAAAAATACTAAGATATTTACCTGCTCCTCCAACAGGTCATGAACGGCAGCAGCTCCGGTCTCTCGGGTCCGATATACATAGGGAGTCCTGTAGTTTCCCGCAATGAATCAGGGGAGAAGGGGAAACTGGTCCTCATTCTCAACGAGGAGATCCACCTGGGCACGACCCAGACGGGTATACGCCACGATCCAACTCTGAAGAGGAAACATAAAGAATATCAGCAACAAACAACAAATAAAAATGCAAAGACCAAAAGCACAGATAAGGAACAAAAGTGTATACCTCCCACAACAAAGAAAAGCCCTTGAGGTTCAGGGCTAAGTGACGAGAAACCTGATCCACAGCGTCATATAGAACAGCCAGAATGAAGCCCCCCAATCATAATCGAACATGATGCTGAAGTCTCTGAGATAGGGCAGCCACCAGAGACGGGCCGGGTCCCCCCCACGGGCCTCGAACAAGTCATGGAACGTCAGTAATAAGAGGACGCGGGCATACTAACGCGCCTCCTGGCGGGTCATCGGCGCTCCTGAAGCAACTAATCGAGCTCTCTCTGTGGCTAGCCGCATAACCAAGACAGCCCGAGGAATCGTATCACCGGAACTCCGTCGCTCCGGGAACCATCCTAGTGCACCAACAATGCCCTCTGCCGTCAGACGCAAGGGGACATCGATCTGTATAGGGACCCCCCTGAAGGAATCCCGGTCAAAGCAAATAAATCGAGGGGGGTCATCGTCATCTCCCCCCAGCTCTAATGAAAGGTATAGTGGTGTCCCACCAGTGACAGGCCAGAGCCGACACCAACACAGCTGCTCTAGACACCCGCTCCGGGAGGGCATCGAAGAAAGAACCGAAAGGACTAGCAAGAAGCAACTCCTGGACAGGGGCCGGTGCCTGTCGCCACTCTAAAGAAATGGTGTTGAGGGAACCCCAACCACGTCCAACCCACTGCAAACAAAAAGAACGAGTACAGGATTATATGGGTACTTTGGTGTAATTATGAGAGATATAGGGTTATAAGGGTAAATTGTGTAATTTTCCAAAACCTGAGGGTACTTTGGTGTAATAGGGTTATAAGGGTAAATTATGTAATTTTCCAAACCTGAGGGTACTTTGGTGTAATTATGAGAGATATGGGGCTATAAGGGTAAATTATGTAAATTTCCAAAACCTGAGGGTACTTTGGTGTAATTATGAGATATATAGAGTTATAAGGGTAAATTGTGTAATTTTCCAAACCTGCAGGTACTTTGGTGTAATTATGATAGATATAGGGTTATAAGGGTAAATTATGTAATTTTCCAAACCTGAGGGTACTTTGGTGTAATTATGAGAGATATAGGGCTATAAGGGTAAATTATGTAAATTTCCAAAACCTGAGGGTACTTTGGTGTAATTATGAGATATATAGGGTTATAAGGGTAAATTGTGTAATTTTCCAAACCTGAGGGTACTTTGGTGTAATTATGAGAGATATACGGTTATAAGGGTAAATTGTGTAATTTTCCAAACCTGAGGGTACTTTGGTGTAATTATGAGAGATATAGGGTTATAAGGGTAAATTGTGTAATTTTCCAAACCTGAGGGTACTTTGGTGTAATTATGAGAGATATAGGGTTATAAGGGTAAATTATGTAATTTTCCAAACCTGAGGGTACTTTGGTGTAATTATGAGAGATATAGGGTTATAAGGGTAAATTGTGTAATTTTCCAAACCTGAGGGTACTTTGGTGTAATTATGAGAGATATAGGGTTATAAGGGTAAATTATGTAATTTTTCCAAACCTGAGGGTACTTTGGTGTAATTATGAGAGATATAGGGTTATAAGGGTAAAATTATGTAATTTTCCAAACCTGAGGGTACTTTGGCGTAATTATGAGAGATATAGGACTATAGGGGTAAATTGTGTAATTTTCCAAACATGAGGGTACTTTGGTGTAATTATGAAAGTTATGGAGTTATGAGGGTACATTATGTAATTTTTTCAAACCTAAAGGGTATCACAAGTAAAAGTATGTGTTCGCTAAATCGGACATTATTTCTAGGCAGACATACATACTAACATTATTTAAAAAAAACATGCAGGAAACGACAGAAGTAATCAAACAAAGAAAGAATTTCAGGAAAACATACCAGAGATCGTCGACGAATCTCGTGAGAAACAGGCTCCATCAAGAGCCACGGAACGTCCGGGACCGGAGCAGCCCGGGTAACGTCTCGGTAGACCACCGCCCAACCGCGGTCTACCCCATCCTCACCGTACCAATCAAGGTCCTCCCAGTCATCGTGGTGAGGGCTGCACCGGAGAACGCCCTGAGCATCGGTAAAGGTGACCTCCTCCTGGTCACTCTCTAATCTATCTGGCTGTGCAGGATCCATCTGAGTGTAAGTAGAAAATAAAAAAAGTCGAAAAAGTCAGAAAAGCGGCAGGGCTTCCGCGCTTGGGAGAGGAGAGAAGGAGGGCTAGAGAGAGAAAGAGAAAGGAGAGAATGAGGTGGAATGAGCTCAGCAAGGGACTTATATAGTGAAGATGATTGTCGCGCGACAAATGGTCACATTGTCGCGCGACAAAGACCCCCACACCGAAATGTCGCGCGACAATCACCTCCCTCCCCTGATTTTTTTTGACCTTTGTCTCATTTTATCTCCTGCAGGGGTACTTCAGAGAAGCAGTTTTCGAAAAAATTGCTAAAAACCGCACATCCAGGATGAAAAATTCAAAGAAAAGACTTCCAAATCATCTCTCAAAAAATGTGAGAACAAAAAAATGGTTAAAGTAGACTCTGATCTTCCAAAAGGACTGAGACCATCAAAGAGAAAAAGCAAAATATCAAGATAAGACGGGAATAGAAAAAATTGAAAAAGAACCCGCATGAGCTTGGGAGCAAGCGAGAGAAACAGAAATGCAGAGTGACAGGAAGAGCCACACCAAAATTGACAGCTAGGCCAAAAACTGGCTCAAGGCTTCGTTTTGGGTGAGTAAGGCTCCTGATCACGACAAAGGGATAAAAAGACTCCTGGTAAAAACAGCAAAGGCCAGGAAAAGTCTTTCCCAAAAGAGGGAGAAATAAGGGCATCGAAAAACAGAGTACGATGTGGGCCCACCAAAAGAAAAAAACTAAGAACAAAGATCAGAGATTGAACTTTTAAACAAATTTTCTTTTCAGTACGATACAGAAAAGATGGTTTGGAAAACCTCGAATCATCACTCTACGGAGGGCAAAGAAATCCGAAAACTGCCTTCTGAGAAAAGTATCTTCATTTGAGGAAAACATGAGAGTAAAGTTCAGAAAGATACAGGAAAACGGACATCCAGAAAAAGATCAGACCCCGAGAAACTCTTTTTACCCTAGCAAAAATTTCTCTCTCTCACTCTAGCAGTCTAAGAGAGACAACAAAAAAATCACCAGAGTACAAACACAAGCCCTCGCCAGAGGCAAATCACAAACACAAGCCCTCGTCAGAGGCAAAGTTACTCACAAAAGCCCTCCCAGATGCAATTTTCTTTCTTTTTACAGATCAAAAGCCCTCCCAGAGAGGCACAGTGCAGCAATGGTAGTCCTCCCACCTGAGGCGAAGCCCTCCCAGAGAGGCACAGTGTAGCAATGGTAGTCCTCCCACCTGAGGCGAGAAGATGAAAAGCCCTCCCAGAGAGGCACAGTGTAGCAATGGTAGTCCTCCCACCAGAGGCGAAGTCCTCCCACCAGAGGCGAAGCCCTCCCAGAGAGGCACAGTGTAGCAATGGTAGTCCTCCTACCTGAGGCGAGAAGATCGAAGCCCTCCCAGAGAGGCACAGTGTAGCAATGGTAGTCCTCCCACCTGAGGCGAAGCCTTCCTAGAGAGGCACAGTGTAGCAATGGTAGTCCTCCCACCTGAGGCAAAGCCCTCCCAGAGAGACACAGTGGAGCAATGGTAGTCCTCCCATCTGAGGCAAGTGGAGCAAATGAAAGTCCTCGAAAGAAGCAAAGAGGTAACACAAGCCCTCTCCGGAGGCAAAACCAAACACAAGCCCTCTCTAGAGGCATTCACGAGCACTTTTTGCATACACACACTCCCTTAGAGTTCTTGCGGGAGCCATGGACCACGGTCTCTTTCAGTCGCCTCAATTCCTTGCAAGCAAGGAGCTTGAATCGAGAGGGTCTGTAGACACCCCGATCCGTGACCCCAGCAAGAACCCTAACGACCTACGAGAACTACTGTTTTTGGAGTCCGGGACCCACCCGAGCACCCGAAACTACCCCGAAAGGATTTGTTGGCCAACAAACCTGTTTTTAAGTGGGATTGTCGCACGACATATCAGTATGTCGCGTGACAATCACTGATATGTCGCGCAAAAATCACTCATATGTCGCACGACAAACCCCTCTGACCCCGACTATCCACTCTCTGACAAATCAGTCTGTCAGAGACATCACTTCAGCCGTTTGTCGCGCGACATTGGACACATTGTCGCGCAACATATGCCCCTTTTGGGGAAGTGTCGCGCGACAATCCTCCCCGAGCACTATAAATAGGCCAACACCCCCAAGGGTTCAAGGACGGCAACTTGGGATTGAAGAATTATTGGCTTATATCTGACTTTCTAGTCTTTCATGAAGCATTCTCGACTCTCGTTTTATTTCTGAAGAATTATCGAATCTATTCTCGACACTCGACGTGTCCCGTCTCTGGAATCAAATTCTCGGAAATATCGAAAAAAAGAAAAGATTATTATCACCGGAGATCTCTCTGCCGTATTATATTTTCTTTCTTATTATTATTCTCGCCGGGAAGGTAAATAAAGTCTCTTCTAGTATTTGACATTAAATATCTGTGAACTTGTTTTATTTCTGTTGTTTTGTCCACGTTTTATTTGAATAAACTTATTGCCAAGTTACAAATAGTCTACCGTTTTCAAAACAAAAGACCCTGATAAAACCATTTGCAAAATCATAAGAGTAAGTATATTACCATCCGGATAAAATCCTATTTTCAAAACCCGGATCGGTAAAACTTACTTAGGAATTAAAAACCCGGTATAACCTATCTATTTCATAGATTGTGATACGTCTGGTAGAACTCCCCTCAAGAGTTCTAATTTCATATTGAATTAGTTCCAATATAAGATCCAAACTTTTTCAAAACAAGTCAAAACTAGAGAAAATCGTCGTTATCTGATAAATGACACGGTAAAACTCCCTCTAAAAATAAAGGACAACTTTTGACACTCGTATTTGGCATCTCTCAAAACTAAAACATTGGATCTCAGAACACAAAGGTTTTTCATGCCCTTTCCCGTTTTTCCCAGAAATTAGGGTTTTACTTAGAAAATAGTAGATTGTCAGTAAAAGCATCCAAGTTTTTCAACATAGAATAAACGTATAAAAGATCACTAGAGACCGAAAGGGCGAAATGGGTGCTTTACACCTTCCCAAACCGTAATATAGTTTCCGAACCCTATAAAATCCTGATTTCGTAGACAAACGTGTAAAGAAAAGGCTTGTCTATAGCCTTTCCTCTTACACAACTGTTTTATCCGTTTTCTTGTAAAACGTACTGGCGACTCTGAACAAACCCTTTTACATTTAGAAATAGAACATAGGGACACCTGATATAAACCATCAATAAAGATACTCCAGCAAAAGGAACGACGGAATCCGTTCTGACGTTTCAGACGCCCAACAACGGGGACGAGACCCGAGGGTCGCATTTGCGGATTCTCACAACTGTTCAAGTAAGGTCCCTTCACTTATAAATACAACTGCAGTTTATGACATTATATCGATGTGGGATATATATATATATATATAAATGGGCAATCAAACAAAAGAAAACCCGGTCCACGTATCAGTATGTAAATGGAAGGGGTTCCAAAAAGCACTAGAAAGATAACTCAAAGCCATAGGCCAACAAAGAGGGGAAGGTTTCTTGATAAGGTAGTTCTTTATCAGACTAAGGGGTAAGACAAACAAACAAAACAGTTGATGATGATGATAATGAAGAAGTATCAACAACAACAACAACAATATATACTATTAAAAAGAGGGTATAATCGTATATACACACATAAATATCTATAATAATTGGCTCCGATTTTATATATATACACATTAGCTGCGATTGATTTACAAAAAGGGGAAACCAAACCTGCTGTATACTGTGTTGAATCTTAGATGAAAAGGAAGAGCAACCGAGCAATGAAAGTGAGAGCGAGATTGAGAGAGAGAAAGAGATAGAGAGAGAGAGAGATTTTTTACTGCGGAAGTGTGGGTGTGGGTCTATGGGATGCGGCATCGCTACACATTGGCTCTAATTGATTTACAAAAAGGGGAAACCGAACCTGCTATATATATGATGTGTAATCTTAGATGAGGAGGATGAGCAATTGAGCAATGAAAGTGAGAGTGAGACTGTCAGAGAGAGAGATTTTTACTGCGGGGGTGTGGGTCTGGGTTTGTGGGACGCGACGTTGCTGTGAGTGAAATAGTAAATGTTAAGGTGATTTAGATTTTAGGTAGTTTAGGGTTTGGGAAATTTAAAAATACGAACAAATAAATAAATAACACATATACAAAACGACATTGTTTTGTGTTAAGTGATTAACTCTTGTGACTGTCATTGGCTGTTACAAGAAGTGATAACCTTTGCGATAGCCCATAGGAGTCACAATCCCGTGATTTTGGTTAAATTGGTTTTGTGGGAATAGATTCTTATGTGAAGTTTCTGTGATGTGGGCCTTCACTAACTTTCCCATTCACCAAACGCAATAAAAATGCATGAAGTTCATTTTCTTAGATTTTCCTTTCCTTTACATGACTATCAAAGGGGTCCTTTGTGTAGGTCGGAAAATACCCTAGAAGGGGGGGTGAATAGGGTTTTTAAAACTTAATGGGATTTTTAAAACCAATTTAAAAATATTCGATATCTATATCAATCAAGCAACAAGAAATAAAGATAAATCCAATCACAAGGTGCAAATAACACAATATAAGAGTTTAAAAGATAGAAAGATTAAACCAATCAAAGTCGAAGACTTTTTGTCCACACGGTTCGGCTTGTTAGCCCCTACTTCGCGCTCGGTTAGTACCCCGAGAATTTCCACTAAAACCAATCTCCTTCCGGGTGAAGATCAAACCTCTACAAGTGTATTTTTCTCACACACTCTTACAAGTATTGAATCTCTCTCAATACTCACACAAGATTTTCACTCTTGCTATCTTAAGAGATAAACCTCTCTTAATGTTTGAAAGAATTGATTTGGTGATCAACACCAATGTACAATAGCTCTATAGTGTATGAAGATTACAACTTAAGCTCACACTAAGAGATATCAA
Source organism: Lonicera japonica (assembly GCA_021464415.1). Lineage (NCBI taxonomy): Eukaryota > Viridiplantae > Streptophyta > Magnoliopsida > Dipsacales > Caprifoliaceae > Lonicera > Lonicera japonica. The sequence goes on along the minus strand of CM038465.1, from coordinate 45,948,263 downwards.
ATTTGATCAATAATTTTTAGCTCAAAATAAGGATGATTGATCAAAATAAAAGTTCTTAAATCTTTGAATATTGAATAAAGATGAAGAGAATAGTGTAGGAATGATTCAAGTGAGTTAAAATATGATCTAGATAGTGTATATATAGTCTAGGACAACATATGGCCGTTTGGAGGGAGTTGGTAAAAGTTTGGTGCCAAAAATGGCAAAAAATCAGAACTCCAACGGCTAGTTTCTAGGCCATCAGTCGACTGAGCAAAGCCCATCAGTCGACTGATGGAGTCCACTGGTCTGAGGCCAGTTTTGCCAAAAAAATCCAATTTTTTCAAAAAAATCCAATTTTTCACACTTTTGCAAAATGGCTCTAAAATCATTTCTAATGCTTGGGGAATGTAGAAAATAGGTTCCTAAGACACCTATTTACGTTAGAGCTTCAAATAAGATCAATTACAATTAAATATGAATTAATTTCAAAAATGGTTTTTCTTCAAAAGATTGTTTTTGAAAGGATTTGAAAGAAACCTTTGATTTGATCAATCTTATGTTATAGAAATATTCTATGAGCTATTATGATGATCAAATTGACGTCTTTACAAAAGGAGACTAAAGCACTCACTCACATAAAAAATAAGGAGTCTTCAAGGGCTTTGTTTGCATTGCTTCGTTTCTTTTCTTCCTTGGCTTTATAGTTCTTCAAAGAGATCCCATTGAAGTTGTTGTGAGGTGTGAGACATGGATTGCAATACTTTGTAGATGAATGACTTCGATTCCGGCTTTTCGGTTAAGTCCACACATGATCATTTATTGTGGCTATAACTTAAAACATCAACTAAGTTAAATTACACATGATTAACTTTATTGTTATTATCAAAACAAGATTAGTGACTTTCAAGTCAACAATCTCCCCCTTTTTGATGATGACAATAAATTAACGTGTGTTTGCGATTAGGATCATTAGTTGAGTTTTCTAACGGGAAAACTCCCTCTCAAACTATGCATTAAAGAGAATAAAGCGAGCATGCATAAGAGATTGTAAAGATCATAATATAAACTTCAAACTTTAATTAAGATTAAACCAAATACATAGAGTTAGGCATATGAAAACTAGACATAATACTTAAGTTCATAGAAAAGCATAATAAAAGGAGTGTGTACCAAACACTCTAACACACATATTTCTCCCCCTTTGTTATCAACAAAAAGGAGAGAACCCATTACTTACTCTTACGGGTCTTGAGGGTCTTGTGGCCATTGCCGCCAACCTTGATCACTTGGATAAGGGTTCCAAACTGAAAAGACATGCTCCGGATGGTAGTGAAGAAAAGCTTCTTCATGAGCTCTTTGGCGATCTTCGATACGATTAAAGCAGTTCGTCATGTTGGTCGATAGAGCTTAAACTTGACCCGATAAACCTTGAATTGCTTGAAGCAAGGCGGCATTTGATGATTGCCTATGGCCTTGGGAGGTAGTGGCTTGGGAAAGGAGCTCGGAACCTTCTCCTCCTTCTTCTTCTTCTTCCTCTTCGTCTTCTTCATCTTCTTCTCCCATTGGTTCATCCGGGGAGGAATTTCCGTCCTCATCTTTACTAGTAGCATCCCTATCTCGAGGATCATTGGCGGTCCATTGACTATGCACCAAGCTATATTTCATCAAACGAATTATCTTGGCACTATAGGTCTCCTCATTTGTGGGAATGATAACGTCGACCTCGTCTTCGAGACAGATATTGTAGAATCGGAACAATTGAGTTAAAGCCATTCCATAGACCAACCCTTGCCTTTTGCGATTAGTGATCTCAAGGAGATGATGAAACATAAGACTAGCATAGTCCAACCTATGTCCAATGACAATTGCCCATACCAAAAATAGTTCCAAGGCATTGAGTGAAGCACGGCTACCACGCCTTGGGATAATCGAATATCCTAGGATTGAATGTATGAGACGGGCATCGAGCTTAAGCATTGAAGCCTTGATTTCGCCTTCCCACATTACGAAATCGTCGCTTGAGTAAAATACCTTTGGCCACGTTCTTATTAAAACCGAGAAGATCCCCAAAGTTAGATGGTACTTCCGTTACATTGGCAACGGGGAATCCAAAAATTTTGGCTAAGTTTGCTTTGTTGAACCAAATGCGTTGACCATTCAACAATGTACAAAGGCGGGCCTTGTTGGGACGGCAACTTTCAAGTGTGGGATGGTGTAAATTGGCATAGAATAGCCGTATAAGTCTCGGGTATACATTCTCACGAATATTCAAAAAGTTTATGATTCTTTGATTTTGAAACAATGCAGCAACATTCAATCCATTAGAAGCAAATAGTTGAAAGTTGAATTGTTTACCTTCTACGATAGCCCGTGTTGAATAATCGTTGTTGAACTTTGCTTCCGCCTCATCGGAGATGAACAATGGCGGTAGAGGAATTTACGATGGTTGTGCCGATGATGAGCCAACTTGTGGTACGCTCTTTCGTTGGCGACGAGGGCGAGATGGTTGAGACATGTCTAGTGATTTTGTGTAAGAGAAGAGGTTTTGGAAAAAATTAGGGTTCTTAGGAGATTTTGGATTTTAAGGTGAAAGTGTGTGATTTGAAAGGAATATGTAAGAAATTTGTTAAATGGAGTAGTAAGATAAGTTTTGGAAGGAAATATGGTGCAAGATATGGATTTTTGGTTGAGAAAATGGTAATGGTGGCTAGGGTTAGGGTTTGTGAGAGATTGAGATGGGTTTGATGGATTTGAAGTGAGATGGGTGTGATTTGTAGGTGATTTGATGTAAAATGATAAAGATTTATGAATTAGAATGTGTTTTGGTGAAGAATCTAGAGATTTAGGATGGTTTGTGAAGGTTTGAGAAGGTGTGTGTGGGGGTTTTCTCGAAGTGGAGAGGGGAGAAGTGAAGAGAAAACATGGGAAAACAGGGCATATAGCAACACCTCTCAGCCACTGCTCAGTCGACTGATGACTACCCTTCAGTCGACTGACCAACACTCAGTCGACTGAGCACTTGTTCTTAGTCGACTGATGATGTAATCTGCCAGATTGTTCTTGGTTTGAGTTATGTAAGCCATAAACACCTAGAAAGAGTAACTTTACAACATATTTGCTACAAGAAAGATATTAGTACATCAAATAACATGTGATGGAAGTACTAAGTATAAAAATACTTAATTCATATTAAGTCAAATAATTACAAAATTTTTGTATGCTTTAGATACAAGCATTAATTATCAATATTCATGAAAATTTTGGTCAACTAGATATCACATGCTCTAGTCATACCAATTTCACGTCGAATAGTGCTAAAGCAATCATCAGGAAGTGGTTTAGTGAAAATATCCGCAAGTTGCGATTCGGTGCCAACGAATTCAATATCAACATCACCTTTTTGCACATGATCACGAATAAAATGATATATTATCTCAATGTGCTTAGTACGTGAGTGTTGTATGGGGTTCTTGGTCAAGCTAATAGCACTTGTGTTGCCGTATTTAATGGGAATATGGCTAAGACTTAATCCAAAGTCCTCTAGTTGTTGTTTAATGTACAAAGTTTGTGCACAACAACTTCCGGCCGCCACATATTCGGCTTCGGCCGTTGAGAGGGCCACCAAGTTTTGTTTCTTGCTTGACCAAGATACTAGTGCGTGTCCTAGGAAATGACAAGTGCCACTAGTGCTTTTCCTATCGATTTTACAACAGGCAAAATCCGCATCGGAATAACTAATCAAGTCAAATGTGTTCTCTCTTGGGTACCACAAACCCAAGGAACTAGTACCGGAAAGATAACGGAAAATCCGTTTTACGGCAAGTAAATGTGACTCTTTAGGATCCGCTTGGAATCGTGCACAAAGACATACGCTAAACATAATATCCGGCCTAGAGGCCGTCAAATACAATAGACTACCGATCATACCTCGATATTTCTTGATGTCTACACTCTTACCAATTTCGTCTTTGTCAATCTTTAAAGTAGAACTCATAGGAGTGCTCATGGATTTGGCACCTTCCATGTCGAATTTCTTCAAGAGCTCCTTCACGTACTTCTCTTGATTGATGAAGATGCCTTCTTTGCATTGCTTCACTTGTAATCCAAGGAAGTAGTTCATTTCTCCCATCATGCTCATTTCGAATTCCTTTTGCATACATGAGGAAAAGTCCTTGCAAAGATTTTCGTTAGTAGAACCAAATATAATATCATCAACATAGATTTGTACAAGTAGCATGTCATTTTCATGATTTTTAATAAATAAAGTAGTATCAATTTTGCCTCTAACAAAACCATTGTTAATCAAAAATGAGCTAAGTCTATCATACCATGCTCTAGGTGCTTGTTTTAAACCATATAATGCTTTTGATAACTTAAACACATAATCCGGATAAACATGATTTTCAAAACCGGGAGGTTGTTTCACATAAACTTCCTCTTCAATAAAACCATTCAAGAAAGCACTTTTCACATCCATTTGATATAATTTAAAATTCTTAAAACATGAATAAGCAAGTAGCATGCGAATAGCTTCTAGACGTGCAACAGGGTGCATATGTTTTTTCATAATCAATGCCCTCCTCTTGATTGTATCATTGGGCAACAAGTCTAGCTTTATTTCTAACAATTATACCACTTTCATCCTTTTTGTTACGAAATACCCATTTAGTACCTATAATAGTATGATCACTAGGTTTGGGAACAAGTGTCCACACTTTGTTTCTCTCAAATTGATTGAGCTCTTCTTGCATAGCCATCATCCAAGATTCATCTTGTTCGGCTTCAATAATGTTTTTAGGCTTATATTGAGAAACGAATGCCACATTATTGCATACATTTCTTAAGGAAGATCTAGTCATAACTTTACTAGATGGCTCTCCAAGAATTTGATCAATAGGGTGGTTGGACACAAATTTCCAACTCCTAGGCAAATCATTCGAGTCTTGCTCGGTTTTGTTTTCTAACTCCTTGGGAGGAGCTTGAGCACTCGATGGTTCTTCCTTAGATGTATCATTAATTTGAATATCCGAAATCTTTTGGATAATTTCAACATCATCATCGGAATGTACTTTGGGTGAGAAAGGATTTGACTCATCAAATACAACATGCATAGACTCTTGGACTACTAAACTTTTCTTGTTATAAACTCTATATGCTTTACTATTAGTGGCATACCCAAGAAAAATTCCTTCATCGGATTTAGCATCAAATTTACCTAAGTAATCACGATCATTCAAGATAAAACATTTGCAACTAAAAACCTTAAAATATGCAATATTTGGTTTCTTCTCATTCCATAACTCATAAGGTGTCTTATCTAACTTTTTACGAATGATAGTACGATTAATCACATAGCATGCGGTGTTAACGGCTTTCGCCCACAAATATTCCGGTAAAGAATGTTCATTAAGCATAGTTCTAGACATCTCTTGAAAAGATCTATTTTTCCTCTCAACAACACCATTTTGTTGAGGAGTTCTAGGTGCCGAAAAATTATGATCAATACCATGCTCATCACAAAAGTTCTCAATATCAACATTGTCAAATTCTCTACCTCTATCACTACGAACATGCACAATAGAGACGCCTTTTTCATTTTGAACTTTTCTACAAAATTTAGCAAAGACATGTGGAGTTTCACTTTTGTGGGTGAGAAAGAACACCCAAGTGAGTCTAGTGTAATCATCAACAATAACAAGAGTGTACAATTTGCCACCTAGACTAGCAACCGAAATAGGACCAAACAAATCAAGATGCAACATATCAAGTGGTCTAGATGTAGTAATATCCTTTTTAGACTTGAAAGAGGATTTGTGTTGTTTACCAAGTTGACATGCATCACAAATTTTATCTTTAACAAATTTGGTTTTAGGCAATCCTTTAACAAGCTCTTTCTTAGACAAAACATGAATTAAATCCATATTAGCATGTCCTAGTCTCCTATGCCATAACCAAGATACATCATTTATAGCGGATAAGCACTTAACATCTTGTTGTGAAAGATCATCAAGTTCAAGAGTATACACATTGTTAGTTCTATATGCAACAAGTAGAATGGAATCATCACTAACATTCTTAACAATACAACGATCGGACTTAAAAATAACTTCATAACCCTTATCACATAATTGACTAATGCTAAGTAAATTATGCTTCAAACCATCAACTAATAGAACATTATCAATACATGTAGAATGCTTACCAACCTTACCTATACCGATGATTTTTCCCTTGGCGTTGTCCCCGAAAGTCACATTCCCTCCTTGCTTGGGAATAAGACTTAAGAAGTTGTTTTTGTCTCCCGTCATGTGCTTTGAGCAACCACTATCCAAGAACCACTTGGTTTTGCTACCCTTGGCTTTCAAGCACACCTACACCATGACTTTGAGTAACTTCTCCTTTGGTACCCAAAATGTGTTGGGTCCCTTTGGGTTAGCAAACATAATGGTTCCTTTTGGAACCCAAGCAAGCTTCCTCTTAGGGAAACCTTCATTTCGATAGAAACAATGATCCACATAATGAGTGTTTCTACCACAATATGAGCAAAAATGAGTGGGATCATGAAGTGTGTATGTTTTGAAAAAGTTCTTGTAATCCTTTTGGTTGTCAATTTGGTTATAACCCAAACCGGCTTTGTCAAATACACATCTTTGCATTCCTAATAGTTTATCCAAATTGTCCCTTCCATTGGTGAATTTGGCTAAGATATTAGTTATATCATCCACTTGATCTTTTAAGTTGATGTTTTCCACTACAAGTGTGTTTGGAATTTCCTTTTCCTTTCATTTCTTCAAAGTTTTGATTTCATTTTTCAAAACCATGTTTTCTTTCTCAAAAGTTTCACACTTGTTAGAGGCTATCAAATTCTCCTTTTTGAGGCTTGCATACCTTTTAGATAGATTTTCAAATTTGCTATGCAATTCCTCAAACATTTCATATAACTCATCATAGTCATTTTCATCATGAGCATCATCATTTATAGATACATTATCATCACTAAATGAATCATAAATAGAGTCTACCTCATAGTCTCTTGCCATAAGGCAAAGATTTGCCGTCTCCTCGTCGCTAGAGTCGGCATCGGACTCACCCTCTTCGAAATCACTCCAAGTCCCCTTGAGGGCATGCTTTACTTGTTTGAAGGCTTTATCTCTTTTATCTCTTCTCTCCTTTCTTCTTACCGGGCAATTGGTTTTGAAGTGTCCCGGTTCATGGCAATGGAAACATTTCTTGACTTCTTCGTTTTCAACTCTTGGTTGAATTGATCGATCATTGTTCCTTTTTGATGAAGAACCAAAGTTGTTTCCTTTTCCTTGAAACTTCTTCTTCTTGGCTAGAAATTTCATGAAGTTTCTAGAGAGGAGGGCCATGTCATCGTCACCTCCCATTGACTCTTCATCATCTCTCGTTGACTTGCTTTGAGAGCAAGAGTTTTCTTGGCTTTTGAATCAACTTCTTCTCTCTCCAATTCCTTCTCGTGGGTTTTAAGTGAACCCAAAAGTTCATCCATGCTTAACGTTTTGAGGTTCTTGGCTTCTTGAATAGCCGTTACTTTGGGTCTCCACTTTTTGGGAAGAGTTTTAAGAATCTTTCGAATCTTGTCTTCATTGGAATAGACCTTTCCGAGGAGATCTAAAGCATTAGTAATAATGGAGAACCTACTATACATAGAAGCAAGTGATTCATTAGGCTCCATTTTGAAAAGCTCATAATCATGAACAAGCATATCAATATTGTCATCCTTAACTTGTGAAGTTCCCTCATGAGCAACCTCTAATTTGTCCCACATTTCTTTAGCGGTTTTACAACTAGAGATTTTGTTGTATTCGTCCATAGTTAATGCACAATGTAAAGAATTTAAGGCTTTAGCATTAAATTGGATTTTCTTAATGTCATGCTCATCATATTTGGAAAAGGATTTAGGAGTGACATTGCCCCTTTCATCGGTTTTGGTAATCTCATAGGGTCCAATGAGTGTAACCCTCCATTGTTCAAAATCACTAGCTTGAAGAAAAGTACACATGCGATTTTTTCAATAGCTATAATTTTTGCCATCAAATAGGGGTGGCCTAGTGGTTGAAGAACCTTCGTTAAGTCCGGTTCCTTGATAGATAGACATGATCGTAAACTCTAAGATTGTAAAATCAAAACAAGAGTACAACCTCTGATACCAATTGTAGGTCGAAAAATACCCTAGAGGGGGGTGAATAGGGTTTTTAAAACTTAATGGGATTTTTAAAATCAATTTAAAAATATTCGATGTCTATATCAATCAAGCAACAAGAAATAAAGATAAATCCAATCACAAGGTGCAAATAACACAATATAAGAGTTTAAAAGATAGAAAGATTAAACCAATCAAAGTTGAAGACTTTTTGTCCACACGGTTCGGCTTGTTAGCCCCTACTCCGTGCTCGGTTAGTACCCCGAGAATTTCCACTAAAACCGATATCCTTCCGGGTGAAGATCAAACCTCTACAAGTGTATTTTTCTCACACACTCTTACAAGTATTGAATCTCTCTCAATACTCACACAAGATTTTCACTCTTGCTATCTTAAGAGATAAACCTCTCTTAATGTTTGAAAGAATTGATTTGGTGATCAACACCAATGTACAATAGCTCTATAGTGTATGAAGATTACAACTTAAGCTCACACAAAGAGATATCAAATTTGATCAATAATTTCTAGCTCAAAATAAGGATGATTGATCAAAATAAAAGTTCTTAAATCTTTGAATATTGAATAAAGATGAAGAGAATAGTGTAGGAATGATTCAAGTGAGTTAAAATATGTTCTAGATAGTGTATATATAGTCTAAGACAACATATGGCCGTTTGAAGGGAGTTGGTAAAAGTTTGGTGCCAAAAATGGCAAAAAATCAGAACTCCAACGGCTAGTTTCTGGGCCATCAGTCGACTGAGCAAAGCTCATCAGTCGGCTGAGTGGCCATCGGTCGACTGATGGAGTCCACTAGTCTGAGGCCAGTTTTGCCAAAAAATCCATTTTTTCACACTTTTGCAAAATGGCTCTAAAATCATTTCTAATGCTTGGGGAATGTAGAAAATAGGTTCCTAAGACACCTATTTACGTTAGAGCTTCAAATAAGATCAATTACAATTAAATATGAATTAATTTCAAAAACGGTTTTTCTTCAAAAGATTGTTTTTGAAAGGATTTGAAAGCAACCTTTGATTTGATCAATCTTATGTTATAGAAATATTCTATGAGCTATTATGATGATCAAATTGACGTCTTTACAAAAGGAGACTAAAGCACTCACTCACATAAACAATAAGGAGTCTTCAAGGGCTTTGTTTGCATTGCTTCGTTTCTTTTTTTCCTTGGCTTTATAGTTCTTCAAAGAGATCCCATTGAAGTTGTTATGAGGTGTGAGACATGGATTGCAATACTTTGTAGATGAATGACTTCGATTCCGGCTTTTCGGTTAAGTCCACACATGATCATTTATTGTGGCTATAACTTAAAACATCAACTAAGTTAAATTACACATAATTAACTTTATTGTTATTATCAAAACAAGATTAGTGACTTTCAAGTCAACACTTTGTTTTATTTTTGCCTTGAGTTTTCGACACTTTACTCCCTTGAAATTTACTTCAATTGTCACTTTTGTCCCTAAATTTCATTTTTCGATTTGTCACACCCCAGTGTTTCCACAGCCTTCACTTTAATCCTTCGCTCCACTTTCCGTTAAATAAATGGACAGAGCATGTTATGTTGGATTGGTATTTTGGTCCTTCTACCATTAAATTTTCCCTCCAAAATGAATACGTTTGCTCCTTATATTCCCTCAAAGCATTTCCATATACAAAAAAAGAGCAAGAGAGAGAGAAACAGATTTGTGTTCTCTCATATTCTTTTTTCTCTCTCCACGACTTTTTTTTGTTGTATTTTTTTGGTGGTTTAAAATAGAATAAATCAACTTTCACCAACTATGCATTTTGGGGCCCCAAATTCTTCTATCTAAAGTAGTTATACTCAGTCCCCAATTACTTTCCTACCACCAACTAGAACTGAGCAAAAAATTATACTTTATAATATACATTCAAATAACCTAATTTAAAAGCATTCCTCAAATCATCACCTTCTAGCGCCCAAGTCTCCATTTCTTTTCATTTTTTCTTTCTTTCATGAAAAGTGAACAAAAGGGTAAAAAAACTCACTCGTCCTTGAGGGCCGCTGCAATCTCGTATCTGACTTCTTCGAGACGTTCGTTAATGATGGTCACAACTTCCTGAATTCATTTAATTATCTTGTTGAGAGTTCTCTCCCACTTCTTACGCTATTTGGATTTGGATTATATGTAATTCTTTTTATTTTGCATATGCTCTATTGAAATTGGAACAAAATTATGCCAATACTTTTTATGAAATTGTAATGTTCTTGCACAGGTATGTTTCTCTCTCTCTATCTCTCTCTCTCTCTCTTTCGGTGTAGATTTTTGAGTCATTGTAAGAGTTCAAGAAGGAAAAAGAGAGAATAAGAACTAAATCTATATTATGTGCTCTAAGAAGAGGATAGCGTTTAAAGCATGACTTGTGAATCAATCAAAAAAAGTTACATAGTTGAACCAAATAATTGCATGCACGCAGAGACATGTCAGTTTCCTTCCTTCCCTTGAGCTGGGCCTAAAATCGTTTGTTTTGATGCATTGTTCCTTGAAATGAATGGATAACATAATGAGATAAAAAAGAAAATTAAATTTTAAAAACATGTAGAAACTACAAAATGTGGTACTGCAAGTGGCCAAGGGATCTTTGATGAACAACAGTGTCATATTGGCAGCAACCGAGCCAGGATTTGGGGTTTGGGGGCAAGAATATAAATGAACCGACCACAAAAAATAATTATCATGGAAGGGAGAGAAAAGAAGATGAGAGAACACATATATCTTTCTCTCTCACTCTGTTTTTGTACATGGAAATGCTTGGAGGGAATATAAGGAGCGAACATATTATTTTGGAGGGAAAATTTAATGGCAGAAGGACCAAAATACCCATCCAACATAACATGCTCTGTCCATTTATTTAACGGAAAGTGGAGCGAAGGACTAAAGTGAAGTGCAGTGAAAACATTGGGGTGTGACAAATCAAAAAATAAAATTTAAGGACGAAAGTGACAATTGAAGCAAACTTCAAGAGACTAAAGTGTCGAAAACTCTATTTGCTTTAACAATCATATTTTCGAAGTCTTTTTTCCTTCACAAATGGTAGCCAGATAGTATCCGTGTGAATGAATGAAGTGCAGGATTTGGGTGTTAGTAAGGGATATGATGATATAAAATAAATTAATGTATTTTTTTCATCTTACATAAAAAAGTAGAGTGATTATATATCTATATATACTACAACACATGCAATTTTTTTAAAACTTTTGAAGTAACATGATCCTGGTTAATTAAGTAGTCAGTCAAGTTGTACCTCTTCTAGAGTAAAAAGTCATGGGTTCAACTTTTATCAGAACTAATATTTATTATTTTAATTTGAAGAAGGTTAATTAATTTGATAATTTTCAATAGAAACCCAAATATAATCACAAAATGCTAGTATGAGTATCTTAATTTGGATACATTACGTTGCACATAAAAGACTAATTAGTCCCTCCCTATCGGATCAAAGGAAGGCCATCCATACGCACCGAAGACTAAGTGATTCAAAAAGCATTTGTTATATATATATATGATGTGCGTGCAATTTGCATCCATATGCATAATTTGCAGAAAAAATAATTAATAAAAGTTAATAGACGGTTTAGTGGTTAAAGATGTGTTTAGATTGTTTAGTACTAAGGGTAGAATTCTGTTGCAAGCATAATTTATATGAAAAGAAACTATGAGTACAACTGAATATCAAAATTATCAAAAAGCCTTGAAACGGTTGAAATTGGTTCTTACTTTATCAAAAAGCCTTGAAACGATTGTTATGAGGCTGGCTTAGTAATTATCCTAAATTAAAACAAAAACAAGTGGATGACATTTTGTTAATTCGATTTTGGTGCTTTGTAGTCTTCTTAATTAAATGGCAGGCCGGTCTTTCTTAAACATTTTCTTGTAGTGAATTGGTAAAGATCAACAACAGTTAAACCAATGAACAAAAAATAAAAAACCAACGATTAAACCAAATTTAATTAATAAACTATGCATCAAGTGTTTTAGAGTCTTTTTAAAAGGGTTGTTGATTGATCTCTTTTAAATATATTTTTTTTTATCGTCAATTAATTTGTAAAGATGAATAAGTCCAGAAAAAGATAAAGCTGATATATATATATAGTATAGTCCAATTAGCACGCTAGTTCTAATTAGTTTCACCATATATCCTTTCTCCAACTACAAAAAAAATTAAGAAAATGGCAGAGTCTGTTGTCTCTTTTATTCTTGAAAGACTTGGTGATTTGTTGTTTGCATAAGCCAAATTCATACATGGAGCGGGTGGCCAGGTTCTGCATATCTGTGATGAGCTAAGATGGATGAAAGCATTCTTAAGAGATATTAGAAAAATGCAAGTATGCGTACCTGTATGCGCAGCGGAAATAATATTGGATCTTGTGAAATTGGCCTTACGATACTCACGTTTGTGTAGTGTTACTCGAACAACTACCACTATGCCCATAACTATGAGTACAACTGAAATTGGCCTTACGATACTCACGGTTGCCTCTAATTGTGTTGTGTATTGTGTGTGATTATTTAGGTCTAAAGACCTAAATATATATCATTAGGTTTAAAGGGCTTTAAAACCCTAAGGCCCACTATGGGTGTCCCTGCTGGGCTAAACCAACAGGCTCAAAAACCAACATCTCCCATTTGCACATAGTGGGCAAATAATCGCATTCTCCCTTGCACCATTCTAGATTCCCCGTTCATACTTAGTAAATGAGTTGTGCGACTGCGAGCCACCTGAAAAGGAAATTTTGGAGTAATATGCCAAATTCCCAAAGAACCATCATAGAACATCCCCATAGCGTCTCGTTCTGCCCCTGACTTATTCAGCCACATTCAAATTAAGCATCTCCAATCCCTCGGAGTCACATCTTGGATCAATGTTTAAACCTCTTCCATTTTATTCTCACAGCTACGTCGCTACTCTCAGAAAGCGACATAACTTGCTACTAGTGATCATAAAACTTGAACGTGTTACCAAACGGTCATCCTTTTGCCCTCATATCATTTAGATCATATTCAATTGCTTTCCCAATGATGTCCCTTTAGGCGGCATCAGTCTTAGCCATAGGATATACACATCAAAGTAGCAAACACTAAACTTCCTCTTCATGATACAGTTAAAAGTCACATAGGGCAAAAATAGTAGATGTTCATACATATTGTATCAATCTATAAGGACTCACACAATTAACAAGTAGGGATCATTCTTTCACTTCCTTATACAGGTCGCCAAGCATATGTAGTATGACTTGCATGTTATAGTGGAGTTCTCTTTCAATAAAGAGCGTATATCACTATCAAACACCGTACAAATCTTAGTTTAGTCGCTGTCAAGCGCCTAACCCGAAAAATCTACTTGCTCGCTCGTCTCAGCGCCTAGTTGAAATTTTGCATCTAGCTATTCACATGTTATATATGGATAGCGGGGTATCCATATTCAGTCTTCGAAGGACTCTATCTTGGCCATTTCCAAGTCGACACTTCAATCAATGTCAGCTCAGCTCGCTATCACAGCGCCATAAGCCTGACGTGTCTCATATTTGCTTGCCTTCTGGGGGCCAAAGGTGATCACTCGTGTAAGAAAGTCGATCTGTACATGTTGACATACTCATACCATGATATCCCAACCATGGGTAAAGTGTGTGCTTGCAGTTATATTAAAACAATAACATAAGAGTAATAAATTTCAAAAATTTATTAATAATAATATCAATGACATCAAATATCCTCTATTGTCAAGAAGCAAACAATCACAACCTACGTAACCCTAGACTCCTAACATGAGCCTGGTAAATGTCTCTAACTATAGGCTTAGTCAAGGGGTCTGCAACCATGCGACTAGTAGAAATATGCTTAAGGACCACCTCATTTTGCTCAACCATGTCACGAAAAAAATGGTTGGGTTCCCTTTGGAACCTAATATATGACCAACTGCATAAAAAATACCAGGTCGCATACACATCATTGCGTACATCAGGCTAGCAATAGCGTTAACATACGGAACACGAGCCATCTTTTTATTTTCATCAGGAGTCTTATGACACATATCCAAACTTAAGGTATTACCATTTTCAACTGGAGTGTCAATGGGTTTACAAGATTGTATCTGAAAATGTTTAAGTACATTTCTTATGTAAGTCTCTTGAGACAAACCAGCAAGTTTCCTTGATCAATCTCTTAGGATCTTAACTCCGAGCACATAGCTTGCCTCGCCCATGTTGACAATTAACTCCTTGTTACTTCCAGCTAATAGTATGTCGTCTACATACAAAGAGATGATCAAAAAACTATTCCCAAATCGTTTAACGTATACATAGTGCTCCTCATCGATCATCGTAAATCCATTTGAAGAAATGGCTCGATGGAATCTCAGGTACCATGGTTTATATGACTGCTTCAACCCATAAATGGATCGTTTGAGCTTGCAAACTTTGCACTCTTTCCCGCTAGCTACAAAACCAACAGGTTGATCCATATATATTTCCTCATATAGTTCTCCATTGAGAAATGCAGTTTTAACATCCATCTGAAAAATTTCTAAATCCATATGAGCGACAATAGCTAGAATGAGGCGGATTGAGGCAAACCTTACTACCGGTGAAAAGGTTTTCTCATAGTCAACGCATTGCTTTTGGGTGTAGCTTTTCGCCACAAGGCGAGCTTTATACCTATCAATGGAATCATCTGCCTTGCGTTTGACTTTTAGAACTCATTTGTTTCTAATAGTCTTTCGCCCTGGCGGAAGATCTACCAAGTCCCATACATTATTCTTCCTCATAGACTCCATCTCATCAATCATTGCAACTTTTCATTCAGTTGAAGTAGGGAATGTGATAACCTCTTGATAATTTCTAGGCTCATCTACATCTTGCGGAGTACACATGAAAGCTGCCCTCTTAATCTCAAAACAATGACATGGGATACTCTCACGATTACTCCTACACAAGTGTGGACGTTAGGAATCAATCTCTAATGGAAGAGACACTCCCACTAGGAGGTCGCACACTCCCACTAGGAAGCGAGTCACTCTCAACATCCTCATTCGGATTTGAAACGCCTTCGTTCGATTTAACCATTTCAAACAACTTAATGTTTATGTCCACATCCCCTCTCTTGGGGAATTCATTCTCTAGAAAATCCACATCTTGTGACTCAATCTCAGAAATAGTTTCATCTTCTTGTTTACCAAGCATCATATATCTTTTAGATTCCTCAGAATATCTAATAAATATGTACTTATGTGCCCTAGGGCCTAGTTTCCCATGCGAATAAGAACTAGTGTGAACATATCCCGCTGCGTCCCATAGGCGCAAATGGCTTAAGTCATGCTTCCTGCCCGTCTAAAGTTCATAAGGCGTTAATGAAGCAGATTTAGAAGGCACACGGTTGAGGATGTAGGTAGCAACTAAGATAGCATCCCCCTAGAAAGATATTGGGAGGTTAGCTTGCGCCATCATCGATCTAACGATATCCAAAACGGTTCTATTCCTTCTCTCCGCTACAGCATTTTGTTGCGGAGTATATGGAGTAGTTAACTACCTCTGAATACCTTTTTCTTCACATAGCTGTTTAAATAGCTCAGATAAATATTCACGTCTATGATCAGTACGGAGAGCCTTAATGGTCCTCCCACTTTGATTCTCAACCAACCTCATAAAATGTTTAAAGCAATTTAATACTTCAGACTTATAGGAGATCAAATGTACAAAATCGTAATGTATGTAGTCATCTATAAATGTGATGAAATAACTAGCACCATGCCTTGCCCTCACACTAAGTGGGCCATATATGTTTGAATGTACTAAGGCCTCGTTTGGTTCATGGAAACGAAATCAATTCCCTTATCTTTCCCATGGAGGTAGGAAACTAAATTTCCTGTTAAGTTTCCTTTCTTGTGTTTGGTACAACATGGAAAGTATTTAGGTAAGTGTATTATTATCCAAATTTTTTGTAATAAATGCTTGGAAACCACATGGAAAAATGAATCCCATGTGTTTTTAGAGGAATTGTGTTACCCCCTACTTTCCCCTCTCTCAGGAAAGTGTTTCCGGAATTTGTACTTACCAAACAAAGGAAACGAACGACTTTTCTTTCCCGAGTACTAAAATCCGTGAACCAAACGAGGCCTAATTGCAAAGGAAAAGAAGCTCTAGTGGCTTTTTCAAACGGTTTTCTAGTTGACTTTCGTACTAAGCAATGCTCACAATTGGGCAAACTAACTTTAGCGAGCTAACCTAATAAGCCCTCTCTAGTTAATCGATTCATTCTGTCGTGGCCTATATGACCAAGTCTAGCATGCCAAATTGTAGAATTATCAATAGAAGTCAAAAAAGAAATAGAATTATTATTACTGGAATAACAAATATCTAAAACAAATAATCCATCCGAAATAAAACCACTACCATAAAAAATTGTTCCATTAAAAATGCTAACATTATTGTTCTCAAAAACTACTCGAAATCCTAGCCTAAGCAAAGCAGAAACTGATAAAAGGTTCCGTCGAATATCAGTAGCAAACAATACATCATGGATCAATAGGTCGCGTCCACCGCGCATGCACAGCTTGTAGGTACCAATACCTACAACCTGAACAGCTTCTCCATTGCCAAGGTAAAGTACTCTACTTCCTGCTGGTATTCAGCGGTACTCCATATATCTAACTCGATCCCTCACGACATGTTCGGCTGCTCCTGAATCCACAATCTAATCATGAGAAGGATGAGCTACCATAACATGGCTAGTTATATAAACAAAAGGAGAATTATAATTTAGGAGTACCTTCTTCGGCTCAGTGCAGTCACAAGCGAAGTGACCTTCCTTACCACAGTTGAAACATGCTTTGCTAGCATTGTCCTTCTTGCCACCACGCTTGCCCCGCTTGCATTTGGCAGAGTTTGCCTTCTTAGGCACAGGCTCATCATCATTCTTCTTCCCATTATTTCGGTTCTTGTGCTTAAATCCAAATGCCTTGCGCAAACCAGAATGAACCATATAAGATGATCTATTGGCTATAGCAGCTTCTAAGCGCTCAACTTCTAATTCCAAATGGCGCGCTAGATCATCAAAAATTTTAATATTCTCATTGTGCGTCATATTAACTCTCATATGTTCCCACAAATCAGGTAAGGAACAAATTCCAGCTTGAAACTGCTGCTCATCGCTCAAGTTGTTCCCAGCTGCTTTGAGCTCGCAGATCATTGTTGACATCTGTCTAAGATGCTGCTTCATCGGAGTGTTTCAGCGCATCTTATACGAGTCAAACTTCAAGGTTAACGAGCGTAATCTAGTAGCTGAAATGGAACCAAACTTAGCTTTCAGGGCATCCCACGTTTCTTGAGCAGTCTTACAGTCCTCGAACACACTGATCAAGTCATTATGCATGCTGCTAAGCATAACAAAGAGTGCGCAACGATCTTTCTTGACCCACTGAGTGTAAGCCTCTTGATCGCGCCGATGTTGGGCACCATTGCCATCCTCCGGTGGTGGAGTCAAGGACTGGGTCAAGGTTTCCAAAACCTCGTGCTCATCAAGGAGATATTGGATCTTACGGTGTCAAATATCATAATTGTCACCATCCAATTTCTTTCCTTTGTTCAAATCAGTAACAATGCTCTTAGAAGCCATCTAATTATTCGCAAAAAATAAGGATATTTAATAAGGACATTATTATTAGCACAACACATCAAATTTTTGCAACACAAATCTTAAATAAAATTTAATAGTTCACACATGACATGAGATCGAAAGATCGCTACGCTCAAAATCATCTCCCCCGTCATGTGATATTATTAAATTAAAATTTTAATTACACGCAAAATTGCATAGGAGCCTCGAGGTCCACTTTTGGGTACACAAATTTGAATATGTCGTCCCACACGTACCTTTGATCCTATGGATGTAAATAGTACAAAGTCTCTACATCGATGGTGTCTTTTAATAGAAAATTTTTTTTCTCCGCTGCCTTGTACGTCATCATTTGACTATCATCAGATGAATTAGATGAATCAGACCACCAATATGAATCACTAGAACTTTCATTGTCAAACTCGTCACTACTACTTTCGGAACTGGAGTTATCAGATTCACTGCTACTGCTTCCAGACTCAAAATCTTCAGAAGGGTCAGATTCCTCATCATGTTCCGATGGGTCAGACAGCTTCCTCTTCTTCGGCTCAGCCACTTCGATGAACTTAGCTGGCCAAGAACGTTTTACTTCAACACACAAAGGAGCTCTTACAGGTGGGTTAGATTGCACTTTTTCAGGCTGATCATCTTCTTCCATGTGTTCGTCAGACTCCCAATCTGATGGCTCAGTAGGATCATAATCAGATTGATCTTCAGTTGCAGCTGATGTAGATTGACTTGACTTCTATTCACTCGTAACTTCTTCACCCAATTCACTATCCTCGTACATCTCAACATCAATGTTTATGTAATAATTCTGACCTCTCTCACACTTTTCATCATCTTTAGACAAATTCTTTCGAAATGCGAATAGATCATGAGTAAACTGATTGACACCCACTAGGTTCTCAAATGAATTTGAGACCAGCGAAATGTTCAGATTACTGTGATCAGGGGCATCTGTATCAGCCCTAATATAGGCAAACTATCCAGATCCAGTGGTGGTGTTTACTGTGATCAAGGGCATCGTAAAAAGATACTTAATTGCTAAATGATCAGTAAAGTAGACAATCGGTGATCCAATAAGGTAAGATCGAAACTTATCTAAAGCAAAAACAATTACTAGCAACTCTTTCTCGGTCATGGAATAGTTCAACTGAGCATCAATTAAAATTTGGCTAGTGTAGTAAATGGCATGGGGCTTCTTGTCCTTATTGTGACCTAAAACAGCTCCAATGGCATAATCAATAACATCGCACATAAGCTCAAATGGTAAGCTCCAATCAGGTGGTTGCACAATGGGTGCAGTAGTGAGCATTTCCTTGAACTTGTCGAAAGCTTCTTGACACGCTGAAGTCCATTCAAATAGTGCATCCTTGGCAAGCAGGTTGCAAAGAAGTCGATAGATAGAACTAAAGTCTTTGATAAAACTCCTATTAAAATCAGCATGGTCTAGAAATGATTGAACCTCTTTGATAGTTTTGAGAACTGACAAATTAGCAATGAGGTCAATTTTAGCCTTATCCACTTGGATTCCTTCAACTGAGACAATATGACCTAAAATAATACCTTGGGTAACCATGAAATTGCATTTTTCCCAATTCAGATCAAGGTTATTGTCTTTGCAACGAATCAAGACTTTCTCCAAATTTTGGAGACAATCTTCAAAAGAATCACCAAAAAAAGAGAAATCATTCATGAAAATTTCGAGAAACTTTTCCACCATATCACTAAAGATACTCATCATGCACCTTTGAAAGGTTGCTGGTGCATTGCACAAGCCAAAGAGCATTCTCTTGTAAGAAAAAGTACCAAAAGGACAAGTGAAAGTGGTTTTCTCTTGATTTTCGGGAGCGAGTGTAACTATTTATAAAGCAATAGAAAGAATGATCAGCCACTCTCTCCAATGTTTGATCAAAAAATAGGAGTGAAAGATGATCTCTCCTGGTTACAGAGTTAAGCTTGCGATAATCAATACACATGCGCCAACCAGTGGTAACACGTGTGGGAACTAGCTCACCTTCAGCATTAGGAACAATAGTTATGCCAGACTTCTTAGGCACAACCTGAGTAGGACTTACCCATTTGCTATCAGAAATAAGGTAAATGAATACCAACATCTAAGAACTTAAAAACTTCCTCGCGGACTACTTCTTTCATGTTGGGATTTAACCTCCTCTGCATTTGTCGGTAGGGCTTAGCATCTTCTTTAAGGTATATCTTGTGAGTACATATATCGAGGATTATAGCTTTAAGATCAGCTATGGTCCATCCTAATGCATTTTTGTGTAACTTAAGAACTTTCAAGAGCTCGGACTCTTTAGTGGAATTTAATTTGCTTGAAACTATAACAGGATAAGTTTCAGATTCTCCTAAAAATGCGTACTTTAACTCCTGGGGTAAGGGCTTAAGTTCCAATTTGGGAGCTTCGAACGCAGAAGGGGTGACTAAAGAATTAATCGATGGGAGTTCTTCAAACTTTTCAGTCCACATAACCTGTTCTGCTTCGGGCTCTTCAGAATGTCTGCTCGAATTGAGATCAGAAACTGTCTCACTTATCTCATTCTCAATAGGAGAATAAGCTTCAAAATCAAAAAGAGAATGAGTCAAAGTTGACTCATCTAGGTCCCCAAACTGCAATAAACCAAAGTATTCCTCCAAGACTTTATCCAAATAACTGACTTCTCGAATATCTTCTTCTTCAAGATCTGGCTGTTCAGGAATTGAAAAGATATTGACATCGAGAGTCATGTTTCCTAACAAAAGCTTTATAACACCATTCTTAACACTGATAGTAGCATTAATAGTAGCAAGGAAATGTCTTCCTAGAATGATGGGAATCTGGGTACCAATGTCAGCCATAGGTTGAGTATCTAAAACAACAAAATCAACTGGATAGACAAAGTTATCAACCTTAACCAAAATATCTTTAACTACTCCTCGTGGGACTTTCACAGGACGATCAGCTAGTTGCAAGGTAATTCTCATGGGTTTCAACTCACCCAAAGCTAACTACTGATAAACAGAATATGGGAGTAAGTTTACACTAGAACCAAAATCTAGAAGAGCATGTTTAATCTTTTGATCACAAATGTAACAAGAAATGGTAAGACAACTAGGGTCCTTGTGCTTGGCTGTATTGAATGATTGAGCTCACCTGATTAGCTAAAAATGATTTCTTCTGAACAGAGACTTTTCTCTCTATGATGAACAAGTCTTTAAGAAACTTAGCATAAGAAGGAACTTACTTAATCGCATCCAAAAGAGGAATGTTGATCTTCACTTGCTTAGAAAGATAAAGAATCTCAGAATTGCGGTTATCCTTAACCGGTTTCTGCAACTTTTGAGGAAAAGGAACAGGAATGTGAGGAATTGAAGTTTCATCTTTTTCAAGAACATCATTCACATTCTCAGCTTTTGACTCGGCTTTCTTAGCTATCTCAGCTTCTCTCAAAGCTTTAGTAGAAGTGTACTGCTCAGTTTCAACTTCTTCATCTTCTACATTCATCCTTCTTGTTTGAACATATTCAGGTGAAGGTGGCTCTATCTGATTGTCAACAACTCTACCACTCCTCAAAGTAGTGATAGCTTTAACTTGCTCTTGCTTAGTAGTTGAAGAAGAAGAAGAATTATCAGTGGCTTTGGGATTGGGCTGAGGTCGGGCTGGAAAAGCTGCCTTACCCTTTGAATCATTCTAATTAGCAATCTTCTTCATAGAAACTTTCATCTGGTTCATCGTCTGCAGCATCTTCTGGAACATGACTTGCAAATTCTCCTCAGGAATTTTCTTATGCGGTGGAATATACGAACTAGGATTCGAAACTTGAGGTTGTTGATACTGGTGAGGTTGAGATTGGAAACTAACTAGAGGTTGAGATTACTGATAGAATGGTTGAAGTGGTGGCGGTGGTGGTTGGAAATTAGACTGGGGTTGTTAAAATAGTTGAGAAGATTTGGGGGGGTTCCCTTCATAGCTGTTACCAGACCAACTGAGGTTGGGGTAGTTCCTCCAAGATGGGTTATATCGATCTCCGTAAGAATTGGATTTGCCAATTGCCATAACAATATTGACATCAGTGTTCAACACTTCTCTAAGAGCTGGGATGGTCGGACAATCACTGGTGAGATGACTAAGTGTATCGCAAATACTATAAGCTTGCTCCACAAATTTCTTAAGAACCGATTCTCCTTTCTTTGTTTCCAAAGATTCAAGTTTTCGGCAAATCGTAGCTAGCTTAGCATTGATTTCATCGTTATCTTTCAGTTGGTACACACCAGCTGGTGCACCTTTGCTTTAGCTGTACCTGCCTTAGCACTCGGTTCCTATTATTGAGAAACTTCAGAAAGCCATTCGAGATATCCTTCAGCATCTGTAGGACTCTTTCCTAAGAATTGCCCATTGCACATTGATTCAACAAATTGACGAGTGGAGGGAACTAGACCATCATAGAAGAAACTGATGATTTTCCACTTTTCATAACCATGACAAGGACAAGAATTAAGAAGATCTTTGAAGTGTCCCAACACTGGAAGTAGGTTTCATCATCCTTCTGGGAAAAGTTTTGAATCGCCTTCTTCGAGTTGGAAGTAAGAAGTAAAGAAAAGAATTTCTTGAGAAATTGTTCTTGGAGTTCTTGCCATGAGTTGATGGATCTTGGACGAAGAGAGATAAACCAAGTCTTAGCTTTATCCTTTAGGTAAAAAGGAAATAACTTTAACTTAATTGTATCTTCAGAACAGTTCTGGTCACTGAAAGTGGCACATACATCCTCAAATTCTCGAATATGAAAGTAGGCTCGTTGGCTTTCAAACCCATGATAAGTAGGTAGAAGTTAAATCATGCCATTGCGGAAATAAAAATTATTCGTATTATTTGAAAAAATAATGCAAGAAGGAGTAGCATTTTTACCAGGAAGTAGGAGTTCACACAAAGTAATATTAGGATTTTGAACTGCTTGGTTGACTATATTATTAGCTACTCATGCTGCTTGTGCTGCTGCAAATGCAGCTGCTTGTTCTTCAGCGTTCTGATCGTCCATCGGGCGTTCAACTGCCCACGGGATAATACCGTTCATAAAATCAGAAGAAAAAGAAAGTGGAAGTGAATTGGTGGAACTAGAAGACTCAGATGATGGAGATGGTTCATCGTCTGACTTGTAATTGTCAGGAATGACACGGAACTCGTATAGAGGATTACTTGAAATACGATTATTAGGACCACGAAGCCAAGGTTTCATATACTAGCCAGAGACCTAATATAAAATCGTACGATGGAAAAGAAAAGAAAGAAAGAAACTAGAAAGAAACAAATAAAACCGTTAACCCTCCCTGACGACGGCGCTAGAAATTATGCTTGACTATGCTCAAAAAGTGAAAAGTATTACGCCCAAGTGCAAGTGGTCAAGTTATAATATACTTGGGAAGTCCAAGGTCGAACCACAGGGAAGGTAAGGAACCTATTTCTTTTAGTTATCTCTCTCCGGGGCAAGAAGGGAAAATAAAAGAAAAGATGATTAAAATGAGGAAGGCGGAAAGAAAATAAAAACTAAATTAAAACTACTAACTAACTAAATTAAAACTAAAGGCAAATCTAGTCATAGGGTGCAAAATTAAAGGGAATCCACAAGCGCAAGTTTTCTACTTAAAAGGCTTCTTAAACGCACTAAAGGAGCATGCAATTGAACTAAAAATAAATAAATTACATAAAATAGCGAACTAACCAAACAAAACAGAATATTAAACGAATTTAAACTAACAAGAAACCAACGTTAAGGGTAACCGTAGTTAGGGAGTACGAAACTAGTCCAATCGGGTAATCCAAATCTAAGTTTAAATAAGATTTTTTACTAAAGTTCAGCTCTTAGACTTTTCAATCATTCAATTATATTGCTACTACAAGAATATCATAGCCCATGCGTGACAAAGACTATATAGAATAGCTTTGAGTAATAGAATTCGATATTGAAGCCTTTTGTCTTTGATAAAGTGTAATTTGAAACCTAGTAATGCTAGTGCGTGACAAAAATAATTCAAGTTAATTAAACTCCTCAAAAATTAGTAGTTCAACACTCTTATAAGGTTTGAATATGTTTGAACGTGATTCAAATCAAATCCGTCTTAAAAAGAATGCCGGAAGTCAAAACTAACACTTTCTCGGCACTTACGTGAATAAATGCCAAAACAACGCTAAATCAACCAATTCACTTAAGAAACTAACCCAAGTAATTAGAGGATAAATACTGTCCTCAAATCATCCACGTTAGGATTTTAGTGCGAAAATCCGTGAATTGACAGTTTTACGATTTTTAGTCAAATGGAATTTTTGAGCTAACTTATGAAAACATGTTTTTAAGGCATGCAAAGATAAGAAAATACTCATACATTCAGTAGGTGATCTATAACTAATGAAAAAATCAGATTCAAATCTAAATTAGATTACATTCAAAGATTAAGTTCGCATCTTTCACTACGGACCCATAACTAACGATTTAGCTAGACATATTTAAATTAAACAAGAAAACAAGCAAAAAAAATCATGAAGAAAAGTATACTAATACCTAAAAACATAGAAAATGAAATTTGAAAACTTTTGGCTCTGGAATTTCTCAATTCCGATTTAAAACGAATATTTTATGCTTAAAACGGTAAATAAACTCAAAACAAGCATAAAATGAAAAATTTCGACTTAAACCTTAAAAATTTTAGAAAATCAGATTCTATAAGATTAAAAATGAACCACATATAAATAGCATTGAAAAACGATAAATTATTTGAATATAGAACGAGAAACAAGCATAAATTAATGAAAACCGAAAAATCGACAAAACGGGTCTATAAACCCTAGAACCAGCCCCTAAAACGAGGGTTTAGGGTTAATTCCAAAATGTATATGAACCTAACAACTAATCTATGAATATCTAAGCAAACAAAATATTAAAAGCAATTAAAATGAAGAAAATAGAAAACTAGGGTTTACCTAGATGAAGAACAGTAATTGCAATTGAAACTGAATCGATTGATGAATAATAGTAGCATACATTGAAATTCTAACCTTCAAATATGATAATTAAACTATCCTAACAATTTTTTTGAAGAAAAGAAAGAAAATCACTCAAGGTTCGATCAACAGAGAAACGCAAAAGTTCCCAAAAAGCTACGGTGTTCTCAAGCTCTTTATTCTATTATAATATGACTGTTGCGTTACCCTAAAATATGATATGTGTGGTCTTTTATATGTCCTACAAGTGTCTAGGGTTGTGGGTTGAGTAATCCTTGAATAAACGGGTCAAAAATAGCCAAAAAAAGAAAACGGGCCAAAAATTAAAGTGGGGATCGATCTTCACCATGTGGGGGTCGATCCTGGTGTGGGGATCAATCCTCATATATTTTTCTATTTTTTTTCTTTTTTTGCTCATAATTTTTTGCTCCGAACTCCGATTGACATACCATTTTCGCCTACGTACGTAGGTAATTTAATTCTTTACAACTTCTATTTCCTGATATTTCTTCAAATTCCCATTGTAGAAAAATTTTGATCAGCTAAAACTTCAGGCTTTTATGGCAGTTCTTGGTTTTGCTAGGAAACTTCCGGAATTGATTCGGTTGAGCTTCTTTCCTCTTGGGAACACTCTTGGACACTTGCATTCACTTCATTCATGCTTGGAGACTTACTTTTCTTTTCTTGCTAGCACTTTGGGGATAGTTTGCGGAGTTTTCCTCGTATCAAGCCTCGGAATAGATTTTGAATTATTCTTCGATCCTTCTTCTTGCACTTTTTCACTTTCAACCTTCTATCTTGCATACAACTTCAGTTGCTTAACCACTCTAGGCCTGCAAAATGATTTAGTAACACAGAAATACAATGCAATGCATTCTTTTCATGCTTAAACTTGAATTTACATACAATTTCTGATTTTAGATGGTAACCAGAAGCTAATTGAGCCTTGTTTAAGGGATTAGAAATGCAATTTCTGGGCTCAATCAGGGAGGTTCAACTTCTTAAACATGTTGTGATACATTATCTCAGATGAACTCCTTGGATCAATCAGCATTCTCTTAACATCAAAAGTGTTGATGTTAACAATCACTACTAGTGCATCGTTATGTGGGGTATCTACCATTCTCATGTCTTCTTCAGTGAACTTGATTTCATATGCCCGTTTATCTCATATTTCCTTTCTGTAGGCCATGACCGATATTACTTCGGCTCTAAATGCTTTTTCGACGCACTGCTCCCTCTTTACATATGCTCTCATTGCATTCTTAGTAACATAATCTTGGTTGGTATAGCCGTGAATCACGTCTATCACCCCACCGAAAGTTTTAGGGACCACCTTGTCACCACGCTCATCATCACTATTGTTTTCTGCCTTCTCAACGGATTTGACAAACTCAGCCAAATGGCCATTTGTTATTAGATCCTCCAAAAATTGTTTGAGGGTTTTACACTCTTCTGTTTTATGCCCATGGTCCCTGTGCTATGAGCATCTCACTTTCTTGTTTCTTCGTTCTGGATCCCTGCCTAAAGGTCTCGGCCATTCAAAGTAAGGTTCATCTTTGATTTGATACATGATTCGATGGATCGGCTTAGTGAAAATCATTTGGACCCCCCGATAACCTTTATCGCCAACGAAGGAAACAATCCTCTTTTTTTTTTATTTTTTGGAGCGATCGGAACCCCTATCGTCCCATCCTTCATTTCTGTCTGCGTTCGTGTTCTTCCTCCAATTACCAACCATCAATTCGCCATCCTCAACACGAGTGTACTAGCCTATTCTTGAGTGTAGTTCATCAAAATTCTGAGGAGGCTTGCGGGTCAAGGAATTGTATATGTCGTTATCGTACGTCATTGGGTAAGCCGTACCTAAATGTGTTCAGAGCAAAGTGTAAATCATAGCCTTCTGCTTTTTGGAATATCTCCCAATATTTTGCCGAATACTCCTTCAGAGTTTCGTCCCTTCTTTTTCTTATATTTGTTAAGGCCTTCGGGCCTTTCACTATCCTATTATTAGTTATAAACCTGGCCGTGAACTGCTCCACCAGCTCTCAAAAATTATCGATCTGATCTGCCGGCAACCGAATGAACCATCTGAGGGCGACTTCGCCCAGACTCGCAGGAAACATTCGGTACATCACGGTGTTATCTGAGATCCAGTAAGTCATGACCTGTTGATAGTACCTTACATGGTCGGCTGGATCAGTTTTGCCGTTATATATGTTGAACTTTGGTTGAGGCAATTTTTTAGGCGGCGGGGCTTCAGCTATATGCCCTATGAATGGCGAGCTGTTTTGTTCTCCTAGTGATTTTCGCGCCAGATCCCTAAGAGTGTAAGCCGCAGATTTTTCTGCCACCGTTGAATCAATCAACCTTTTCAAATTATTTTCTGCTCGTGCCTTGGGCCTAGAATCCTTCTTGACCAGCCTGTCGAATACATTATGTCTAGGTTCCGCCACCGAAACGTCTGGAGTATAGACATATACACCATGTGGTTATTTTTCATCCTGAACCTGAACCTAAGTCTGAATGGGTACTGGATCTTTAGTAATAACATTGTCATTACGCGGTAGCCTAATGGTCGACGTTGTTGTGTCTTCCTCCTCCGCATTTTTGGAAACGGATTTCCCCATGTATTTTCTCAGAATTTCATGCAAGATTTGGTTCTCCACTCTGAGTAACGCAGCATTACTAATGGCATACCCGCCAGTGAAATCATGGTCATCATAATTACTGTCGACAGGCCTCCGATTCGTACTGACTGAAAGATTTGGGGGGTCGTTTGGTTGTTATTAGAGGAGTGGCAATCCGCCATCTCCCCCGATGGGTTGCGCCTGCGAAATCCGCGAGGTGGCCGCTCTCGTTTGAGGCATGTTGATGGGTACTATTTTTTTTGGTGAAAAAAAATCAAACTCACCAGCTTTTCGAAAGGAAAATGACTGTCTCTCTCGTTCCCACAAACGGCGCCAACTGTAAGTGGCATACATTTTAAGCCCAACCCATTATGATAATTTGAGAAACGAGTTTGTACGAACAGAAAAGAATGTGAGTTAAGACAAGAGAATTTTTTTGGTACAGTAGGTTCCCCCAGTAGCGCATATGTTGATCCTGTAGTATGTCCTTCATTTGTGTGTGTTGTTACTATATTGAGATCTTAAGGCAATATCAATGGTGTTAGAAGCTTTCTCTCTCTAAAAACAGATTAAGTAAACTAGGAACTATTTGCCCAAATACCTAGTAACCAACCCTCTTTCCCGAGCCTCCCCCATTCTATTTATATGTATAAAATTAGGGTTGCATCTACTCACTAGGGTTAATAGTAAAATGACTAAAGAGAGTAAGACTTGGACAATACTCCAGCCTTCATTCCCTTATTCACTACTAACAACTTCTGAATTCGTACATTGATAATGGGGCAGTGGAGATCTGTACAATTTTATACTGGTCTACGTGATTTTATATGATCATCCTCACGCACTCCCATGCATTCCACACGTGTCACGACACGTGCGTCCTTCCTAGTGGATTTCGGCCTTGAGTAACCATCTCGGCGCATTTAGTTGTCGGTGTTTCGGTATATCTTCTACTTGCTCTTCTTCCTTTGGGCCTGCCCATCGATTTGACCCAAAGAATGGGCCTCCAAGTCAATTGGCCCGGCCCGATTTACTTTAACCAAATTTTATACTCCCTCGTTAGCATTATGAAACAAGGGCTTGTTTATCAATTATATTATACAATAAAGGATTTGACCGAGTGCAAACTTATCTTTGCAATTAAAAAAAATTAATGCAAATTTGTTTAGCATGATGTATTTATATTTTTTTAATATAAATATATTCTTATGTTTCATTTATAAAACTTTAAAAAACGTCAAATAAATACAAATACATAGTAATGTTTTAGAAAAATAAAGAGTGCAAACTTAACTTTGCATAACTCTAAAAAATAATTATGTGTAATTTATTAATAAATAAATTTTGAATATATAATTTGGTAAAATTATTCTAAATCATCGTTAATTAAACACTCATCTATAATAATATATTAAAAAACATGTAATGTAAAATTAATTTTGCACGATTTCATAAAAAAAATTAAAAATTTAATACAAAATTAACTTTATTCTCCTTTTAAAATTTAATCAAATATAAATTTTTAATTTACAAAAATATTATTCACATATGCTTTTACGTAAAACTTTTTCAAATGGTCCATTTTACATTATCCCGTAAATTAAGTTGTTCAGACAATCAATCTCACCATTTGGTACTTCGTAGAAGTAGAAGAAGCGAGCAATGTCAATCGGAGCTGTTTCTGCATTCGTCAAATTCCCCCAATTTCAATTTCATCATCATCAAGGTACTTTTCCTTTCAATTTTGCTGCTTTCCTCCTTTCTCTTCCATCTTCTCTCGTCCCTGTGTTTGTACTGTCACTACTCCTGCTAATACAATATCATTTGTAGTAAACCCTAATCGTTCAATTTCAAGCCAACCAAAACCTCCCAAATCAGCCTCTAATAATCTCGAAGATGCTCTGGTCTCGTTCAATCGGATGCTTAAATCTAGGTCTATATACTCCATTTATTCAATTAATAAATTGTTAGGGAGTATTGTCAAATTGGGTCACTACCACACTGTGCTTTCTCTCATTAAACAACTTCACCTTCAAGGTGTTCTGGTTAATACCTGCACCATAAACATAGAAATTAACTGTTACTGCCACTTGAATCGAGAAACTTTTGGGTTTAGTCTTTTAGGCAGTCTGTTCAAACGTGGTTATGAACCAGATGTGGTTACCTTCACCACTCTGATAAAGGGGCTTTTCGTTCAAGACCAATTTTTTGAAGCTAAGAACTTGTTCATAAAGATGTTGGGACAGAAGCAAATAAAACCAACTGTAGTTACTTTTGGGACTGTGATGAATGGGATTTGCAAATCAGGGAACACTAAAATTGCTATTGAGTTACTCAGGAGTATCGAAACACTTAATTTTGAAGCAGATGTATACTGCTTCAACATGATTATAGATAGCCTTTGCAAGGATAGAATGACAAGTGATGCTAAGAACCTTCTACTCGAAATGACCAAGAAAGGGATTTCTCCTAATGTCATCACTTATAACTCTTTGATTCAGTGTCTATGCAATGTTCGTCAATGGAACGAAGCTACTACATAGTTGAGGGAAATGGGGGATCAAAATGTCTCACCTGATGTACATACATTTAATATATTGGTCGATGCTTATTGCAAAGAAGGGATGGTAAAAGAAGCGAAAAATGTACTAGAAGTTATGATTCAAAGAGGTGAAGTTCCTACCGTAGTCACGTATAGTGCCTTGATGGATGGATATTGTTTGCGAGGTCAACTGGAAGATGCACAAAAGGTCTTTGATTCCATGGTCAATAGAGGCATTGAGCCTGATGTTATTAGTTATAACACTTTAATCAGTGGATACTGTAAGAAGAGGAGAATTGATGAGGCCATGCATCTCCTTCGTGAAATACGTCGCAAGGGGTTGAATCACACGATAGTTACCTACAACACCATTTTACATGGATTGTTTGAGAATGGAAAATTCACTGTTGCACGAGAAATCTTTAATGAGATGCTAGCTGAGGGCAAAAGTCCAGATATGTTCACTTACAATATCGTGCTAGATTGTATGTGCAAAAATAGGCAGGTTGCCGAGGCATTCTCAATTTTTCGTTCAATGCAAAACAGTGAACTGCGTACCGATATTGCTTTCTACAATATCCTAATTGATGCTGCTTGCAAGGATGGGAAGCTTAAAATTGCAAAAGAGCTACTCAACGAACTTTTCTGCAATGGATTGCAGCCCAATGAGCGCACATGTAATGCAATAATAAATGGTCTTTGTCAAGAAGGATCTTTGGATGAGGTGAAAGAATTACTTACAAGAATGGAAGACAATGGCTGCTTTCCCACTGAGGTCACTTGCAATGTTATTGTACGAGGATTCCTCAAGAAAAAAACTGACGGATGAGGCAATGGCACTTTTAGGCCTCGTTTGGTTCACGGATTTTAGTACTCGGGAAAGGAAAGTCGTTCCTTTCCGTTGTTTGGTAAGCACAAATTCCGGAAACACTTTCCCGAGAGAGGGGAAAGTAGGGGGTAAAACCATTCCTCCCAAAACACATGGGATTGATTTTCCCATGTGAGTTCCAAGCATTTATTACACAAATTTTAGACAATAATACTCTTACCTAAATACTTTCCATAGTTTACCAAACACAAGAAAGGAAATTTGACAGGAAATTTACTTTCCCACCTCCATGGGAAAGATAGGGGAATTAATTTCCTTTCCGTGAACCAAACGAGGCCTTAGAGAAATTGTGGGAAAGTGGTTTCTCAGCTTCTAATTATACTATCGAAATGTTGGTGGAGGTACTCCCAATGAGAGGACAAGATCCTACTTTGCTCGATATGATTCAGAAGTTTGCACCAAAAGATACATAATTATGTCTAGATCGTACACAAATGAGTGCCTGCACTGTCTGAAGCAATCTAATGCAAACAAAGAGGTAAATGTGGTAGTTTTTATATATCATCTACAATTATATCTAAATCATACTTGTTAAGTCGTCAATCTCAAATTAGAAATCCTTTTTGGTACATCTCAATTTAAGAGCATCCTTTCTAAAAACTTGCTATAGCTTTGGCTATATACCAAAATTAACTCTTTATACAACCTCTCTATCATGGGTAACAAGTAACCCACTATGAGATGGCAGGGCTGCAACATTATCTCTTGTTAATACTAGGTAAAATTCAAGTCTGCTGCAAGCTCATGTTTCATCATCGGGTTTTATGCTGCACTAACATTATTCAAAGCCTTCTAAGTTTCACTAAAATTGAACGCGTCTCACATCTCCTTGTCCTTATTGAATGTAATTATAATTTCTGGAAAATATGAAATACTTTATCTGGTTTGTATGCTCTCAATCTTGGCAGTTAGACTGGAAAATTCTTTTTTTCCCCTGTTCTTTTCACATTATGATAATCTTCTTGTGAGATATGAGGAACAACCCAAGATGTCTGTTAGTAAATTAGGGCAGTAATCATGCATCGCATACACTAATTTACGCACTAATCATTGAATCCTATGATCTATGCAGTTCAATAAAATCGACAGATGACATACCTTAATCGAGATTTGATGTCAATGAAACGAACAGGATGGATCTGATCCTTCTGTTGTTGTCGTCCTTAGCGTAGAAAACACGACGCCTCTACGGTATGCACACACGAACGAGATGAGATCTTGCTTGGTGTACTAGCGCCCTCTAGGGTTCTCTCTGCTATTTCGAATTTTCTTGCCTCTCTCAATTTCGTTGACGGCCAAGAAGAACAAAGGTTCCCTTTTATAAGGGAACGCTTCTTTGCAGTGAGAACCCTAAGCAACAAACGAACTGGGCCCAAGTCCAACTTGGCCCGTTTTAATTCGTTTTGATCCAACTCGTTTTGGTGTGCGACCCTGTAGGTTTTACACTCTTTGGCCGTACAATTAAAACCCGTTTTATTATACGAACAGTAAGCGGTTTCTAGTAAAACATTACTATTATCCAAAGGGTATAAAGGTCAAAAACGACACAACCTTAAATTGATATTTCACACATTAACTCCTTTTGTCAATCGATATCTAGATTGAACACAAGACTGGGCAAGTGTCATTCTTGTATAGTTCAATCTTTATTTCTTGATCTCTAAGTATAATTAATCCAAAACAAATGACATCTCATTTGTGCATGGCCATGCAAATATTAATTACACTTATCAAGGGCCCAACGATATCTCTCTCAATATATGAGAGTGACAAATCCCATCTTGATCAACCACATACCTCTACATAGTTCATAGTATGCTCGGTCATCATCTTTATAATTACTCGGTCAAGAACAACGTTTGATAATGCCTGACATGCTAATCCCTATGTTGGTAACCATGGCGATCTCAGGTCTGAGGATAATACGATATCACAAATGGGGAACATCACTGATGACATTATATAACACTCCTCGCAGTGTCCCCAAAGCGGGTCAGTCCAATACTTTGTTCCCTAACAAGTATCAGTATGTTCAGCTTGATATCTCCATATCCATGACTTGTGGAACATAGTCATCAGCTGACCCATACTCTAATCATTATATCAATGTGATCCTAGGTTATTGATACATGATTAGGGGCATCTAAACAATATTATTATTACATTACTAGCATCCCACAATCTAGTCACGTACTTGATGAACTAGTATTAATAAATATTATTTACAAGAGATTATAAAGTAAAATAAATAAACTTTATTAATAACAATAAGCATAAGATATCCAAGTACAAATCATAATCTATGAATAGTCCTAGGACATATCTCTTTCAGTAGAATAGTGAAGGGTGCCAATATTGAGCTCTTCATAGTGGAGGGTGTGATCGAGTAGTTTTATATTTATTACGGTTGTTTTACTTGATTTTTCGATATTTTCTCGTAAGTTTGGAATTGATTGGGTAGTTATGGTTATAAGAATTATAGTTGGTTACCATATCTAGAATTGATGGGTAGTTAAGAATAGTAGTTTGCTACCATCTACAGAGGGAAAGCCTGTTACGAGTAAGTGGAGAGGAAAGATCTCCAGAACCGAGCAATCCTCCCCGTAGCGCTGATGCCCTTCCGTTGGGGGTCACCCAAGAACGACTTTTTATGAGGGTTTGAAAGGCTTCTTTGCAGTCAGAAATCTAGCACGTAGAGAACGACCTGCGCGAACACCAGAGACTCTTAACAGCCTTTTGGGGACACCTGCGCCCGGTGAACCCTGCCGTCCTCGTTCCGAGTCGACAAAAGCAGAGAAGATCGCAGTCGGTCCAGAGGAAGCCTCTTAGTAGCTAAGGTGAAGCCTGATTTCGTGTTGTTTACTACTTTAAAAGCGCATGAAAAGCCCAACTTTTCGCCTGGTCACCATCTCTTTTCCGCTGAACTGGTATTGGTGATTGGTCTTTCCTGGTGAATGAGTCAGTTCGTGAGATAATAACTCCACTGTAGCATGTCCACTATATGGTTATGGCAGCGTACTCCTTATGAAAAGCAGACAAGCCAGATGAGGACCTTTGGTAGCAGGTCACAAGCTTAGATAGCCGACTGATCCCGTTGATCATATAACTGGGAGGGAACGTGTCACATTAGAGGTGAACGATCAGAGGTGTCCTCTGATGTGCGATCTTTTTTTTATCCGTATTGGGAGTCCTCCTCCTCCTAGCTCTTAGAGTCTGCAGATAGAAAGGTACTCTTTTGGAAAGTTCGTCACCTATCGTTCTATTCACGCCCTGCGTTCGGCTCCAAGTAATCCATATCCATTCCCATTTGCAGCATCCCAGGTGGCCTTCAGTCTTCTTTCCTCTTGGAGGACTTCTTTCATGGCCCCAAACCCGGTTAACCAATAGGAGAATAGTTAGCCGATAAGATTAAGGTTGTCTTTCTTCATGGCCTTTTTTGTTTCGAGGGTTACACATGTGCCTTTATAAGAATCACATTAAATAAAATGATGAATTATTTTTCTATCATGTATGTGATTAAAAAATCTTAGCATTATGTAATTAATTAAATAATAACGGCATGCGCTAATGACTATTTTTTTAAAATTATCATAATATGCAATTAATAAGAAATATATTTTTATAAAAATGTCATCTTTTTTGTATTATAATATAATTAACGTGTGCCCTTAAAGTATATATTAACATTTTTTTTTCTTATACATAATTTGGTTCGGTTTTGTTCGGTTTTAGACTAGCTTACCCCAAACCCGAACTAAATTTTTCGGTTTCGGTTCGGTTTTTTTGTTTTCGGTTTTTTTTTTGTTCGGGATTTTGCGGATCGGTTCGTTCGATCGGTTTTCGGATTGATTTTAACACCCCTAGTAGGGAGCACCAACTCGACGCTAAGGTTGTCCCAGGCAAGTGGCAACCTTTATTACCAGACTAATTGTAACCTTGAATGCTCAAAATAAAAACTTGGAATTCTAGAATTCTGTGTAGTTACAATATACATATTTAGTTCTAAATTTGGATTAATTTTACTCCATTCCAATTCCTACACACTCACTTTAATTAGGAACATTGTCTGCAATTAAGGCCTCGTTTGATTCAGGTATTAAAAAGTGGGATGAGATTGTTAATACCACTTTTTTTATAATACCTTGTTTGATTCGAACAAATGTGTTGGGATTACTAATACCGGTACTAACTTAATCCACTCTTTGTGGTATAATTTAATATCAGGGGAAAGGTGGCATTGTTTATCCAGGATTAAGAAAAATGAATCATATATTTTCAAAAATGCCATTACTACTATAATATTTTCAAAAATGCTACTACTACTATATTATTTTAATTTTAATTTTTTTTAAATAAATTTTAAAATAAATTTAAAATATAATTTTTTTTTTCATTTGTTTTTTTTTAATTCAAAATTTTTAAATTTTTTATTTTTATTTTGTTAGTCCAAAATATAATCATGTATACGAGTTACTAAATCAAATATGGTATTAACGTCAGCATGAGATATCTCAGTATTAATACTGCATGAATCAAACAAGGTATTGGTATTAAATTAATACTTGGATTAATAGTCCAGTACTATTAATACTTGTATTATTAATTCCATTGGCCCTAATACCTGAATGAAACGAGGCCTAAGAGTAGTCTACAACACCTCACTAATCTTGTACAACGAGGGATGGTATTAGACAATGTTAAACCCGATCCATCCGCGTGTGCATTGTGCCTTGTTATTCTTTTGTTTACTGGATTACTTGTGCCTTGCCGATTTTATGTGATGGCGAAAAAGTCTTATCATAACAAATTGGTGTCAAAGTGTAATAAACTGGATCCTAGAAACTTCATATTTGTATTATAGACCAAAAAAAAAGAAAGAAAAAAAATAAATAAACTGTATATCTGTATCATGAAATTGTGACCATCGTGAAATATCTGACTATTCTATGCCACCTTGATGTTATAGCAAGTCCCAAGTATCCCACATCTATAAGGGAAAGAAATTCAAAACAAATCTTTCTCTTAAAAGGATACTAGATTAATAGTTCAAAAAACATCTCATCTTTTCACACACAACCTACACCCTTAGATGTGTATTTACACTCATTAAATGTCAAATCAAGCACAAAATACACATACACCATAGAAAAACACAATCAAATGCAGCTCTAAACACATTACTCTTTCAAATTAGTTTCTCTCTAATAAATTCTTTTTATTAAATTTAAAATGTCATTACATTAAATTCAAAAATTGAAATTAAATAAAATTTATTTATTTCGAACCTATTACTTAAGATTAAAAAAAAATCCACCATGACTATAAATTTATGTATACTTTTTTTTTTTAAGAAAACTAATGAATATTACATTTAAGGACATATTTTGTGTATGTACAACATTGCTCATTTCAAATACCATGAAAGAGTTCAGAAATGGTCCATTACAAAGTACAAAAAAAAAATTAAAAAAAAATCCCTCACTATGTTGTATCTAGGTGTGTGCACATATTGGATTGACATGGTCAATCTTAAAGCACTAGTTATTGGACTTGACTAATTTATGATTTTAGACCAGATTAAAGGGGATCATTTTTTGCACAATCAGTATGTTCGATGTTGGTAATTTATTTTCACATTTGGTCAATCAACTTTTATGTTTAATTTAGTATCCAACTAATAAACTTTTTGTCAAATTTAAAAGGAAAAAATGGCTATGCTTAAGACTACAAAAAATAAAGTATGCTATAATTTACTAAAGAAAAGTAATATACTATAATTTGCCAAACAAAATATACTATATATTAGGAAAAAAAAATGTAATACAACTGAAAGAACCTCTATAATTAAAAAATGAGTCAATCTAGTCCGATCCAGTTTTTAGTATTTACAACCCAAAAATCGGACCAAAGTTTCGAATATTTAAAATACACGGCGTAGAAAAAAGACTGACCAAAGTGTGTCACTTCGGATTGGTTTAGTCACTTTTGTTTGTCAATTCACTATGATTAAGTATAAACTTTCAATTCCTTACAGCTTTTGTTCATAACTTCTCACATATATTCTTTTGGTCGATTGTCAGTTTCTTTATTTATTTCACCGCAACATTCGGCACAGGTATACCCTAGTTGGTACTATAATAAGGAGCTCTTTGGTATAAACATAGTTGTCTGATCTTACACTCTTCTATATTTGTGTGGCCCAAGTGAGCCCATTTACCAATTAGGGCTTCTATCTTTCTTTGTCCGCCTGCATTTTATGTATTAGGGCTGAACCGCAAGCCATGTCCATGCCCATGTCCATTTTATACTCAGATTTGGACTTGGGTAAGACCAATATATCTGGATCACAAGTAATCAAAGTAAAATTTAACCTGTTATGATTATGTTAAGACAACTTTGTATTTTAAATGAATGAGTTAAGGAAAACATTAGATGAAATTATAAATTTTATTTACACCTTGTAAGAACACAATGTATCTGGTTTCTCAAGGGTTTCTCAAGAGTGATATCACTGGACTCTAGAGTAGATTTTGAGAAAATCATGACCATTCCTTTGAAATTGAATGCTAAAATTTTTGCATTAAATTCTATTAAAAATGAGTAGTTACTAGATCCAGAGATGAATGTTACCTGAATAAATATGAGCCATCTATTTTTTTTAAATCAATTGTTCAAATTAATAATCTACTCTAAAGTCATTTCCATTACTCTAGAAAAGTTTATCATATTGTTCTAAATAAATGATGTACCAACATTCAATGTACTGATTGTCCCAGTAAAACCAACAGCATTTGGTGATAGCATTTCATTTTTGAAATTATAAATATGTTGTGATTAGTGGATTAACTTTTAAAATATGAAAGTTTACTCCTTTTCCAACAATCCTACTAAAAAAATCACATAAATGATCGTCTACTATGCTTTTAATTGAAGCCAGTGTATGGTATTTGCTTAGTTGGAAAACTCAATGTTCACTGAAATAAAGTAAAATAATCACAAATATGAAATTTTTATAAAAAAGTAGTGAAAAGAAACTGAGATCAACTTAGTGATTTTTACCTCCATGTAAACGCAATTCAATGAGCTATTGGATGATATTTTAAAATTTGTATATGACTTGAGCATTGTTTATGTTATCGGATGACACGACAGTAAATGACTCAACCGTAAAATTTTATGAAAAGAAAAAAGCTTTAAAAAAGTTTGCACTAGAAGTAAGACGAACAAAGAGCTAAAATAAATAAAAACACGGGGATAAATATTAAAGGAAACTTGATTGAACAAAATTAGTTTTATTAAACATTTAAAACTTTTTTTATGGGTCTAACGGATTACCCGACTTTGTTTAAGACGAAACTTTAACCATTGTATTATTATTTCCTGTTAAAGAGGTGAATCCGATAACTATCCAAATACAAATATAATTTAGGAGGGCACTTCAACTTCCAAACAACTTTCCACACCATATTGTGCGGAGACATAGAAGAGGAAGCTCTATTATGAGACTGGAGCATATCCGCCTCTTCACTTGCTTTAAAATATCCCGATTTAACAGTGTAAATCCCATTAGAGTTGAAATGCCAAACCATGAGTCCCTATGTTCAAAGGTTATCTGGTTTTAGAATTACCTTAAAATTATAATTTTATAGAATTGCAATTCTTAAAATTACAGTGCGAAAGAATTACAATATCATTGTTTGGATTGTATGTAGTTTTCATTTTGGATTATACTAGAATTCCAAACTTATTTGTTTGGTTACTTTGTAAAATTCATTTCAAATTTCAAAGAGACAATGGTTTAAAGAACTTCTACTTTTGGCGCCCATAGCTGCCACCCACTTCTGGAGTGGTCGTCAAAGTTTAGGTGATATTGCCAGAGCTTTGGCAACAATGTTGGAACTCCGACAATAGTTGGCAATAGTGGAAAGTGGTGGGGAAGATTCTTTAATATATATATACATAGATATACCATGTACATGCATTTAATGATATACCTATATTTACGATGTAAATATGTTATATTATATATTGTATTATATTGTATTATATTATATTATATTTACTAGTAATAGTGCATGTGCATTGCACATGGTTGGGCGATGAATAATAAATACATAAATTAAATTAATAATAATTACGTATAGGTTAAAAAATATTGTGTAAATTAAATTATTTTTCAAAATGATTTAAAATTGAATTAAGAAACAATTGTTGGTACATAATGAAAAATCATAAATAAAACCGTGTAAATATTATTTTTCACTTTAGGATTGTTGATACTTCTTATTTTCATTATATTTCTCCCTTTAGAGCTCACCATGTTAGCTTATAATTTAGTTATAAAAATAATCATGTTAAACTTCATTCAATTTCTACTAAAGCAAATAATATATTATATGTATTTCTAATTTTCTATAATATATTAAATCTGAATCTAATAATCTCTTCATTGATATTGAGAAAGAAGATAATTTTGCGGAGCCAAATGAAAGCATGACTACTTATATGGGTAGATGGCTCGCCCGTCTGTACGAAGTCGCTGATACTCCACCTGTCAAAAAAGACAAGGGAAAGAAATAAGTGGAGTAATTTTTAAACAAAACCATTATGATGAGATTCCAACTACTTTATTAAAGTAAAGCTGAAAACTTTATTAAAGTTGTGGTGACTTTGAACGGACGCCTGCACCGCGCTTTTATTGCGCATCCAACACATGCAATCAGGGACCCACACAGCAATTATTTTTGCTTTATATAAAGTTAAAGTTGTAATTACTGTTTGCTTTAATTATGTAATACTGTTTGCTTTTGTCTGTTCGTCTTTTCTCCCCTTTAAATTGTGAGGTTTGGTTTTAGTAGGGGACATCTTTGTTTTTCTTTTCTTTGGTGTTTCTCTCTCCCTCCGTCGTTTTCTTTCTCTGTAATATCTCTCTTTCTAATTTTCTTTTCTCTTGTAATATTTTAGTTCATATAAATAAAATATTTAAGTTTGCTCTTCATCTACGATCCTATAACAATTTGGTATAACATCATGTACATGCATTTAATGATATACCTATATTTACGGTGTACATATTTTATATTATATTGTATTATATTATATTATATTTACTAGTAATAGTGCATGTGCTTTGCACATGGTTGGGCGATGAATAATAAATACATAAATTAAATTAATAATAATTACGTATAGGTTAAAAAATATGGTGTAAATTAAATTATTTTCAAAATGAATTAAACTTGAATTAAGAAACAATTGATGGTCCATAATGAAAAATCGTAAATAAAACCGTGCAAATATTATTTTTCACTTATGAATGTGATACTTCTTATTTTCATTATATTTCTCCCTTTAGAGCTCACCATGTTAGCTTATAATTTAGTTATAAAAATAATCATGTTAAACTTCATTCAACTTCTACTAAAGCAAATAATTTATTATATGTATTTCTAATTTTCTATATTATATTTTACATGTAACACATTTATCTAGCTGAACCAATAACTTTAACAAATGAAGTTACCCGCCGGTTCTTGTATTAGTTTAAATATTTGTTCCTAGAGTTTAAATTTGCCTACCTTAAATGCATAAGACATATGCCTAGACACTATGTGGTTTAGAAAAGACATATTTTCTGATGTGGGAACTCTACAGAAAAACACTTGTTCCTCAAAGAATATGAAAAGCATTTATAATAGTTTTTATATTTTTGAATACCTCATAATCAAGTGAAATGTGGTTTTAGTGCGTGAATTTTGTTGTGTATTACAATAACAAAATTTATTAGTAGATTCTATTTGTAATACCTCATAACTAAGTGAAATATATATGGTTTCAGTGCATGGATTTAGTTGTGTATTACAATGCCAAAATTTGTTAGTAAATTCTATTCGTAATATTAAAGTTATTTAAGTATATGGGTTCTATTATAATATCAAATGTTATTTTATATATGTTATCAATGTTCCTTGCTTCCTTATTTCCTTCTTTTTTTCTTTATTTTTTTTTATTAATTATAGTATCAAGTAGTTCTTACATTTATTTTATAGCATAAGGGATGGATATGAGTTAAAAGTGCATATTTATTAATAATTTGTGATTATCTATGTCAAATGTTTTTTTTAAACATCATTCATATAAAGTATTGAATTTTTCTTTGGGGTAAAAGATCAAAAATTACAATAAACTTTACATTTTTTTTACAAAATGGACAACATATTTTTTTTCGACTATTTTGATAACAAACTTTTAATTTATTTACATTTTGGGTGATACGCAATAAACACATTACTCGCGTTAAAAAATGCAGATCCCTTTTCGGCGCTTGGAAAAAAGAGAAATTTGGGTCTAGGAAACCTATGATTGAAGCGCTTAATGGTCAATTAAAGAAACTTCAGGCTTTAAAATCGGAGCAAATCGACAAGCAAGCCGAGCGACATATTTTGAAGAAAATTAATGACATTTTAGCTTGTCAAGATATGTATTGGCACCAACGCTCGAGAACAAATTGGATTAATTTGGATACCAATTTTTTTCATATGGCGGCTTTTCAAAGAAAGAGCATATATCAAAGATGTAATCCTTTTTTAAATCAAAGATGAGATCTCGTGAGAATGGTTGAGCGACAAGATTGAGATTCATAGGCTGATTGTGGATCATTTCAGGGCTTTGTTTCAGTCATCAAGTGAGCGAGATCTTTCTGTTGTTTCCCAATGGGTGGAGCGTAAAGTTAATGAGTCCATGAACCAGCCC
Source organism: Lonicera japonica (assembly GCA_021464415.1). Lineage (NCBI taxonomy): Eukaryota > Viridiplantae > Streptophyta > Magnoliopsida > Dipsacales > Caprifoliaceae > Lonicera > Lonicera japonica. The sequence continues at coordinate 45,906,661 of CM038465.1, read as the reverse complement.
CTTTGCCATCCTGTTTTAAATCAGGAAGTGTTTTAAAGTTTCTGAGCTTGGTTTGCTTAAGGCCCCGGGCATAGATGGATTCTTGGGCATCTTTTTTAAGAAATTTTGGATGTGGTGGGCAATGATGTTTGTGCTGCGGACAAAAGTTTCTTGAATGTGGGTTCTTACTCAAGGACCTCAGCACTACGAACCTAGTTCTCATTAATATATTCCAAAGGCGGCCAGCCCCGAAACCATTTCCCATTTTTGGCCGATCAGTTTGTGCAACTTTATCTACAAGATTATCTTGAAAACTTTGGCCAGTCGTCTCAAACCATTGATAGGTGATATTATCTCGGCTAAACAATCGGCATTTATTCTATGGAGAGCTATACATGATAATATTATTATTGCTAATGAAAATTTTCACTCTCTTAATAGCAAGGGTAAGGGTCGGGTGAAGGAAATGGACTTTAAACTTGATCTCAACCTGGCTTACGATAGGGTAGAATGGGATTTCTTAGTAGAAGTTTTAAAGAAGTTGGGATTTTGTGATAAATGGGTCAGCTTGATCTACCAATGCAGTAGTTCAGTTTCATTTAATATTGTGGTCAATGGGGAGGAGCGGGGTAAAGTGGTGCCGCATAGGGGCCTTCGACAAGGTGATCCGATCTCGCCATATTTGTTTCTTGTGGTCCATGATTTTCTTTTTAATGGCATTTCCAAAGCCTTATAGGATGGCAGAATTTCAGGCATCAAAGTGCAAAGGAATTATCTCCCGATTTCTTACATATTCTTTGCAGATGACTCCCTTATTTTCCTCAAAGTGGATCTTAAAGAATGTTCTATTCTGAAGGATGTGTTGGAGATCTATTGTAGAGCTTTGGGGCAGTGTATCAATTTTAGTAAATCTAAATTTTGTTTCTCTAAGGTTTGTAGCCCCGATATGGTGTCCTCTACTTTGTAGGCTCTTAATGTAAGAAATTTTGTTCTTGGTCCTAAATATTTGGGCCTTCTTTTGTTGCTGGGGAGGTCTAAGAAAAAATCCTTATCCTTCATTTTTGAAAGGGTTGCTAAGAATTTACAAGTGTGGAAACATAATTTTCTTTTTTAAACAGGGAATGAAATTCTAGTGAAGGCAGTTATTCAAGCGATTCCCGCTTATTCTATGTCCTGCTTCTCTTTCTCAGAGAGCTTTTGTAACAAGCTTAATGCACTGATTCACAAATTTTGGTGGGTTGGCTTGTTGGAGCGTAATTAAATTCATTGCAAGAGATGAGAGGTCTTATCTTCCCCAAAAAGTGTAGGGCTGCTTGGGCTTTCTTAATTTTGGAGCTTTAAATTTAGCGTTGTTAGCCAAACAAGGATGGCGAATTATTATCAACCCGCCTTCTTTATGTGTTTCGCTTCTTAATTAAATCAATTTATTTCCCTAATAGGTCATTCTTAGAAGATCGTAAATGGTATCGTTCGTCTTTTGTGTGATTATTGAAGGTCGTCGAGAGGTGTCAAGGGAAGGTCTCTATTGGTAAATCGGCAATGGGAAATCTGTGAATATATATTTGGCATAATAAATGGGTCTCGGAGTTGAAAATGTTTTCGCTAATCCAATTTTTGTCAACTTTATTTCCTCAGTGGACAAGTTAATTCGGATAAATGATGCAGGTTCAAACGTGTCATTAATTGATTATATATTTGAGAAGGAAGAGGTTAAATCGATTTTGAACATCTTTATTTCAAAAATAGATACTCCAGATTCATTATATTGGCATTGGGATGTTAATTGCTCTTACTGGATTAAATCTGGTTACCAAGTGGCCCTTTGTTGTATTGGAGTTGATGTCAGCAGTGAGCCGTCTTTTTCTTTTTCTCCAGGCTTGGATTTTTGGTATTACTTGTGGAATTATTCTGGGCCTCCAAAAATAGTGCACTTATTTTGGAGAATTGTGCATAATGATTGTAGAAAATTAAAGCATGAGATGAAAGAATTGATGTATTATTGTTCAATTAATGTATGTTCTACAATAATAGCTTGTCTAATTTATAGTACACGGGGATGGAGAAAACGAATGACCTATGAATCAATCAACCAGATTCATCGGGATTTTTGGTGGACTAATCTCACATAATATACACAAAGTCTACACAAAATCCATAAAGTCAATATTCAATATTTTCTGTCAATATTCTCTGACACCCCCCCCCCACAAACTTAAGATGGTAGATAAGGAACCAACTTAAGTTTGGACAAAAGATCTTGAAAACGGCGAATCGGATGGGTTTTGGTGAATAGATCTGCAGGTTGTTCTTCAGAAGATATGGACAGAAGGCGAACAGAGTTGCTGGCTAAATGCTGGTGAACAAAAATGGCAGTCAAGCTCAGTATGCTTTGTGCGTCCATGGAAAATATCATTATGAACAATTTAAATAGTTATCGTTGGGAGATGTTGAGGAACTCCCATGTCTGAAAGTAGCTAGCGAAGACAGATGATTTCCTGAACAGTGTCAGCAAGAGCATGATATTCTGCTTCGGTACTAGAGCGAGAAACAAGGGATTGTTTCTTGCTATGCCAGGATATGAGAGAGTTTCTTAAGAAAATGCAATATCCAGTGGTTGACCGTCGATCAATCGGGTCTCCTGCCTAGTCAGAATTAGAGTAAGCACGTAACTCCAAAAATGATATAGAGGGGAAGTGAAGACTATGGAACATGGTCCCTTTGACATAGCGAAGAATGCGAAGAACAGCTGCATAATGGGTAGAACGTGGTGCTGACATGAATTGACTAACTATGTGAACATCATGTGCAATGTCTGGTCGGGTGACTGTGAGGTAAACCACACTGCCAACTAATTATCGATACAAGGTGGCATCATCTAGAGGAGTACCATCAAGAGATGTAAGCCGGAGATTCATTTCAAGTGGTGTTGGGGTAATTTTGCAGTCGGTGAGACCAGCACGAGTGAGAATGTCAGAAATATACTTGGTCTGAGAGAGATAATACCCTGCAGAGTCAGAGATAACTTCAAAACCCAAGAAATAATTCAGTTAACCGAGGTCTTTCATTTCAAAATGATGGCTGAGAGATCATTTGAGTTCAGAAATGCCAAAAACATCATTTCCAGTAATAATCATATCATCCATATAAAGAATGAGAAGTGTGATGCCATTATCTGATTTTTTGATAAAAAGCCCGTAATCATGAGTGCTGGTGATAAAACCTAATTATCAAATGGTGAAACTTAATTTTTCAAACCAGACGCGAGGGGCTTGCTTAAGACCATATAAAGCTCGACGCAATTTGCAAACTTGTGATGGAGAGTGTGAAACCCTTGGAGGTGGTTTTATATAAACTTCTTCAGAAAGGTCACTATTAAAAAACACATTTTTCACATCCATTTGAAATAAGTCCCATTTTTTGATAGCTGCAATAGCAAAAAGACTCCTGACAGAGGTTAATCGAGCAACGGGAGCAAATGTTTCCTCGTAATTAATGCCATATTCTTAATTAAAACCTTTTGCTACAAGGCGGGCTTTATACCGATCAATAAATCCATCCGATTTGGTTTTAATTTTGTAAACCCATTTCGAGCCTACTGCGGTCTTTCTTGGAGGAAGAGTGACCAATTCCCAAGTTTGAGATTTTTCTAAGGCCTGCAATTCTTTAAACATAGCTTGCTACCACAATGGATTAGTACTTACTTCTTTATATGAAGATGGTTCATGATGGGAAAATATAGTGGAATAACAATTATAATCACGAAGATAATGAGGTAACTGCCTTACCCTGGTAGAATGTCGATGGCGATTGGACGAGTTGACAGGATCATTGGGCGAGTCAGTGTTATCAGAAAGTCTGTTGCTAGTGTGGGATCACTGGATTGAGTAGTAGTAGAGTGATTGGACTGTATGACGAGGGGTTCATTGGATTGATTGGTTAAAGTAGTGGGCTCATAAGGTTCTGTTAGAGATGAAACAGGTGAAGCGGGGGAATATGACTCAGCAGAGGGGTTAGTAAAAAAAGGAGGAGAAGTGTTAGTGTAGACTTGGAATTTGAAAACCGAGGAGAACATTTTATGTTCCCAAAATATGACATGTTTAGATATACGAAGTCTTTTTGAGATGGGGTCCCAACATCTGTATCATTTATGTTCTATGCCATAACCTAAGAAGCAGCGTATGCGGGAACGAGGTTCGAGTTTGGAATGTCCATGAGGCTGAAGTAAGACAAAACAGACACACCTAAATACTTTTAAAAGATTATAATTAAGAGGGCTATTGTACAGTCTTTCGTATGGTGATTAATTTTGGAAAGCAGGAATAGGATGACAATTTATGGTATAGACAGCAGTAAAAGTTGCTTCACCCCAAAAACATTCAGGACACCCGCTATATATGAGAAGTATTTGAACAATATCCAAAATGTGATAATATTTGCGTTCAGCTCGACCATTTTGTTGAGAATGTACCTGGACATAAATATTGAGAAACAGTTCCTTGTTGACTCAAAAAATGGAGAAATTTTGTTTCTTTGTACTCCATAGCATTATCAGCATGAAGTATCTTGATTGGTTTGGAAAATTAAGTTTTAATTATTTGTGAAAAGTTATAATATATTTGCGGTAATTCAGAACGGTGTTTTATGAGATATAGTCAGGTAAAGCGGCTATAATAATCTATGAAAACAACAAAGTATTTGGATCCCCCCCATAGTGTTATGAGGAGAAGGTCCCTAAACATCAGAGTGAATAAGATCAAAAGGTGCAGAAGAAATAAAATCACTTGTATTAAAAGATATTGCGGGTTGTTTTCCAAGTTGACACGACAAACATGAAATATTCTCTGATCGAACATTTCCTAATCGACCTATAGAAATAAGAGATCTAAGTCTATCAACAGATACATGACCTAACAGAGAATGCCAAAGTTCCAGAGGAGGGTGGAGAGAGCCGGAGCAGTGGTAAGGATTTTAGCAGTTATATCTGGTGGGGTGTGAAGATGAATTAGCTCAAACATAAAACCAACTTTATGACCTATCCCAATAATCTGCCTCGTCTGTGGATCCAGTACATGACAACCAGATGAGGAAAATACAACATTTAATCATAGATCACATAATTGACTAACAAATATAAGATTAATTGCCAATTTAGGTATATGAAAAGTACAGGGAATGGATAAGTGGGATGTAGAGATTGGTCCAATATGAGTGACATTCAATTGAGATCCATCAGCAGTTTTAATTGGAGAGGTGTGTGTGGTAGGGGATTTAGAGAGAGAGTGTAGAGTCGGAAGTCATGTGATTACAACAATCGGAATCAAAATACCAAGAGGTACTTGATGTGGCAGACATTGTAGAGGATGATCCAGATAAATCATGTTTTAAAAGATCAGCAATATCATTGTTACTAACGGATGAGAGTTGGTTGGATGATTGTTCGATGACAGCAGCAATGATGGGCTTGGTATTGTGTTGTCTGGCAAGATTTTTGTAGTAATCAGAACCATAATGTTTTGGGCTATGTTTGTGGCAATATTTTCATATTCGTTTGGGACAGTAAAGGAGCGTATGAGTAGCCTCATGGCAATATGCACACTTGTTGGATGGTTTATCAAATTTATCATTTGATGTCTTTTCAGTTTGGGATAAGTGACGATAAGGATTGCATTAGAATTATTAGATTTTGGACCAAGTCGTTTTTCTTCGACATGAAGTGCAGTGATAACATCATTAAAGGTTGGGAGAAGATAGCGATGTAGGAGTGAAGCCCGAATAGGCTCAAAGTGATCATGAAGAGCCATGAGAAGTGTCATCACTTGTTGTTGTGTCTTGTACATATCAAATTTAGCAGCATCATCGGAACATAACCAAATAGGTTCAGAAAGAGCTAACTGATCCCATAAGGCTTACATTTCGGATAAAAAATCATCAACAGATTAATCAGAATGTTGCCTCTTGGAGTGAAGAATAGTCAAAAGTTGATATTGATAAGCAAGATCTTTGGTGGTATATCGAGTTTGTAGAAAGTCCCAGACCTCCTTTCCAGTAAAAAATTGTCCGAATTGTTGACTAATAGTAGGAATTGAGGTATTTCGACACCAAGTGATGATATCACCATTCTTTCCTATCTATTCGTCTTGTCGATTTGCAAATTTCTCGTCCGATTCACCTTCATTTTAGACGGGCGCTCTGACTTCTCCTGTAACAATTCGTCAAACGCGACGAGCCTGAAGAAAACATGGTCATTGCCTAAGCCCAATGAATATAGTTCGGTCTATTAAGAGTAATGGAGATGGGCCGAGAGATTTCTGTACGATCCATGATATTTTACGAAAAGTTTGTGGTTAATTTTGAAAAGAAAAAAAAAGAAAATATTGGGTGGATTTTATTTATTTATTTATTTATTTTAATAATATAAGTTTGGGTTAATTTGAAAATATCTAAAAAGTTAGGGTGGATTTGAAAATAAGAGAGTTAAGGTCGATTTTTTTTTTTGACCTAATTTAAAATTTCCCTTTTTCTTCCTTTCCTATCCTTCTTTCTTCTCTTCGTCAATCTCCCTTTCTGCTTCTTTTTGTTAAAATACTAATATTATTCCATTATTCCATGTTTTTAGGCTTTGCTTTTATCTTTTCCCTTTCCATGTTTTTAGGCTTTTCTTTTCTCTTTTCCATGGTTTAAGCTCCATGTTTCTAGGCTTTTCTTCTTTCTTGATTCTACACTTGTATATATATATAGGGATTTCTCTCATTGTAACAAGACACATGAAATATACAACTCATTCATTTTCTTTCACTCTCTCCAAGTTTAACATGGTATCAGAGCCTAAACTCCTATATCCCTCCACCGCGGCTAAACCTACTGCCGCCCCACTGCTTCCACCGCAATACCCCAAAATCAACCAAACTAAACAAACCAGAGCCACAACCTAACCCTCTTCAAATTTATTCCTTTTAATCTCGAAAACTGTCCAACTCACCTTCAACACACCAAAGCTCACCACCGCTGTCATCGTCCCGACGAGAGGATCCAGATGGGCATGGGATCTGGAAGAGTAACGCCTATATCTTGTAGGAGCCAGGTAAGCCAAACAATTTCGGAGGTTTTGTGAGCGAGAGCACGATATTCAGCTTCAGCACTAGAGCGAGCGCACTAAGCATATTGAAGTAGACTGTCACTTTACTCGTCATCATCTCTCCCAAGGACATATTCAGTTACCACACATATCTTCCGCTCTTCAACCGGCTGATCTATTCACCAAATCACATGTGACCTTTCGCTTTCAATTTCTGGTGTCCAAGCTCCGCATGCTTTCCAAGCCCGCCTGAGCTTGAGGGGGGGGTGTTAAAATACTAATATTATTCCATTATTCCATGTTTTTAGGCTTTGCTTTTATCTTTTCCCTTTCCATGTTTTTAGGCTTTTCTTTTCTCTTTTCCATGGTTTAAGCTCCATGTTTCTAGGCTTTTCTTCTCTCTTGATTCTACACTTGTATATATATATAGGGATTTCTCTCATTGTAACAAGACACATGAAATATATAACTCATTCATTTTCTCTCACTCTTTCCAAGTTTATCACTTTTTACCAAAAAACTCGAACACTCTGCTCTAAGTGGAATTGGACGGCAAAGAGGTGATGGCGAGGGAGGAAGCTTTGGCGACGTCCGGTAACCGGAGCTGGAGGTACTGGCCGGCGCATTTGGGAGGCGACGAGAGCTAGGGAGGAAGCTTTGGCTGCGTGTTTGTGGAAGGCAACAAGAGCAAGGGAGGAATCTGGGACGTCGATTGCCACATGGAGGAGTGACTCAGTGGCAGAGCTGAGGTGGAGCTGGACGGCGTTGTAGAGTTTCGTTGGTGTTGACGGTTAGTGGGTGAGCTTGGAGGTTGAGGTCGATTAGGGAATCGGCGATGAGATTGAGGTTACGGGCGGTAAGATTGAGGCTAACGGTGGTGAGATTGAGGTTAACGGCGGCCAGCGGTGAGATTGAGGTCGATGAATCAAGAGCTCGAAAGAAATAGCAGATCCATCGAGGTGACTGAGGTAACAAGGGCTAAACTCCCTCTGATACCACGTAGAAAATTAAAGCATGAGATGAAAGAATTGATGTATTATTGTTCAATTGATGTATGCTCTACAAGAATAGCTTGTGTAATTTATAGTACAAGGGGATGGAGAAATGGATGAACTGGGAATCAATCAACCAAATTCCTCGGAATTTTTGGTGGACTAATCTCATATAATATACACAAAGTCTACATAAAATCCACAAAGTCAAGATTCTATTTTCTGTCAATATTCTCTGACAATGATATTCCTACTCAAGAAAACTTATTTGCTCAAAGGTGCTCTCACTCTCTTTTATGCCCTGTATGTTCTTTGGAAGTTGAATTTACGGAGCACATCATTTTCCGTTGTGATTGGTTGGCTATAGTTTGGAAAAAATGTGGTTTAGAGTCCTTGGTCTCTTTTGATTGTGTTTTCGTTGCTTTTTGGGCCGAGTCAGTGTGTGCTTCGAGGTTTGAGGTTTCCTCGATGTTTGGTAAGTTGGCTAATGTTGGTTAGTGCATTTGGCATGCCCGTAATAATTTCATCTTTGAAGGGGCCAATATTAATTAGAATTTTGTTGCAGATTTAGCGTGTAATTTGCTTTCTGAGCTTACTGTTGCTCATGATGTTTCCCCCATTACTTCTTCCTGTAGCGTTCGCTTTCCCATGGATGTTCAGTGGAGTTGGCCTGCTAGGGAGTTTCTTAAAGTTAGCTGTGATACAACTTTTAAAGATGGCAAAGCTGTTATAGCATACGTTGTTCGGGATTATGCTAGCCGTAATACTAATGGTTTTGGTAAAAGAATTATTCAAGGCTCCTCAGTTTTATTGGCTGAAGCCATAGCTTTGCGAGATGCTTGCATCCTTTATGTTAAAATTAGCATCCGGGAGGTTTGTTTGGAAAGTGATGATTCTCCAATCATCTCTTGGTGTATTAAGACTAATAGGGTTCCTCCCTGGGAAATTTGATCAGTTATCCTTGATATTAGCATCCACGAGTTAATATCTAATATTATATCCAAAACTAATTTGTTGTCCTTTATTTCTTTTAAACTTACAAAAATAAGCTATGATTTATTTTTTAGGATCCTGAGGTATCCACCTATAAGGAATTGATTATTCTGGAAACTTTATCGGTGTTACAATCGGTTAAAAGTGATGTGAATGATGTGCTGATGTAAGAAGTGTTGCAATCAGTTAAAACTTTATCGGTTTTATACATATTTATCAATTATTCATATAAACCCTAGATAAATAATATGAAGATAAAGTTTTAGGGTTTGTTATGAAGAAAACGAAGACAGTGAGCATGGTCCTTCTACATATGGCGCCTAATTTGTGAGAAAGGACGTGACAGTGGGGAAAAAGGGAAAAAGGAGGAGATGATGGAGAAGACGATGGGGAAAGAGGGAAGAAGAAAGGAGATTGTAGGGGAAAAATGGACAGTAGGTATGTGTAATTGAGAAATATAGGAGAACACCGAAAAAATTTGACTATGAGTAAGGGGTTAGTTTTTGTTTTTGTTATTTTACTTCAAAGTTAATTATGATTTACTCATTACTTAATAATATTATGATCTAACTTTTTAAAGTGGATGTACTTATTAATTTTGTGGATATTTTAATATTTATTATTCAAAATAATATTATAAAATTAATTTAATAATATTTTTTTGTCAGTCTATCCACGCTCGCGGATTAAATTAATAGGCAATGTGGATTAATTTAACAGGGCAGATTAACCGCAAGATATCGCGGATAAAAACAAAATCACCCCTTATGTAATGGTTAGTTTTTTGTCCAAAAAAAACAAAAAAACTAAATGAGACACAAAATTAGATAATTTTTTCAATTTTCAAATGCCATGATATTAAATGAAAAAAGGTTAAATACCTCATAAGAATGTTAAAATGTATTTTGGATATAGATAAATCCATTATGTTGTTTTAGACAAGTTCTTGTATTTGTTTTGATCGTGTAGTGCTATTGCTAAAGCATTTCTTATTAGTATCAAATCAATATGTCAATTTTAAAGTAAGATGTATCATTATTCATTGTACTGATTGTTCTGGTAACAAAAGTGCTTCACTTGGAGTATTCATTGGATGGAACACATTAGAACACATTTATTTGGAAATTTTTCAAAAATTTATGAAATCTCAAATATCTTTCCATTTTCAATTCCAATTCTAAAAATTTTGAAAAATCTAAAAAAGTTCCAAAATTGGAATTTTCAAAACTTTCCAAATCTTCCAATTTTTTAAAATATTTGGAATAATTTTGGAATTACTTTAATGATGAGTCTACTTTTTTTTTCCCCTAACTACATTGTATAAAACATAAATCAAATAGTTCAACATCATAATAGCATAGACCGTAAGCCGCTACTAGTCTTAATCAGTGGTGGACTCAGGAATTAAAACCATGAGGGGCCAAATTAATACGCTTTTAAAAAAAAATTACATGTGCTTTTAATAAGGTTAAAATCAAAATAGTATATTAAAATACTTAACATCTTATACGTCAAAAATCACATTTTTAGTTACATCATTACGCTTTGAAACTTCATATTTTGAAAATGCTTAATAATATCTTCATTATCAATAACTTCATATATTAATCTCTCAGCCAATTTTTTCTCAAAAACATCTTACTATATAAAATTCAATTTTTTCTAACCCAATATTAAATCAACCTCAAAAGATGAAAAAAAAAAATCGATAAGCTACAGCACCAAAATAAAAAAATAAAAAAGCCCTAAAAAAAATAATTACAATGTTAATAATTAGCCTATTCTCTTATTACATAAATTCACCCCAACTAATCGAAGCCATATAATACACTTGCCTTCCACTTAATTACCAAAATAAGCCCCTGCACTTATAATGTTATTCGCACATAAGCCCCTCCTCCTCTGGACATGCAGAATTGGACAAATGCCCCCTGAAAATTACAATACTACACAAAACCACCCATACTCAACAAAAATTTGTGAAAAGTCCAGATGGGGCCATGGCCCCACCTGGTCTCCATGTGGCTCCGCCTCTAATCTTAATATTAAATCATATTTTAATCTTGAAGCTATATATACACAATTCCAAGGTTTTGCACAATAACAAGTTTAGGCAATTCACAACTATTAATCCTAAAATTTTATGTTTAATTTTGAGGCAAAGCATAATTCCAAGGAGCAATACATGCTTTTCAAAAATGGATGGCTAGTATACATTAGTTGTTACTCGTTCATATTAGTGAGTACGTATAAATTAGTAGCAATTATTCTCCTTCTCAAATAAGTTGTTTAAAATATTGACAAATAATAACATAATTTCAAAATTTATATAGGAAAATCATAACGGAATTATTTAGCAAATATGGATCGGAAATTCGAAATCAAATATAGTTTCCAATTCCATTCCATATTTTTTGGAATATTCAAAAATTGGGAAACTCAAAAATCGAAAATTTCATATTTTGTTTCAACTTAAGGAAAACTTGAACATGATTTTGGAAATTTCAAAAGTCCGGAACTTTTAACCACCCCTATACTTCCACGATAGCATTTAATTTTTGAAATTATGCATGTAATGTGATTAGTGAACTGTCGTTTGAAATTTGTGATTTTACTCGTTTTGAAGCAGTTATATTAGAAAAAAATATCAATAACAATCATCTACTATTAGTTAAGCCAGAATGTTATTTGTTTTGATGAGAAATTCATTTTTTTGTAAAAATATAGTAAAATAATCACCAGTACTAAATTATATACGAGCACACACACACACACACACACATATATATATATATATATTAATGAATAGAAACTGAGATCAAGTAAAAACAAATTTAGATTTTGACTTGGTTGGTTCATTTTTTATTTTTTTGGTTACAGTAGCATAGAAAAGCAAAAACAACAACAAAAACTAGTTTCTCTCGGGTATGCCACGCCTTGCATATCCGCCTTTGAAAGTTACACGAGTTCATTGGTAGGGACAAGAATCTCATGGCCTGTTCTCCTTGCACTCTACCAAGCTTAGACATGTAGTCGGCACATTTGTTTCCTTCACGACGGACATGCACCAGGTCCAACAGCGTGGCTTCTTTCAGTTTCTTGCAATCTTCAATCAAGGTCCTATCAGGACGGTTTTGAACTTCATCTTTATTGATGAGGTTAACGGCAGTTAGAGAATCCGTTTCAATTGTTGCTTTTAACCATGATCTCTTGCTCGCTAGTTTCATAGCTCTTCGTATGCCCCATAGCTCAGCTTGGAGGGGAGTAGCATAACCGATTCTCCAGCAAAAACCTTCAATCTATCTTCCGCCATCATCTCTAGCCACCCCTTCATTGAAAGCTCAATGTAGTGGTAATTATTTTCATTATGTACTTTTTGTCTCTATTGCAACAGACTTTATGGCATGAATACATCGTATGGGAGGTAGTCAACTTTTGGTTAATATTATTTTAATTGTTGGAGGTGATTTTGGATTTAGGAAGATTTTTAGTGTTGCAAAATGGTACGGTAAAAACTTCATAAATTAATAAGGTCGAAATTAGCTAATTTTATTAATCAAATGAGGTTTTAATTTATTGATAGATTAATTTACCGAAATATTTTTGTTTTTCAATATTGTTCTCTTGATTTTCTTTAGATTTTGGAGTAAATACCGTATTTGGTCATTAAGCTATTATGAAAGTTTAAAAATGGTCACCCAATTATAGTTGGTTCCATCTTACCTACTAAACTAATTATATGGTTCCAATTTGCCACTCTGTTAAAAGCCACCGATAAAACATAATGGGAATTGGCCATGTGGCACTCACATAACTTACTCCGGAGTCATTTTCGTCCATCTACGTTCCAACAAGAGAAGGGTGACTTTCCTTTTACATTCTCCCTCCAAAAAACAGACCGGCCCGAAGCTTTGTCTATAAATAGAGCATCATAAAATATAAATAAAAACGAAGAAAAAATAGCCGAAGAGATAAAAAGACTGAGACAAAAATAGAAAATGAAAAAGAACATGCCATGACTTTACATTGTTACGTGGAAAAGTGGTTAGACACTATGCCTCAAGAATTCCACAAAATCTTGGAAGAAGGTTCCTCAGATGCCTTGAACAGGTAATGAGTTTCAGAAATGCTACATTTGTCAAAGTTAGTTACAAAGTACTCAAGTATAATATAGTATACGTGTTTTTCTGTGCAGATTGGTTGTGGGATTTTTTATATGAGAGGACATGCATTTATGGGTTACTGAAGGAGGAAGACCTAAGAGAGGGAAGAAAATGCAAGTGTGGGTGGTGATTGTTGTTTATGTTGTAATAATATTTTGGCTATTTTTCAAGTCAACTAAAGAGGAATGAAATGTAAAATGCCCGTGCAATTGTGCTATGTAGTGTTTTGTGCTCGATGAAGCTATGTAACAAATTATTATGAACTGCAATGTTTTTTGTTCAATGAAGTAACCAAAAACAATAATAACAATAGAAGTAACCAAAACAAGAACTGTGTGTTGGTATACCCCTTACTTACATACCAAAAAAAAATCAACCATATTGTTAGATATACCTACTAATCCATTCCCAAAAAATCAATCACTCACAACCATTTTCTAAATAAATAAAAAAGTAGTAAATGTAGCATATCACCAAACAGCTGGTGTTGTTTGACTACTCTATACTTGTATACTTGTGATCCACCTTTAGCTTGTCCTCTTTTTCTCATCTATAAAATTTTTATATAAGTAAGCATACATTGGTGTGAAGTTAAATAAAATAAAAGAATAAAAATATGCATAAGTTACTTTCAATTTTGGCTTTGAAGTACCTGCTTCAACTCCACCATTACCACTAATGCCCTGCCCCTGCCTCTTCCAGCCCCACTATTGCCCCTCCCCACTCCAGCACTGCCATTGCCTATTTCCACCCCCAACAGTCCTACCTTAACCCTTGCATGTTATTGCATTGTGTCCAGTATTCCCACACATCCTACAACTTAGGATCATTTTTTTTTGTGCCTAACTTTCTTCTAACTTATCTTCTATGTTCATCATTTTTTGTATTCCTTATTGTTTTCCTTCTTCCAAGTTGCGATAATACTTCTAGTGGTACTAATTTTGGCCACATGCTTTGGCCATTAATTAGTAAGATGATATTCTCATAAGCCTCCAAGTACTTAGTCTTGGTGACGTAAGGATGAGCATAATATAAAACTTCTTCTGCTTGACTCAATATTGCACAAACAACATGAGCACTAGGTAGTCCACTTATTTCCCACACTTTATATGCACATATTATTTCCTTTAAATTTACAATAAATTAAATATATGGACTACTAGCTTAAACTCGTCTCCTCCTGAATGCTTACATCTGTAATCATTTGTTAGTGTTTCAAAAACAACTAGTTTATTTTCTATTATAGGGCACACATTGGTAGGCTGATTTATCGTTTTATCTATACTTTTCTTTATCCTCACCATTAACATTGTTTAAATTCCCTCAAACAGGGAAATAATTGGTTTGTCCATAACGTCTAGAATAAAACCATTAAATATTTCACAATGATTATTAATTAAAATATCACACTTTGAGTGTGATTGGAAGTGTGATGTGCTCCAATGCTGTGGAGGAGCCCTATTTGTTAACCAATTAGCAACTTCACATTTTTTTCCTTATAAGTTTAATGTAGTTATCAAAATATTCAACAGTATTTACTCTTGCACACTTCCAGAACAGCTCTTTCCACACTCTTCCGCTATATTTTTTTGTAAAGTTGTTATGACGATGCTTAACACATAATCACTGTACAACATTTGGGACCACTTCTTTAAAGCCACTTCCAATCCCTAACATACATGCATATATATAATGTAAAGGCGTAAAATATAACAAATACAACAAATAAAAGTGGTGTAAATAATGCCATAAGAATTGATATAAATAAGGACTAAAAGTGATGTAGTACATTTTGTTGATCAATCATGAAAGTGTACTTTTTTTATTTTCTTCGGCAATTATAATGTCTTCACAGAAGAACTTGAGGAACGACAGCCAAGAACTCTTTGTTTCTTTTTCAACCACAGCATATGCAAATGGTTACATGCCATTGTTACCATTAATAACCACTGCACTAAACAATTGACTTAAGAAAGGTCCTTTCAAAAAGCAACCATCCATTCCAGTGAAGGGCCTACAACCTTTTTTAAACCCCTCTTTTAAAAGACTAAGACTGCAGTACATCCTTTTGAATTTATATATACCTTCACTATATTCCTCCTTGTGCACTATAATTATTAAATTGGGCATTACCTTTTTCACTTTTAGAAAGTAGAACCATATCTGGTTGCACTGCTCCTTGTGTGTACCTTCAACTAACTCTCGACTCTTTGTTCTGAAAAACTACCCTTTTGAAATTTCTATTTTATGTTCCTTCTTCACTATACCACTCAATGATTACCATGGCCTATCTGGATTAAATATAAATAAGGACTGATATGTGAGTGGCATCCAATCTGCATTCATATTTCTATTTTTTGTAGCATGCCTACAATGTGTGTGTTTGTGATTGAAGATCCTCACTTGCAAATCGTTAGAAAACTTGCTCTCTTTGGAAACATAAATTATAAATTTACATGGAACTTTACACTTTGCTCTCACCCTCCACTTATCATTTGTGATCAAATCTAGGTTCGTCATGTGCATTATTATTCAAAGCCCTCTTAAACTGATAAGCTGTGTTAAACAACTGCCCCAACTCAAACTTTAGATTTTCCATGTCTTTCTCTTCAAAAAACTATGTATATTTCCTTTCGTTATTCCTATTTTCACCCTTATCATTCCATTCTCCATCAGATGACGCCAAACTTCTTAACTCGTCATAATCATCTAACTCGAGCTCTTTTATATTAATGAATGGCTAATTACCTAAATCCCCTACATGTACGCCATCATCTTCACCATTATCTACCTCATCACTTCTATCTTCATCATCATTGATACTAATATATGATGTTCATGTCTCATATTCTAATTTATCATAATGATTATCATCGGCTTCATAACCTCTCTTCAAGGTACTCTGCAGATAATGGTTATGTCTTTTTTGGGAATTGGCAATGGGTAACATATACATTAATGACCTTATACCAAGGTACCCACTCGATCATTAAAATTATACCCCTATCAGTTGCTAACTCAGTCAATTATTTATGTAAAGAATGTTTAGGTTCTATACCAACAACCAATAACTTTCTCTGCTCTTAATTATTTAACAATGAGGATCATTTCATTGATAGATAAAAAATCATAGTCCAAATAATCAACTCAATAGTACCAACAAAGTAAACCAATAAATCATTCTGCCTATAATCAAATTTTCCACTATGTTGTGGTACAATTGTGAATTTTGATGAGTGTTTTGCTGAAATGAACATTAAATAAACAATGAAATCAAATAAATAAACACCAAAAAAATTTCGTATAAGAAAAAATAGAGCTTTAAAAAGATGAAGAAAAACCCTAATGTTACTTTAATAACTAAAGCAAAGCACACATAAATTGCAAACAAAACAAAAAACATTATACAAAACAACTAAATCAAACAAAACAAAAGATCAAATGTTGAATTTTTACTCTATCACTGAAACCCTGAGTATATGCAACGATCAAACTTCCAGCATAAAAGAAAATCGAAAACTTATAGTATTATCTTTGATTGAAACGCAAGGATCTTCATAGAGCCTTAGTGACCAATCCATCGTCAATCGTCTTTGTTGATGGAACCAACTTCACATTGAAGGAACGGTCTTTCTTTCTCCATGTTCTATGTTGTACTAAAGGGAGAAGTTTGGCTTTTTGGTTGGTTACCCGAAGTCTATTGTGGAGGGAAGGAAGAAACAATCGTAGATGGGCGAAAAACCAACTCCTTTTAATGATGGCTTTTAACAGAGTGGGCAAATTTGAACAAAATAATTAGTTTAGTAGGTTAGATGGAACCAACTTTATTTTGGTGACCATTTTTAAACTTTCAGATTAATTTAGTGACTAAATATAGTATTTACTCTAAATTTTATTTCCTATAAACTTAATTAAATAAATTATAATATCCTTTGATAAATAATTTGAAAGATTTATGTTTCGAATTATAAATATTTTAAATTATTCATAGTGTCACAAAAAAAATCAAGAAGACGAACATGAGGATAATAGTTTGCTATGAAACCAGTTTCTTGAAAAGAAGACATTAAAGCAATAAAGAAACTAAATAATTTCCTCTTACAGGATGAGAAATGCACATCTAACATGGTTAGGGAATTACAAAAAGTTAGTGATGAAATTCAAACAAATATAAATTTCAGCAAAAAGCAAACATCATTGTACTCAGATTTTTTAATTTATGATAGTAAGTCTAAAAATGTGAATTATTAATTTATGTAACTGATGGGCCTAAAAAAAAGTATCATTTTATAAATTTAGCGAAAATATTAATTTTACTATTAGGCCAGAGTCGAGACTGACAAAATTTATTAATTTAGGGATATTATCATTTTATCGAGTTTCTATTGTAATATGATGACTATAGGTTTATTTATTACTTGCAAAACCATGAAATTATTAAAAGGAGCTAGAGAAGTGTTGAGAATGGTTGACTCAAACTATTGATGCCACATCAAAAAATTGTAGAAATCAATAAGGGTTGCTAAGTAGGGTGGTGTCACCATGTAATAACGAGATTTTTTAAGATAAAATCCCACACTTGTGGTCTAAAAGTGTTTAAGTTGAAAAAAATATCGTTAGTATATGCGTGGATCAGTGGGCCCAGTTAATATCCTAGGTCCAGCATGTGCCGGTAAGCACAACAACTGGTATTAGAGCTAATAGTGAATGACTTGAAGTGATAAATTTTTTTTATAAAATTTGATGAATATAATTTCTATAATGAATATATCAATTTTAAAAACAATTATCAAATTCTAACCTAAAATAAGTGAGATAATTATTTAAAATTTTAATAGTCAAAATTTCTATTATACATAAATTATGTCTGGATTTCTCTGATGAAACTTTTTTTATATAATTTATTTATGAGTAAACTGCCCTAATGGCCATTGAACTATTGGGTTAGTCTCACTTTGGTCACTAAACTAAAAAACGCACCACTTTGGCCCTTTAACTATTAGCGAGTGCCAATTTAGCCATTCCGTCTACTTTTTCCGTTAAGTTGGACGGAAATATGGGGTATTTTTGCCATTTCAATTATTTTTTTAAAAAATGAATTTAATTAGCTTTTTTTTCTTAAAAAAATTATAAAAATAAAAAAGAAAGAAACAGAAAAAAAAACATATGTATATATATATATATATCTTCGGCCATTTCTCCATCTCCGGCCACCTCCTCTCTCTCCGTCCATCTTCTCTCTCGTTACCTCCATTTCCAGCCACCTCCACTCTCTAGCTATCTCCGGCCACCTCCCTTCATCTCCTCCATCTCCGGCCACCTCCTTATCTCGCCACCACAAATCCAACCATCCCCTCCTCCATCTCCGGCCACCACAACCACCATCTCCATCTTCATCTCTCTTTAAACCCTCTTATTTTTTCTTTCATACACATACATACATAGATCTACCGACACCACAACCACCATCACCATACACCTACATACCGCCGCCGCCACCATAACCACTGCCATTTCAATCGGTTCGTCATTTGTATCCCTGTTCGTGCTTTCTCTTCCTTTCTCTCTCTTAGACCAAAAATTCTCTCATTCATCTTATTTCAATCGGTTCCTTTCTCAAACGAATTCAATTGATTTGGGTTTTGTCGTTGAGATTTACAAACAAAAAGGGGGGAAAGAGGAGAGAGAGAGAGATGAAGAAGAAGAAGAAGAAGAATGAAGAATTCGTACTTTCTTTTACTTTCTTTCTCTGTTTGATTTGTTTTCTCTATCTCTCTCTCTTCATTTTTTTATTTTTTTTTTATAATTTTTTTAAGAAAAAAAAGCAAATTAAATTCATTTTTAAAAAAAAATAATTGAAATGGCAAAAATACCATCTATTTCCGTCCAACTTAACGGAAAAAGTAGACAGAATGGCCAAATTGGCACTCGCTAATAGTTAAAGGGCCAAAGTGGTGCGTTTTTTAGTTTAGTGATCAAAGTGAAACTAACCCAATAATTCAATGGCCATTAGGGCAATTTACTCTTTATTTATTATACAGACCATATTCACTAAATTTATAAAAATAAATAAAAATGCGCCTAATTCTACTAAACATTTTAAAAAGGTTTTCAACAGCCAAGCGAGCTTCTTCAAGCTCTCCATTTTCACGATTTGGTTCTTCCAAGAAGAAGTAGAAGTCGAATAAGAAAGCAATGTCAATCGGAGCTGTTTTGGCATTCACCAAATTCCCCCAATTTTGTCCGCAAGGTTCGTTTCTCTACAATTTTGCTGCTTTCATCCATCATTCTCCTTCTCTTCTTTGTGTTTGTAATAATGTAGCAAACCCTAATCGTTCAATTTCAACAACTCAAAGCCAACGAAAACCACCCAAATCGGCGTCCAATAATCTCCAAGATTCTCTGGTTTCATTCAATCGGTTGCTCAAATCTAGGGCTACACACTCCATTATTCCTATCAATAGAGTCTTGGGGAGTATTGTCAAAATGGGTCACTACAACACTGTGCTTTCCCTCATTAAACAAGTTCAACTTCACGGTGTTCCGGTTGATGCTTATACCATTAGCATCGGAATTAACTGTTACTGCCACTTGAATCGAGTCACTTTTGGGTTTAGTCTTTTAGGCAGTCTATTCAAAAGTGGTTATGAACCAGACGTGGTTATCTTCACCACTCTGATTAAGGGACTTTTCTCTCAAGATAAATTTTCTGAAGCTAAGAAGTTGTTAAAAAGGCTGGTGACAGAGAAGCAAATAGAACCGGATGCAGTTACTTATGGGACTGTGATAAACGGCCTCTGCAAATCAGGGAACACTAAAATTGCTATTGAGTTTCTCAGAAGTATGGAAACACTTAAATTTGAGGCCAACACAATGGTATACTGCTACAGCATGATTATAGATAGTCTTTGCAAGGATAGGATGATAATTGATGCTAAGAACCTTCTAGTCGAAATGACTAAGAAAGGTATTTCTCCGGATGTCGTCACTTATTCCTCTTTGATTCATGGTCTCTGCAATTTTGGTCAATGGAAAGAAGTTACCGAATTGTTAAGCGAAATGGTGGATCGAAATGTATATCCTGATGTACTTACGTTCAGTATAGTGGTGGATGCGCTTTGCAAAGAAGGGATGGTCAGAGAAGCAGAAGATGTACTAGTAGTTATGATCAAAAGAGGTGAAGTTCCTAACACTGTGACGTACAATGCCTTGATGGATGGATATTGTTTGCGAGGTCAAATGAAAGAAGCAAGAAACGTCTTCAATTCCATGGTGAATGGGGGCCTTGAGCCCAACATTATTAGCTATAACATTTTGATCAATGGATATTGCAAGAAAAAGAGAATAGATGAGGCCATGCATCTCCTTCGCGAAATACATCGCAAGGGGTTGAATCACACGGTAGTTACCTACAACACTATTTTACATGGGTTGCTTGAGAATGGAAAATTTGCTGCTGCAGAAGAACTCTTTAATGAGATGCTAGCTGAGGGCCTAAGTCCAAATGTGGTCACTTACAATATCTTGCTGGATAGTATGTGCAAAAATAGGCGGATTGGTGAGGCATTCTCATTATTCCGTTCAATGCAAAACAGTGAATTGTATATCGATGTTGAAAGCTACACTCTCCTAATTAATGCAGCTTGCAAGGATGGGAAGCTCGAAATTGCAAAGGAACTGCTCAATGAACTTCTCTCAAATGGATTGCAGCCCAATGCCCACACGTATACTGCAATGATAAATGGTTTTTGTCAAGAAGGATCTTTGGATGAAGCAAAAGAGCTACTCACGAGAATGGAAGATGATGACTGCTTTCCCACTGACGTCACGTACAATGTCATTGTGCGAGGATTCCTCAAGAAAAATCAGACGTCCAAGGCAATGGCACTTTTAGAGAAAATGCGAGGAAGTGGTTTCTCAGCTGATAATTCTACCATTGAAATGTTGGTGGATGTACTCCCAACAAGAGAACAAGATCCTACTTTGCTTAATATGATTCAGAAGTTTGCCCCAAAAGATACGTAATTATGCCAAGGTTGTACACAAATGAGTGCACGCATTGTCTCGAATGGATTGCAGTCCAATGCCCGCACATATAATGCAATAATAAATGGTCTTTGTCAAGTAGGATCTTTGGATGAAGTGAGAGTTTCTCATGAGAATGGAAGACAATGACTGCTTTCCCACTGACTTCACTTACAATGTAATTGTACAAGGATTCCTCAAGAAGTGCTCCGCCTTTTAAATCAGACGTCTTACGAGGCATGCGCTTCTATGGCACTTATAGCTCTTCTCTGGACTCACCCACTAGAAAATGCAAACAGCATTGGGTGCTGGCTCTTGAAGTGGTTTCCAAGACCAAGGTTCAGCCCCTTGGTGTAATAGTTATAGGAAAATCTTCTGTGGAATTCAACCATTGAAATGTTTCATACATGGTGGATCCTAACCCCTTTCTTCTCTAGTACTCCCAACTCCTACTGAAAACCATTGCTTATCCCTCCGATATGATCAAACGCCGCAACAAGTCAGACCTTCCGGGCATAAAACCAAATTGATTATCTAAAATGCTGGTTTCTTTTCTTACCAAACCCTTTCCCATAACTTCATAGATACGTAATTATGTTTTGTATATCAAGTTCTTCTCCTCCATTCTTCCGTGCACAAATGAGTACCAGCATTGTCTGAAGTAAATTCATGCACTTCCTTTTCTTGAACAGAGAGGAAACTGCTAAAATCTCGTAACCTTCATTAAATAATTTGTAGTTCTTCCATCTCTCTTGTTGTCTTGTTCTTTAACCAAGACATATTCTTCGTCCTTATCAATATCATCTTCTTCCTTTCTCGAATTTTTTTTCCCCATCTAAATTGGTATAATCATACTTGTTAAGTCATCTCTTTCTTTGCTTCTTTGTAAATCTCATTCTTAATAGAGACCAAGCTAAAATTCCTTTTTACCTTAACTTTATCTTGTACACTATCATCCCACCACCAAGTACATCTCAACCCAGCGTTTTACTATCTTCCTGTATCCTTTCTAAAACCCTCCCTCCACTTGTGTTGAAAGATCTTTGTTTTTCATAGAATCTAATCCTTGAAACCTTACCTTGGCCCCTTCTCTTCACTTTCCCCTTAACTCGTATACCAAAATTATGTTGGGTACTCTTTATACAACCTTCTTTCGACTCCTTTCCTAAAGAAAGAAATCATGGCTGCTGCCCCACTCTTGTATGTGATGACTGTAACAAGTAACCTAATTTTGATTTACCACCCCAATGATTTAATAGTAGAAGAGCTTCGTGCCCATTAGATCCCCTCCTAGTTTAGATGTGTTACTTCTTGAGGTGTTCTAACTTGAGGTGCGCACTTATCACATTAAAAGTGTCCTGCTCCACTCTTGATATCTCCTACCCTCTTTACATCTACAATGTCCTTCTTCCACCATTTGATTATACCCACTCCATTTCTCGATTTAACCTTGAGGTACCAAAGACCCGAAGTGCTAACCTTCGCCTTATCCAACCCACTGTTTCTTCTTAATACAACGATTTTCCTGTGAGTGTGCCTAAATCCCAAAACGAATCAAGTCCTTTACCCGCTTCACAAAAGCAAGCTTATTTTTCATGTTAGCGGCCCTCATTGTTGGGTCCAGCGCGTTTTCTGGGCATGCTTAACACTCTTATATCGCATAGCGCATAGTTTAACCGTTGGCTGCCGATACCATTATTCGAAGTCTGGCGGAGTCTATAATGCAATAATAAATGTTTTCAAGAAGGATCTAAAAAAGAGTTACTCATGAAATGGAAGACGTGTCTCACATGTAATTGTACTCCTCAAGAAAAATCCTACGAGGCAATATTGAATGTAATTCAGCCAACAATAATTTGTTGGTGGATGTACTCCCAACTCCTACTTTGCTTAATATGAAAATACCAAAAGATGAATATCATTCGTGCATGAGTACTGGTTTGCAAACAGAGAGGAAACTGGTGTATGTTATATATCTATCTCAATTTTATCTATTGGCATAAATCTCAAATTAAAATTCCTTTTTGTTAATTTTACTAGACTTTCTAAAAACTTGGATGGGCCGTTTTTTTTTCTTCTTGTCGCATTATGAGATTTAATAGTATTCATTAGAAGTTTAGATGTGTTACTTTGGTCTTGATATGAGATCTCATGAGTTTCTTCTTAATACAACGAAAAATCCGCTGCAAAGATGTTGGGTTTTAGAATACCATTATTCGTCTTCTCGTTTTCAAGGGTCTCACATCTCCTCATCCTTATTGAATGTAATTCTAATTTCAAAATATGTATCATTATCTGTTGAGTTCTTTGGCGTAGTGGATTTTTTTTTTCTTCTTGGCATTATGTGTGATTGAGTATTTTGAAGGGTATGTTGATTCTTCGTATGGTTGTTTTTTTTATGTTGATTATGGTTGTTTTGCTTGATTTTATGATGTTTTTCTTGTACTTACTTTTGCCCGCGCTGAGGCTATTTTCGTAAGTTGGAATTGATTGGGTAGTTAAGGATATAAGAATTATATTTGGTTTCCTATCTGGAATCAATGGGTAGTTAAGAATAATAGTTTGCTACCACTTAAGATTAAGGTTGTCTTGCTTCACGGCCTAATTGTAACCTTGAGTACTAAAAATGTAAACTTGGAATTCCACAATTCTGTGTAGTCACAATACATATATTTAGTTCAAAATTTGGATTAATTTTACTCCATTCCAATTCCTAAACACTCACTTTAATTAGGAACATGTCAGCAATCAAGAGTAGTCTTTAGCACTTTACTAATCTTGTATAACGAGAGACGAGGGATGGTAGTAGACAATTATAATTAATTCTTTGCTAATTTTTGTTTCTTGTTTTTGGGTGAGCTTTGTTTAATTTGCACCATGATCTCAATTTTAGCTTCCAAATTTAGTAAAAGATGATGGAAGTCATATTTTACATAGATTATGACAGAGGCTGATTAAGGGAAAGGCTCATTTCACTTTTTGGTATTTGATAGTTTATTAAAGTGTAGCTCTGTTCTCAAATTTAGGCATATAGTTCAAATGAAGCCTCCGTAAATTGATTTGGTTAAAGGCAGTGGAATATTAGGGCACTAAGGGGTAGACATTAGTAGTTCATCATACGCACACTCTTTCATCGGTGAGGATAATTGTGAATTCACATGAGTGGAATAGTTATGCGCTAATTTATCAGTTTTTGGTTAGGAAGCGAATCAATGGAGCTGGATACAGAAGATTGATTGCCACAAAATGTTTGTTTCTTCATTTGGCTGTTTCATCATTTAAGAATCCCAACTAATTCTTTCCTAGCAGCCTGTGATTTTGCCCAATCTGATATATCTGTTGTTGCTGCAATGGGGGATGTAAAAATCAAATGCATTTGTTGAGGATTGCTCCAAATCAAAAGCTGTTTGCCACAGTAAATCCTAGAGAAGAGTAATTTTGTTTTATAGCTTGAGCAACAATGGGCAATGAATTTATCAAAATGTTATCGACAATGGGAATATAAGGACTTGCATGCAAAGATATGGAGCTGCTCTTTTAATTCTGTGACTCGATGCTATAATCCGGTGCGCTGTTCGCGTTGCTAAGCTAAGCCATTGTTTAGATATGAGAACACTAATGATATTTTGATGGATTCTTCTATTGTAGTTATGTAGCTTGTAAATCCTGACCTATGTAAGTTTGTGACATGCCCGATTTTTTACCAAAAAGAAAAAATATCATTTTTCCGTCCTTCATGTTCATTGTTTTCTCCAAGACTTCTATTTCTTGTTTTTTTTTTTTTTACATGCTATTTATTTGTCATTGATATTCATTCATAAAATTGGAAGGTAAGTATTCCCATGCTAATTTTATTGTGGGTACCATGAAATCTAAATGATAGTGTGTCAAAATTTGTTAATCTTTCTATCCAGCGACCAAAATCATATAATTCTTTTGCGCCATGTCTAGTTCTTTTTGTTTTGTTTTGTTTTGCTTATGTGAATGTTGTTTCATAAACTATTGGTGATTTCTTCAAATTATTAAAATCTGATTTGGCTCATGCTGGATTATTTCTTTAATTCCCCAATAGGTTTAGGGCCGCTTATTTCCTAGTTCTAGTAAGTTTAGGTTTGTTAGGTCTATTTTGTCTTGAAATTCTAAGGCTAGCAGGAAATTTTGTAGGGCTAGAAGTAGGTCTATAGAATACTTATATAAGGCATTGAAGGCATAATCATAATTGTAAGAAATTCTTCAGAGCGCGGTAACAATAGAGACATTGTTTTTGGCCGTGGAGTAAGGTTAGACCCAATCTATCCACGCACGTGTTATGCCTTGTTATTCTTTTTTTTCTTGGATTAATTGTGCATTATCGATTTAATATGATGGAGAATATGTATTTATTGTAACAAATTGGTGTCAAAGTGTAATAAACCGGGTTCTCGAAACACCATATATGTATCATGAAATTGTGACCATCATGAAATATCTGAGTATTCTAAGCCACCTTCATGTTATGGCACGTCACAGATTTCCCACATCCATACTATAACAAGGAGCTCTTTGGTATATATGTAGATCCATTGAACCTAACTTACACTCTTCTAGGTTTGTGCTGCCCAAGTGAGCCCCTATCCATGTCCATTTTATTCTCGGATATGAACTCGGGTCAGACCAATATATTCAAGTCACAAGCAATCGAAGTAAAATTTGTAGTTATGAAAAGCATTTTCCATACAGAAATACAAGCCAAGTGTTTGGTGGTTCAGCAATGTGTTTACCTGTACAGTATATATATCAAAGAATTTAGAAAACCTAGACCTCGTAAAAGCAGGGCTTGTCCCAAGCTATATTAGGTTTTATGTACACTTAATTTGAGTCAGGGTTCGTTTCCCATATACTTCGGGCCCTTATTATTGTATAAAATGATGGTTTTCTCACATAAATAATAAAAACTTTTATTGTGATCATTCCCCTGTGCAGTCGTCCACTCTACACACCCTCTGATCCATCCATGCTTATAAACTCAGTCAATTCTTAATTGGCTCTGACAATGAGACTCACGGTGCCTTCGGTATGTCTCTTTTTCCTTGAGCATACAGGGAGGAAAAGCCAAGTACCCAAGCCTATAAATATTATTAAGGATACGTCTTAAGAAAATGATCTACGTCTGTGCTTATTTCAATTTTGTTTTTCGGAAAGTACTTTATTTGTCATGACAAAAAAAAAATTGAACCCCCAACCGCACACCTTCAATTTGCCTTTTAGGGATCTTTATTCTTAATTGTGTTGTTTTCGCAGCCAGTTGCCTAGCTAAGTACTATTATTCATTATCCCATTAACATTAATTGCAGGGTTGGATCCCTTCTCCTTTCCTCCCTATATACATATACAACATCCATAAGTCCAAACATGGGAGTGACTTGGGTACATACGATACTGAAGGAAGGTAACTCTCTCTGTGGATGTATATATTGTGTTTGTATACATGTCGCTTCTCAACTGAAATTAGAACAATTAAGTATTGGGAGGATTGTGCTGATCCATGTATTGAACTAATCCAAATATTGTTGCAGGTATATGCCTGTGAATCTAGAGAATATTTTCAGCAAGTATGCGCGTACGGTTCCGGATAAGCTGACATTTGGAGAGCTTTGGGACATGACAGAAGGCAAGCGCAATGCATATGACCTTTTTGGATGGTTTGTTTCTAAACCTTGCACCAATTATTTTCCAAATCAAGTGTGTCATAATTTGAGTGTTGAAAACATTTTCAGAAACTACCGTAAAACATCCTTTATTTATCAAGGCTTTAGCATTTGGTTCATTGATTGTTAAATATACATAGACACGAGACTCTTAATTTGAGATGGAATGAGGTTTACTTTACAGAATTCTATTGCCTTTCCTATTTCTAAAATTGTTTTCTCTAATTAAGAGTCCGGTTCTGTTTTATAGGTGTATATTTTTTCAGAAGTGTGTTTTACTTCCTTAACATCCCTCAATTACAGAAGAAGGATTCGATCGGGTTCCTCTAGAGTGCTTTTGAGTTGAAGAAATCCACACCATTCATTCAAAAGTAGACAGTTAAGAATTCGACATTAGTTTTCATTTAAATGAGTTATTGCCAGAGGGAAAAACTACTTTGATGCCCAGATTACTACGCTGGGTTGTAGAAGACTAGTAGGTTATGTGGTATATAGCCAAATAAAGGATATCGTCGAAACAGGCTCTCAGTTCGAAATGGAACAACAGTACTGGTACCCTTAATTAATTTGAGACGAGAGAATACTAATTAATGCGGTTTTGGCGACTTTGTAGGATTGCGAGTAAGATGGAGTGGGGAATTTTGTATGTTCTAGCTAGGAATGAAGAAGGCTTTCTATCGAAAGAGGCAATTAGGAGCTGCTTCGACGGTAGTTTATTCGAGTACTGTGCCAAGATGCATATTGGCGCTGAGGGCAAGATGGGCTGATCAAAGCAAATTTATGCGCTTACACATACATTTGTGCTGTGCTCGTGTGCTTGCTCGAGCTCGAGCTCGTGCTTGTACGTGTGCCCTTAAATGCATGTGGTGTTGTGTATATATGTGTTTTAACTTGTGCCGCAGTGGTAATGTAATAAATCTAGGTGAGTGAATTCTTCCATTTTACCCAAATTCTATCCAAAATTAAGCGGCTTGTGTGAAAAGGTATTCTAGATGGAAACGTTGGTACTGGAAGGGCACAGCCTTAGTACCGCAATAACCCTAGGTGCGGCTACGACAGTCCTGGCATATTCTAAGTGCTAGAATGTTGCATTGTGATATTCAGGTACGATGTAGCAGCGTAAAGTGGGAAAGTTTCGCTGCCAAATCTAAGCTCTTTTGCACACCTTTCCCACCTTCTCTTCCTCTTGAACTCCACGGTCGACTAAATTAAAGAACCATCATGATAGAAACTCTTTGCTTCTAAATTAACTTTTAATTCCTCTTCCCATATGTGATGGTTTCATCAAGTTAATATACTTCACAAGGTCAGTTCCACACGAACAATAATTCCCTGTTTGGTTCATTTTTTAAAATCCATGTTTTAGTTTTTTATCTAAAAGTCAACTTTACTTCACATTTTTCAAAATTTATTTCGCTTTTCTTTTTCTTTCATAAAATTTTTAAAACGCTGTAACTTTAAATTCAAAAATCAGAATTAGATAAAAAAAATATATATTTGAATCATCGAGATCTATAAAATAAAATCTATTATGATTATTTTTTGAGTTTTTTTTAATTGGTTGAAAAAAACTCCAACAAAAATAAAATTCACTTTTCAATCTTCTTTCACGCTCTCTCAAAATAAAACTCAAAAACTCAACTTAAAATATCAACCAAAAATTAACCAAACGTGCCCTAAGAATTCCAAATATATTTCCCTGGATATTATATGCTCTGGATATGTGCTAACTGGAATATACTGCTTTATCTTTGTAAACTATATAGCTATGAATTAAGCTCTTTTTGTACTTGCTTTATCTTTTGAGTCCCTTGATGCATCTATTTCCCAGTAAAATGAGGTATCAAACACACTTGGAGTCTTAATACTCAAATGTATCATGACCTAGATCTCGCAGGGTAGTAGGTGGTAATGCCTCGAACTTTAGGGCAACATCTGGAGTTCGAACTAGGGTACCCGGTTTGTTCCTTTGCTCCCTTTGATTTGGATCTTAGATTTATTCATGTACAATCTATACTATCTATAAGAGTACGAATAACTTAGAAGTGTTTTTTTTTTCATGTTTTGTGAAGGCAAATATACTTCTTGATTTTAAACAGAATATTTTAATATTTAGATTAAATAAACAGTTAACTCCATATATTTTGGGTGGTGTTATTTACACTCCCAAATCTGTCACAAACACTCCCTCCAAAATTTGACTAAAAACACATTTTAACAATCTTATTTGTCACAAACACCCCTTTCATTGCCTAATATTAGGTGAGTCCTTTTTTTTTTTTTTTGAAAAAAGGGAGGTCTAAGTCTCTCCCTTTTTAACTGCAAAGATTCGAACCCGGGACCTCCCGGTGTTCGGGTGAGAGCCTTACCACTAGGCCACACACTCCCATAGGTGAGTCCTTAGTAATACACTCTCCTCATGTA
Organism: Lonicera japonica; assembly: GCA_021464415.1. NCBI lineage: Eukaryota > Viridiplantae > Streptophyta > Magnoliopsida > Dipsacales > Caprifoliaceae > Lonicera > Lonicera japonica. Next base: position 45,877,323 of record CM038465.1, on the reverse strand, counting down.
AGCTGAGTTTATACAAGTGCACTCACCTATTATTAGGAGGCCTTTATTTGAAAAACACTAAAGTAATTAATTGCCTGATATTAAGCGAGTTATTACAAACAAACTATTCCCAAGTGGGGCTAGTGTGTTCATCTGCACTCACCTCTCATTAAGCGAGTCTTCGGGAGTGTTAGTGATTAAAAATTTACCTTTGGGGGGTGTTTGTAACAAGTGAAGTGTTTGTGACAAATATGGGGGGTGTAAATAATATCGTTATATATTTTTATATTAGTATTATTATTTTAAATAAATTTGAACTTTACTTTATTTGGCTAAGATAATTAAACAAAGATTTTAAGCTAAATTTACATTAAATAAAATAGTATAAGGCCTCGTTTGGTTCACGGAAAGGAAATCAATTCCTTTATCTTTCCCATGGAGGTGAGAAAGTAAATTTCCTGTCAAATTTCCTTTCTTGTGTTTGGTAAACCATGGAAAGTATTTAGGTAAGAGTATTATTGTATAAAATTTGTGCAATAAATGCTTGGAAATCACATGGGAAAATCAATCCCATGTGTTTTGGGAGGAATAGTCTTACCCCCTATTTTCCCCTCTCTCGGAAAAGTGTTTCCGGAATTTGTGCTTACCAAACAAAGGAAAGGAACGACTTTCCTTTTCCGAGTACCAAAATCCGTGATCCAAACGAGGCTTAAGTGTATAACTCCTTATATTTTTATATTAGTATTATTATTCCAAATAAATTCAAACTCTACTTTATTAGATAAAACAATAAAACAATTTAGAGTTTGTGTTGAATTATGTATTTTGTATAAAACTTCTATATAACGTCATAACAAACTTCCAAAGAAGTAGGCTATATAATAGATCATATTAAAATTACAAAACTTTTAGCGTTAATTAGAATTTCGTTATAAAGCTCACCATAAAGGTACATATATTAAACTCCCTTTTGCTTGATTGCTTTTAACATTATAATAAATCAAATTTATATATTCTAAAACTTATTTGTTTATTTATAATTATGTTTAATTTTTAAATAAAAAAATATGAATATATTGTTGCTGTGGCTCAGTAAAACATTCATGTTAAATTCGTTTTTTTTTAAAACCATTTTAATATTTTCTTTATTATACAATTTATTATTTATATCAGTGTTACATTATTGTTTGGTATTGTCGTAAAACATTTATGTTAAACATCATTGGGCTATATAATTTATTATTTATATGAGTGTTATACTATTGTTTGGTACTATGCATAATAATCTACGTATGTTTAATAGAATTAACTATCTACCAATTCTAAAAACTCAGTAAAAATATATTATTCTATTATATATCTGATTAATAGTCTGTTTGGCAACTTATGTACTAAAGAAATTCAAGGTGACAATTTTTTTCATGTATCTACAACATATTTCTATTGTTGACCGATTATATAATTTTCTTATAGTTATTAATTGAATTTTACACTTGATTCTTTATTTTGTTTATATGTTATTATTTTTATTTCATATTAATTATTCAATTTTTAGTATATACGTATTCATTGAGTAAATTACCAAAATGGCCATTAAACTATACACCGAGTTTTAATTTACCCACTCAACTTTTTTTTTTCTCTTAATTTACCACCCAAACTTATACCCCCGTTTCAAAGTGATACTTCTGTCCAAAATAACCGTTAAATTTTTTTTTTTAAAAAAAAGGCCTGTGCGCCTCACATGCCTTCAAAACAAGGACAAAAGTGTCATTTTACCCATGCCTCCCCTTTTCCCTCCATAACCAATCAACAATATGGCGCCAAAAATTATAGCCTCAGATTCACTATTATATATAGCATACATGGCATATATAAAAAAACAGAGCACCAATTTTTTTTTAACAAAATCAAGTAGAATCATTACAAAATGAATATATATTGTTATTGTGAAATGAGAGTTGTCTTAAGAACATCTGCTACTTCTAGAAATCCGGGTAGAAGGTTATTCACTTGTCCAATCAGTGTGGTAAAGAATTTACTCAAAAATCTGAGTTTTTGCTTTTTCTATATTCTAATCATACAGTTTTTCAATTTCAGAATGGTGGGTGTGGATTCTTCACATAGGAAGATTTAGTGCTCATGAATTTGGAAGATGGAAGAGAAGGAATAGGAAGAAGAGAGAAATTTTTGTGGGTGGCACTAGTAACTTGTGTGTTGATAATTTGATGCCTCTTGACCAGAAATGAAGAAGAAGAGAGATTGAAGTAAAATGATATACAATTGTAAGGTACTGACTTGTAATTGTCTCTATTTTTGTAAGCAATGTAATGGTGATTTTCCTTTTTTTTTTTGTAAGAATTGCAATAGCATTTCCTCAGTTTTGTTAAGCATTGAAACTACTTATTTTGTCTATCTTGCTCCCTGATAAAGAAAGCATCCACAAATGCAAATATTCTTTCCATTGAATCAACTAAAGAACTGTTGATGATTTACATAAATACTTAATCATTACATAAGTTTAAAAATAGTTAAGGATTACATAAATACAAAAAAAAAAAAAACAAATCACATATTTATCTGTTATCACTTAAAGCATAACAATTCAAAAATAAAAAAAATAAAGATCGTGATCTATTATTGACAAAAAAATAGAGTTTGTTATCTATTATCCACAAAAATATATATATTTCCACTTGCTATCCACAAAAAAATGAAACCATAATTGTAATCCTTAAATTGAAAAGGTTGGTGCAGATTGGCTTTGGTTCTAACTTTCTTAGAGGCCATCACATGCATTCCTTCTTGTAGCCTATATGACAATATCAAAGTGTAAAAATAAGTATTTGTAACTAAAAAAGAACAATTTATTTGTAAGTTAAATGCACAAATACTTGCAATTTGAATCTTTTACTTGGCCTAGAAGAACTAGCACTTACATTCGAACCTTGCCCTTTATAACTCCTTTTGTTGTGTCCCACATTTCCACACAGGCTACAGTTTATCGAAACTCTGTTCTTTTGTAGTTTTCCTTCATCTCTTTTTTCACCAAATTTTGGCCTTCTTTTTTTTCTTATGCCTACTAGGTTGAGTTTCCACAAATGGTTCAATCAATGGAATTTTTGGGGATTCCGGCCAAAGTTCAGCACCATTGATTAGGGAGATGGTGTTTGCATAAGTTCTCAAATACTTATCCCTATTGAACCAAGTATCGATAAAGAAGGCATGTTCATCACATCGATTCAAGATGGCAGCAACAGCATGGTGGTATAAGGAATACCACTAAGCTGCCATATCCTACATGCACATGTTTTATCCATTAAGTTGACAATAAATTGCACATTGGGTCCACTAACTTAGAACTCATACCCTCCACCCCACTCAACTATGTAGTTGGTAGACTTTTTCACAAGTTTGCTCAATTTGTCATGGATTTTTGGGCACAATGGGCCGGGTTCTCTCAACATTTACTCTCTATTCTTTCGAATCCTCACCATCAACATATTTCTAATGCCTTCCATCAAAAAAATTATAGGCTTGTCCCAAGCTTCAAGTATGAAGGAATTAAATACCTCACAGTGGTTATTGATCAATATGTCACACTTAACATCAGTGGGAAAATGTGACATTGACCAATGTTAGGGTGATTCCCCATCAATCACCCATTTATGTGCTTCTTTAATTATTATTTTTCAATTCTTCCATACATTTGTTAAAATAAAGCATTGTACTTGCTTTGGAAATACTCCAAAACATATCTTTAAGCTCCTTACCTACATGCTTTTTCTTGAAATTGTTGTGGTGATGCCTCACACAAAACCTGTGCTCATAATTTGGTAGCACATCTCTCATTGCTGGAAGTAAACCCTATCAAAAAATGTGAAATTAATTACTGAAATTGGACTGAAATCACTAAAATTGGACTACAATTAATTAGACAGAAATTACTGAAATTAATTGGACAGAAATTACTGAAATTGGACAGATTATGGAAGCTTAATTGGACTGCAATTAACTACTAAAATTGGACAGAAATTATTACTTTTTGCTATTTGAAATAAATATGTAGGGTCCACATTGTCCATTCCAATGTTATTCTTTAGTAGCTCTAAAAACCATGTCCAAGTGCTTTTGGTCTCCTTTTCAACAACAGCATATGCAAATGGATAAATTCCATTGTTGCCATTTATTCCAACAGCAGTTAACAATTGCCTTGGATATGGTCCCTTCAAGAAACATCCATCAACACTAATAAAATGTCTACAACCTTCCAAAAAACCCTTCTTTAATGGACCAAGGCAACAATAAAGTCTTTAAAACCTCTGTGCTCCATTTTCATTGGTTGCTTCCTCCTTGTTAATTACAATTATGGTGTTAGGCATTGCCCTTTTGATCTCTAGACAATATCTCCAAATCAACTTATATTGTTCCTTATGGGTCCCCCTCAATGAGAATTTGTGCCTTTTACTTAGCCCTGTAAACTTAACTTCCACTAACTGCCACAGTATGATCCCTTTTCACTGTCTCTTTCAGTGCAATCAATGGCATTTGAGGACTAACACTTATGCTTTCTACATACCTACTTGTAATCCACTTTGAGGTCATGTGTGGGTTGTAATAATATGGCCTACAATTTGTATGTTTGTTCTCAATGGTTTTCACTTGAAGAGTATCTGATTTTTGCATCTTTGAGACTTACACCATCCACTTATATGGAGGTTGACATTTGACTCTTATCCTCCACTTCTCATTTATTATAAATTTGATATCCTTCTTATTAGTGATTGCATAGTCCTTTGTAACATCTCTGAAATCCTTAGCATTTGCAAATAGCATGCCAAATTCAAACAGAGGATTTGACATATCCCTTTCACGATTATACTCAGGACACCTATGTTCATGTGTTTATTTTCTTAGAGTTTCTTCTTCATCAGAAGAATAGTGGATACTATGCAATCTTTCTGAATTCTTAATTACATCATCATCATGACCACTGTCAGGAATATAACCCCCAATTTCACCACCCTCTATTTTACTAACACACCTTATTCTACCAACACTTATAGCACCACACCCTGTGTTATTCCACCAACACTTGTAGCACCACCCCATGTTCCACCTTTAATATTTGCATCAAACAAGAGATCTTCATCACCAAAGTCATAATCAGAATCAAACAAACAATCCTCCCCTTTTGCATTACTTTCATTATCTGTTTCTTTTTCCTCTGTCTTATCAATTTGATCATCTCCACCTCCTGTTTCCACACTAATTATTTCACATTCTACATGTTCAAGATAAACCTCAAGTACCCTATAAGCTGGTACCCATTCAACCATGTCACGTATATCACTATCCTTTTCTAAAATACTTAACCCTCCAGATAAGGTCAATGATGGTACTTTATACCAACATTTAGTAAATGGCTTACATCCCACCTCTTTAGCAATCTCTTCAATCTCAATAATAGAAAACCTATCATGATCTATATAGTATATTTTCGATACAAACCCGCCCACATATACTTTTGGTGCAACTTTATGTTGGTTATCCATAAGTTTCCCCTCATGATACATATGGATACTAAATAATGGAGAATCAACATCTGCAAAAATCCATTAAACCACTTTCAAACTTCTAATTTAAACATAAATCCATTACACCACTTTCAAATTATTATAAAAAGAAATTAAAAAAAACCCTAATTTAAACATAAAAGAGGAATAAACCCTAGTTTTTTTTAAACATCAACAAAAATGAAGAGTCTGAAGAAAAACAAATAATGCAAATGCATAAAATGTACTTACGATACATTATATCCGGATGATCATGAGGATCATCAACCACTACTAACGCCCAGTTCATTTTCTCCATGGAATGCACTTCAATCGCAAGCGGTAACACAAATTTGCAACGATGTTTATGGATTTTATGGGAGTTCTTTTGGGATTTATGAATTTTGTAAGATTTGGTGAGAGTCTTAGAGCTTTAGAGAGAGAGAGGGGGGGGGGGTTATGTGTTTTCAAAAATTCTGATAACTTTTTACACTAATATAACGTGTAAGAGCTGCTTTGTCTGTGGAGGGAAAAAGGGAGGCATGGGTAAAATAACACTTTTGCCCTTGTTTTGAGGGCATGTGAGGCGCACATGCCTTTTTCTTTTCTTTTCAAGTTAATGGTTATTTTGGACGGAAGTATCACTTTGAAACGGGGGTATAAGTTTGAGTGGTAAATTAAGAGAAAAAAAAAGTTGAGTGGGTAAATTGAAACTCGGTGTATAGTTTAATGGCCATTTTGGTAATTTATTCGTATTCATTAATAGACTTAATGATATTTGTCAAGTATTAAAATCACGTACAACGCACGTGCACAAAAACTAGTTATTATGCATAAAAGTACAAATAACTTTAAGTGTTTGCTTCTTTTTCTTTTTCTTTTTTTCATTTTTTGTAAAGATAAATATGCCCATTGATTTTAAACAAAATATTTTAAGATTTACTTCACATAAAACTGTATAGTTCCATATATTTTTATATTAGTATTAGTATTCCAAATAAATTCAAACTCTACTTTATTTTGATAAAATAATCAAAGAAAGATTTTAAACTAGATTTACACTAAACAAAATTGTATAAGATTATTAGTTATAACTCGATATATTTTTATATCAGTATTAATATTCCAAATAAATGTAAACTCTATTTTATTTGGCTAAAATAATTAAACAAGGCTTTTAAGTCGATAAAAAAAATCAAATGAATTTTATATTTGATACTATTAAGGGTGTAAACGGACCAAATAGTACACCATCCAAATCTTTATTCGTATCACTTAAAAATATATTTGACCATATAATCTTTTAATTAAAACGCACATTATACAAGTTTTACCTTGAGAAGGATAATGAAATATTGCAAAACGTATTAAAATAATATCTAACGTTTTATGTCAAAACTTTTAACTCAAATAATGAATTTATTTTATTTCTTTTGTATAACCCATTAAGATTTACCTTAAAATTATAACATTAGTTATGCATATCAAAATGACAAATCAAAGTTGAAAATCGATACAATTTTAAATTTGATATGGTCTTGAACCTTTCATGTTAGTAAATCACATATATTGTAAATAGTCTCTCTTTCTTTTACTTTTTTACAAGTTTTTTTTTCTTTTCTGGTTTAGTTTAAAAAAAATCGGTAAACCTGTCCAATTTTTTTAAAAAATGGGAATATGTATATATCTATACTAAATTATAACGGATACGAATATCCATTAAATCAAATATCTGCAAGTATGTATAATCCGCCTCTAATACAAATTATTCAGGTCGAATACTATTATTATTCATATCCTTATCAGTTTTCTAGGATATTTATAAATACTATCAAAATCCTCGTTTCCGAATATCCTTATGGATAAATATCTACAAAATATAGATTCGAATTCGAAACGAATTCAGATTTTCGAATAACCATTTATATCCCTAGATATTATGTTTTGTTTGATTGTTATTATTTTATTTCATACTAATTATTCAATTTTTTTGTTTATTTATTATTATTTTTGTTCATTTCATATTAATTATTTTATTCTTAATATGTACATATGTATTAATGGATTGAATGACCTTTGTTAAGCACTAAAACCATGTACAACGCACGTGCACAAAAATAAGTTTGTATAAAAAGGAACACCGTAAAATAATGCTAAACATATTAACAAATTATTTTAAAAAAAATTATATCATCAAGAGAGGAAGTAAAAAGAGAAAATATTAAAAATATGAGTTTTAACTTGAAAATGTTACCGGGCAAATGAAAAAGAAAGCATGGTTGAGGATGTTTTTGGCATAAAAGTAAGGAGTAAAAAATTTGAGTCATTTTGTTTTTGGCACCAATTTATTTACATGTATTTTCCTTTGAGACTCAAAGTTTATATTAACTTTCTTTTGACATTTATTTAAATGGTTTACATCCCGTCAAACGGTAAAATTGTTAATATTTTTTCATATCAAAAATACCCTCATGCTTAAATTTAAATAAAAACGAAGCCATATTCACTTAATTCAATGATGCTGTCCACATATGGCACATATGGTATGATTGAAAAGATCATGCAAATATATGCCAATAAACTTTAATAACAAGTTTTGAGCATGAGTTATTTAAAAAAATTACCGGGGTTTAATATTTGTTTCAGAAACACACATACATTTCTGATTTCTCTATTAAATGATAAATTAAGCTAGAAATGAGGTAAAAAATCTCGCGTGACAATATTTTTTGCAAAAAAACTAACGAATAGTTTTTTTTTAAAAAAGGGCCAAGATATTATTATCATTCTGAAATAAGAGCTTGTTTATGAATTGTATTTAAAATAAGAGTTTTGATCAAGTGCAAACTTAACTTTGCAATTAAAAAAAATTAATGCAAATTTGTTTCGCATGATATGTTTATATTTTTTTAATAAGTATATTCTTATATTTCATTCATAAAACTTTAAAATAACGTCAAATAAATACAAATATATAGTAATATTTTAGAAAATAAAGAGTGCAAACTTAATTTTGCATAACTCTGAAAAAATTATTATTATTATTTGTAATTTATTAATAAATAGGTTTTGAATATGTAATTTGTTAAAATTATTCTAAATCATTGTTAATTAAATACTCATTTATAATAATATGCTGTAGGGAGAGAAGCAAATAAAACCAAGTGTAGTTACTTTTGGGACTGTGATGAATGGAATTTGCAAATCACGGAACACTAAAATTGCTATTGAGTAACTCAGGAGTATCAAAACACTTAATTTTGAAGCAGATGTATACTGCTACAACATGCTTATATTTAGCCTTCGCAAGAAAAAAATGATAAGTGATGCTAAGGACTTTCTACTCGAAATGACTAAGAAAGGGATTTCTCCTATTGTCATCACTTATAACTCTTTGATTCAGGGTCTATGCAATGTTTGTCAATGGAACGAAGCTACTACATTGTTGAGGGAAATGGGGGATCAAAATGTCTCACCTGATGTACGTACATTTAATATATTGGTCAATGCTTATTGCAAAGAAGGGATAGTAAAAGAAGCGGAAGATGTACTAGAAGTTATGATTCAAAGAGTTGAAGTTCCTACCGTAGTCACGTATAGTGCCTTGATGGATGGATATTGTTTGCGAGGTCAACTGGAAGATGCACAAAAGGTCTTTGATTCCATGGTCAATAGAGGCATTGAGCCTGATGTTATTAGTTATAACACTTAATCAGTGGATACTGTAAGAAGAGGAGAATTGATGAGGCCATGCATCTCCTTCGTGAAATACGTCGCAAGGGGTTGAATCACACGATAGTTACCTACAACACCATTTTACATGGATTGTTTGAGAATGGAAAATTCACTGTTGCACGAGAAATCTTTAATAAGATGCTAGCTGAGGGCAAAAGTCCAGATATGTTCACTTACAATATCGTGCTAGATTGTCATGTGCAAAAATAGGCAGGTTGCCGAGGCATTCTCATTTTTCTGTTCGATGCAAAACAGTGAATTGCGTACCGATATTGCTTTCTACAATATCCTAATTGATGCTGCTTGCAAGGATGGGAAGCTTGAAATTGCAAAAGAACTACTCAACTAACTTTTCTCCAATGGATTGCAGCCCAATGAGCGCACATGTAATGCAATAATAAATGGTCTTTGTCAAGAAGGATCTTTGGATGAGGTGAAAGAATTACTCACAAGAATGGAAGACAATGGCTACTTTCCCACTGAGGTCACTTGCAGTGTTATTGTACGAGGATTCCTCAAGAAAAAACTGATGGATGAGGCAATGGCACTTTTAAAGAAAATGTGGGAAAGTGGTTTCTCAGCTGCTAATTCTACCATTGAAATGTTGGTGGAGGTACTCCCAATGAGAGGACAAGATCCTACTTTGCTCAATATGATTCAGAAGTTTGCAACAAAAGATACATAATTATGTCTATATTGTACACAAATGAGTGCCTGCATTGTCTGAAGCAATCTAATGCAAACAAAGACGTAAATGTGGTAGTTTTTATATATCATCTACAATTTTATCTAAATCATACTTGTTAAGTCGTCAATCTCAAATTAGAACTCCTTTTCGGTACATCTCAATTTAAGAGCATCCTTTCTAAAAACTTGCTATATAAAGGGCTATATACCAAAATTAACTCTTTATACAACCTCTCTATCATGGGTAACAAGTAACCTACTATGAGATGGCCGGGCTGCAACATTATCTCTTGTTAATACTAGGCAAAATTCAAGTCTGCTGCAAGCTCATGTTTCATCATCGGGTTTTATGCTGCATTAACATTACTCAAAGCCTTCTAAGTTTCACTAAAATTGAACTCGTCTCACATCTCCTTGTCCTTATTGAATGTAATTATAATTTCTGGAAAATATGAAATACTTTATCCGGTTTGTATGCTCTCAATCTTGGCAGTTAGACTGGAAAATTCTTTTTTTTTTCCCCGTTCTTTTCGCATTATGACAATCTTCTTGTGAGATATGTGGAACAACCCAAGATGTAGAATAGTGAAGGGTGCCAATATTGAGCTCTTCATAGTGGAGGGTGTGCTCAAGTAGTTTTATATTTATTACGGTTGTTTTACTTGATTTTTCGATATGTTCTCGTAAGTTTGGAATTGATTGGGTAGTTATGGATATAAGAATTATTGTTGGTTACCATATCTAGAATTGATGGGTAGTTAAGAATAATAGTTTGCTACCATCTACAGAGAGAAAGCCTGTTACGAATAAGTGGAGAGGAAAGATCTCCAGAACCGAGCAATCCTCCCCGTAGCACTGATGCCCTTCCATTGGGGGTCACCGAAGAACGGATTTTTTTGAGGGTTTGAAAGGCTTCTTTGCAGTCAGAAATGTAGCACGTAGAGAACGACCTGCGCGAACACCGGAGACTCTTAACAGCCCTTTTGGAGACACCGTCGCCTGGCGAACCCTGCCGTCCTCGTTCCGTGTCGACAAAAGCAGAGAAGTGTTAGAAAATTTATATGTGGGCAACATATTATAATATTTCAATTATATTTGCTATTTAATTAATGGGCTAATTTTTAGTGGTCTAATTAATTTTTTAGTTAAGCCCATAGACTACTCAAATAAATGTGGGCCAAATGTGTAGATACCTTGTATGGGCTTGTTAGAGTTTTATGGGAACCCTAACTAGACCATATATAAAGTAAATATTAGGGTTATGGTCCCCAATACACCAAATCAAATTACGGCTCTCTTCTCCCCATCTGGAAGAGAACCAAAGTTCCCATCAAGACACTAAGGCGATTTGGTTGAGGAAGACCACGTACCCGCTCGATCCGTGCTGTTATAGTGATCGATCCTCGCATTCCGCATTCGTTGGTCATGGATCTAGGTACGCAGTTTAATCATTATGTTTTAATTTAGTTCTTGATGATTTGACATGATGACTTAAGTGATTTAATTCTAACAAGTGGTATCAGAGGGCGACTTCATGTTGAATCATTAAGAATTTATATGTATTATGTTTTAATATTGAGGTTAATTATAAAGTAACTTAAGTTTGTTTATTTTGACCATATATTTATATATATATATATATATATATTTTTGGTTAAAGCCATATCGAATCAAGCTGTGGTATGTTATAATTTCGATCTAACCGTGCAGCATATAATTGTTTAATAAAAAAAAAAAAAAAGGTTGCTGCCGGGACAAGAAGGCATATATATATAGGTTTATTTAATATATCTACGAGCTTGATTTGACTAAAGTAATTGTATATATATATATAAAAGGATGAAAGATTTAAAGAACAGGAAGGTTTCGTATTTATATAATATATATACATGGTTGTTATGTGTCTTTGTATATATATATATATTGCTGTTGGTTTACGTATATCTATATGTTTGTTTATTGTATATATATGGTTTGATTTGGTAATACTTCAGTTTGGTTAAATATATACACATACGGATTTTTTTTTTTGCAGTGGGTGTGATATGATTTTAACATGTATATATTGATTTGTTTAATATATATATGACAATAGCTTTTTTGCAGAGGATACATATATTCTTTATTTCTAAAAGAATTTTATTTTTGTATCTATTATGATTAAAGGTTTAGAGCAAGTTGATTGTTTATTTAAGATATTGATATTTATTATTTATGCAATTAATAATCGGCCCAAAGGAAGATTATTATTTGGCCAAATAATAGACATTATTTTCTCTCGATATTTATGTGGTTATTATTTATGCATTTAATAATCGGCCCAAAGGAAGGTTATTATTTGGCAGAATAATAAGCACATGTGCGAGAATAAATGTGTGATAATTGTCAGGTTTTCATGTGAGCAATAAGTCAGTCCAAAGAAAGGCTTTTTGTTTGACAGAAATTATTATCAACATTTGATTGTTGTATTGAGAGTACTTATTACAGTCTTGTTTGGGCACGAAACCGCTAGACTGCCAGTAATCCAAAATTGCAGTATGCGTCAATGTGGGAAAGATAAGGTTTATGCTTTGCAAATCTCATTAATACAGAAAATCTACTTTTTTGGATTATAAGGATGCGAAGCACAAATTGTCTGATATTTTAAAATAGATGAATTGAATCGATAAGTTGCAAAAGCAACATCTATCGCGTAAATTTATTTATTTTAGAATATAAAGATGTGTGTAATTGTTATTTATGCGAATAATAATCAGCCCAAAGGAAGGTTATTGTTTGGCCGAATAACATGTGCACTTGTGGTAATAAATATAATATGACAATCAAGTTTTTCATGTGAATAATACGTCGGCCCAAAGGAAGTCCTATTATTTGACAGGATTTGTTATTTATATTTAATTACTGCGTTGAGATGACCAATTACAAGTTGATGTTTTTGTCCAAAGACAAAATATCAATGTTGTGCTAGGTATCTTGTGATGGGACCCACTATTGATAATTTGAATAATTGTGTCATTCATATATATTGCTTGTTAATATGTTATGACATTTATATTAATTGTGAGTTTGTAATTTTTATAATTTGTTCTCTATTCAATTTTAAGTTATGCTTTATATATCTGCCAACATAAATTCGGTATCGGTGCTTAACGGCACAAATTTTAAGAATTGGAAATAGAACGCTTATATTCCAAGAATTTTTGGGGCTTTATGAGAAAAATGATACTTAGTTCCTTAAAGAAATTATAAAAATATTTTGTTAAAACAAAAGGCTGAAACAAGTAACCTTATGATTAATCTTGTTTCAATAAGGTATAAGGAAAAGGAACATAAGGGAAGTACATTATGAAAATGTCTGATGTCGCTTTCGTTTTTTGATGCACTAAAGTTAGGGCTGTCTAATGACTTACTCGTGTATCAAGTTTTTTTTTAGTTCTCTCTCGCATAATACAGTCAATTTATAATGAGTTACAATACTCATAAGGATAAGTTAATGATCTCTTAATGAGTTCATATTTTACAGTGTGCAAGAAGAATAAAAGATTTAGCGATAAAAGACAGTGGTTACTCATCTAGCAAACACCTCTAAAGAAAAGGATAAAGGATAAAAATTAAGAAGCTGCAGTTAGAACAATACTATAGTAATTGCAAAAGAAACATGATAAAGAATTTGTCAGTTAATTTTGCAAGAAGGATAGACGTAGTAATGTTTCATATACGTCATTTAGCGTGTAAAATAGGATATACTTCTCATTATGATTTGTTCGGTAGTTAGTTTAACTTATGTACATGTGATTACTTTGTGAGTAAATTTTGGTGACACTACTCACTTAAGTGTGTTTAGAGGTTATATGTGGAGCTAAAAGCCAAGTGATGTTGAAATATTCATCTTTCAGGGCGGTGGCGAAACAGTTACAGTTGAGGTTTTAAGGAATTTAAGTTATCATTAAAGACTAATTACTTTTGAATTTGGGAGAGACTTATATGGTATTGTCATTTAGACATAATTTATATTTTTATTTGGACAAATACGGTTATTATTGTTCATTTGAAAATAATAAAGTTAAGTCTTTTTCAAAATTCAAATATTTTGCTACTATTTCTTTAATTGATAACTTATATACGGATACAACCACCTCATATAATGAGACCTTGTAAATTGATTCACGTGATACAAAGCATAAATTAACTGATAAGAATTCTTCCATGTTATGGCACAAGCATTTGGGATAAATCTCTAAATAGAGAATTAAGAGACTTGTGAAATTCTTAAAATCCCTTGATTTAACAGATTTTAAAATCTGTATTTAATGTGTAAAGGGGGAATGGACAAACATAAGGAAACTAGGTGCCATAAGGAATTCAATTGTCTTAGAACTAATTCATGACGATATATGTGAACTGTTCTATACAGCCTTCTAGAATGGTTAACAGTATTTTATTATGTTCATGACAATTATTAAGGGTACCTATATGCAATTAATGATAAGTTACAATCCTTAAACGTTGTTATGATTTTCATAGTTGGAGTTGAAAATCAACTAGGCAAGAAAGTTAAGGCCGTGAAATCTGATTGTGGTGGTAAATACTACGGTAGATATAACGGATAAGGTAAACAACGTTCTGGACCTTTGTGAAATTCCTAGAGAAATGCAGAATCGTCTCACAGTACACCATGCTAGGCAAACCTAGTATGAACAGTTTTGCTGAGAGATAAAACAGAAGCATAAGGATATGGTAAGGAGCGTGATTAATCATACTTCTCTACCATGATGACTCTAGAAAGAAACACTTAAGACTGCAGCATATTTTTTAAGCAATGTTATATCAAAGTAGTTGCTAAAATAGGTTGTCCATATGTGGTAAGGCCATAAAGAAAAGAAATTGGACTCAATATAATAAGCTGCTACTTTGTTAAATATACTGAAAGATTGAGAGATAATAAATTTTATGATCCCTTGAATAAATCCTTTATCAAGACGGAAAATGCCAAATTTCTTGAGATTATTAAGTTTGAGGGGGAAGATAAAGTTAGAAACATTGTCTTTGAAAATAAATTTATTCAATTTCCAAGTACTGCTATTGACAATGATTATGATTAAATTTTTGATATTATTTTAAATGCAAATTAGGATTATCAAGACAATGTTGAAAAACTTCCTGTATAGCAAACTCAACAATCTCAAGAAGAAGTTAAAATTAAAGAAATCCATATATGGCCTTAAGGAAGTTTTCCGTCAATGGTATTACATATTTCATCAAGTTATTATCTCGTAAGGTTTTGAGGTAAATCCGGTTGATGATTATGTATATCATAAGTTCAGTGGGAGTAGTCTTGGTATTTTATGTTGATAATATCTCTTTTGTATTAGGAATACAGGTACATCGACATTATTGTCGGGTATCTTAGGGTTTTCACGAAAGAGATATATCGAAAGAATTCTTATCAATGATTTGGCATGAAAGATTGTCATTCAGGAGATACTCGGGTATCTTAGGGTTTTCACGAAAGAGATATATCGAAAGAATTCTTATCAGATTTGGCATGAAAGATTGTCATTCAGGAGATACTCTCATTGTTAAAGTAGACAATTTATGTCACAACAAGTGCCCCAAAATAAAGTTGAAAAGAAAGAGATGCAAAAGATTCTTTATGCATCAGTTATAGGGAGTCTGATGTATCATAAAGTATGTACGCATTTGGGTTTAGCGTTCATAGTAAAGATATTTGGTAGATATTTAAGTAACCCTATGATATATCTTCGAAAAGCAGCCAATTAAGTGGTTATACGGTATTTAAAGAGAACAAAAAGATTATACACTTACGTATCGAAAATCAAATCAGTTGGAGATCATATGGTATTCTGATTTCGATTTTTTGGATGGGATATAGCCGCAAAATTTTGTCACTAGGCTGCGAATTGTAAATAGTGTCGAAAGACCATTAAAGATATTTTGTGACAATAATTGATTGTGCTATATTCGACAACAACATAATTTTTTTTTTTTTTTCGAAAATCTAAAGCACATAGATATTAAAGTTTTTTTGTTGTTGTTAAAAAGGAGTTCAGAGTTGTTGTGTCTATAGAGCATATAAGTACAAACTCCATGATTACGGATCCGTTCACTAAAGGCTTAACACATAAGGTATTTCTTGAGTATATTGCTCATTTGGATTTTGTGTTATCTAATAAAGTGCTGGTTTAGTGGGAGTTTGTATCCATGATGCTCTTTTATTTAGACGCATGTTTTCTGCAGAATAAAGAAGATGATTTATTTTCGTCTTAACTCTGAATATTTGTTTTATTTCCTTCCATTGTGGTTTAACATAAAGTTTGGACGGTTAATGTTGATCTCATTAAAGTTGGGCCAGTTAGAAATAGGCATGTTTAAGATCACATTGCATGTAATTTCCATGCTACTCATCCACATTTGATCTATGTTATTAAGTGTATTAGTATGGTGATAATCGTGGTTTAGTCACGACTTTACTGTGATAAAAGCTGCGGTAGTTCCATTACTCGTACATGAGATAGACCAGATTGTTTAAGGAGAAGTCTAAGGATAAATAGCATACGGATGCGCGCTTAAAGAATTCAGTGATATAATTGTTTCAGGAATAATATGTAGCCCAAGTGGGAGATTGTTAGAAAATTTATATTTTCTAATTTATGTGGGCAACATATTATAATATTTCAATTATATTTGCTATTTAATTAATGGGCTAATTTTTAGTGGTCTAATTAATTTTTTAGTTAAGCCCATAGACTACTCAAATAAATGTGGGCCAAATGTGTAGATACCTTGTATGGGCTTGTTAGAGTTTTATGGGAACCCTAACTAGACCATATATAAAGTAAATATTAGGGTTATGGTCCCCAATACACCAAATCAAATTACGGCTCTCTTCTCCCCATCTGGAAGAGAACCAAAGTTCCCATCAAGACACTAAGGCGATTTGGTTGAGGAAGACCACGTACCCGCTCGATCCGTGCTGTTATAGTGATCGATCCTCGCATTCCGCATTCGTTGGTCATGGATCTAGGTACGCGGTTTAATCATTATGTTTTAATTTAGTTCTTGATGATTTGACATGATGACTTAAGTGATTTAATTCTAACAAGAAGATCACAGTCGGTCCAGAGGAAGCCTCTTAGTAGCTAAGGTGAAGCTTGATTTCGTGTGGTTTACTACTTTAAAAGCGCTTGAAAAGCCCAACTTTTGGCCTGGTCGCCATCTCTTTTGCGCTGAACTGGTATTGGTGATTGGTCTTTCCAGGTGAATGAGTCAGTTCGTGAGATAATAACTCCACTGTAGCATCTCCACTATATGGTTATGGCGGCGTACTCCTTATGACAAGCAGACAAGCCAGATGATGACCTTTGGTAGCAGGTCACAAGCTTAGATAGCCGACTGATCCCGTTGATCATATAACTGGGAGGGAACGTGTCACATTAGAGGTGAACGATCAGAGGTGTCCTCTGATGTGCGATCTTTTTTTTATCCGTATTGGGAGTCCTTCTAGCTCTTAAAGTCTGCAGATAGAAAGGTACTCTTATGGAAAGTTCGTCACCTATTGTTCTATCACGCCTTGCGTTCGGCTCCAAGTAATCCATATCCATTCCCATTTGCAGCATCCCAGGTGGCCTTCGGTCTTTTTTCCTCTTGGAGGACTTCTTTCACGGCCCCAAACCCGGTTAACCAAAAGGAGAATAGTTAGCCGATAAGATTAAGGTTGTCTTTCTTCATGGCCTTTTTTGTTTCAAGGGTTACACGTGCCAACTTTCGCACACTTCGACTAATGTCCGCTCGCGGTGCATGGCTACAGCTGGTCAAGCATTATTTTGGCAATGTTGGGAATCGATCTAAGGAGCACCAAGTCGACCCTAAGGTTGTCCCAGCCCAGTGGCAATCTTTATTACCAGACTAATTGTAACCTTGAATGCTCAAAATATAAACTTGGAATTCCAGAATTCTGTGTAGTTACAATATACATATTTAGTTCAAAATTTGGATTAATTTTACTCCATTCCAATTCCTACACACTCACTTTAATTAGGAACATTGTCTGCAATTAAGAGTAGTCTACAACACCTCACTAATCTTGTACAACGAGGGATGGTATTAGACAATGTTAGACCCGATCCATCCGTGCGTGCATTGTGCCTTGTTATTCTTTTGTTTATTGGATTACTTGTGCCTTGTCGATTTTATATGATGGCGAAAAAGTCTTATCATAGCAAATTGGTGTCAAAGTGTAATAAACTGGGTCCTAGAAACTCCATATTTGTATTATAGACCAAAAAAAGAAAAAAAGAAACTCTATATCAGTATCATGAAATTGTGACCATCGTGAAATATCTGACTATTCTATGCCACCTTGATCTTATAGCAAGTCCCAAGTTTCCCACATCTATAAGGGAAAGAAAGTCAAAACAAAGCTTTCTCTTAAAAGGATACTAGATCAATAGTTCAAAAAAATTCTCATCTTTCCGCACACAACCTATACACGCTTATATGTGTTTCTACACTCATTAAATTGTCAAATCAAGTATAAAATACGCATACACCATAAACAAACACAATCAAATACAACTCTACACACTCTACTCTTTCAAATTACTTTATCTCTCGTAAATTCTTTTTATAAAATTTAAAATGTCATTAGATTAAATTGAAAAATTGAATTTACATAAAATTTATTTATTTGGAACCTATTAATTAAGATAAAAAAAAATCCACCCAATGACTATAAATTGATGTATATTTTTTTTTGAAGAAAATTAATGAATGTTAAATTTAAGGACATATTGTGTGTATGTACAACATTGCTCATTTTAAATAGTATGAAAGAGTTTAGAAATGATCCATTAAAAAGTACAAAGTAAAAAAAAAATACTATGTTATATCTAGGTGTGTGCACGTATTGGATTGACATGGTCAATTTTGAAATACTAGTTATTAGACTTGACTAATTTATTATTTTAGACCAGATTAAAGGGGATCATTTTTTGCACAATCAATATGTTTGATTTACCAGGTTGGTCATTTATTTTCACATTTGGTCAATCAACTTCTATGTTTAATTTAGTATCCAACCAATAAACTTTTTGTCACATTTAAAAGGAAAAAAGGCTATGCTTAAGAGTTAAGACTACAAAAAATACAGTATGCTATAATTTGCTAAAGAAAAGCAATATACTATAATTTGCCGAACAAAGTATATTATATATTAGGAAAAAAAATGCAATACAACTAAAAGAACCTTTATAACTGAAAAATGAGTCAATCCAGTCCGATCCAATTTTTAGTATTTACAACCTAAAAATAGTACCTAAGTTTCGAATATTTAAAATACGTGGCGTAGAAAAAAGACCGACCAAAGCGTGCCACTTTGGGTTGGTTTAGTCACTTTTGTTCGTCAATTCACAATGATAAACTCTCAATTCCTTATAGCTTTTGTTCATAACTTCTCACATATTTTCTTTTGTTTGATTATCAATATTTTTTTTTATTTTACCGTAACGTCCAGCACGGATAAATCCTAATTGGTACTGTAATATGGAGTTCTTTGCTATATACATAGCTGTTGGATCTAACTTACACTCTTCTGTGTTTGTATGGCCCAAATGAGCCCATTTACCAATTAGTTACCTCCTGGGTTTCTTTCTTTCTTTGTCCACCTTGGTAGATGGTGTATTTTATGTATTAGGGTTGAGCGCAAGCCATGTCCACGTCCATGTCCATTTTATACTCAGATATGGACTTGGGTAAGACCAATATATCTGGATCACAAGTAATCAAAGTAAAATTTAATCTGTTATGATTATGTTAAAACAATTTTGTACTTGAAATGAATGAGTTAAGGAAAACATTAGATAATATTATAAATATTATTGGGTGTTTTTAAATGCGCTCACAAAATTCGTCTTCTCACCTCACTAACTTTCTGAAAAAACTTGCAATTCACCGCAGTGGTGGGGTGAGTTTACTAAAATAATACAGGGATGATAATGTTTCGTTGCTAAAAGTAAAATTATTATATAATATTAACCTTTGCATTAAAATAAAACATAATAAAAAAATTACATCTTTCTTAAATAATTTCATTAAAAATTACGTACAAGTTATAATACCTATGAAAAAAATATAAAATATTAATTGTGATAAATACATTTTGAACGATTATATGATATTTCAAATCACAAACCATAGACATTTTTTTTACAACAGCCATGCTCTTCTATAGCAAACTCTCTCTCTCTCTCTCTCTCTCTCTCTCTCTCTCTTCAAAATTCTATATCATAAACTTTGTTATAATTTTTAATTACACCAAGTCCCCACAATTCTTATACTATAGCATAAATTGCAACAATGAATCACTTGAAACTTTCAAGGAAGAGGAAAAGAAAAATTAGGCTATAGCAATTTGTATCATGTAAATTGTTTTCATGAAAATTAATGCGATTAATTATACTAAAGATTAAAAAATATGAATATTTTTTGTTCTTTTGGTTTTGCCTTTTCCTTTTTATGTTTACCAAGACTAATACGGTAATAAACTCAAACAGATTAAGATCTGCAATGGGAAATTAATATAAATGGTTGCATCTGTAAAAGGGTTCTACACTTTGGAGAACCAGTTTGTAGAAAGCCATTCCCTGGTGGATATCTTGCAACAGCTCAGCCAAGCGTTTGCCAACAGACTCAGTATTTGAAGCTGTTTCAACCATACGCAGAGTCAGCACAAAAGAAAATTCCCCAACAGACTCATTCTTGCTCGAGGATCGTGTAGGGGACTTGTCGATCACAGTTAAATGTGATGCTGATAATGGAAGCTCAAAATTAGAAGTAAAAAATATTGGCAGTGGATCATCCAGTTGATTCACTACATCTGCTAAAATTCGAATTAACTTAGTTGTAGCACTTCCACTGAGAAGAGAAGAAGAAAAACTCTGTTGTAATTCTGATGAGAAGATTTCTATATCGGAAATTCTGTTGTAATTCTGATGAGAATAATACTATATCACTTAAGAGTTGTAGAACCGAAAGAATAGAGTTTTGTAATTAATTTTTAAAAATTTAAGTGTGTGAGAAGACAATTAGCTGCTTTTTTTTTTTAATGTATAGAAATCAGGGTGAGTATAATGAATTTTACACAATTTTTTACGTTAAGATTGACTTAATTTTGACTTTTGGTGAAGTGAAAAGACGAATTATGTGGGTAGATTTAAGAACACCCATTTTATGTACACCTTGTAAGAACACAATGTAGCTGGTTTCTCAAGAGTGATATCACTGGACTCTAGAGTAGATTTTGAGAAAATCATGACCATTCCTTTGAAATTGAATGCTAAATTTTTTGCATTAACTTCTTTTAAAAATAAGTAGTTACCAGATCCAGAGACGAATGTTACCTGAATAAATATGAGCCATCTATTTTTTTTTTTTAAATCAATTGTTCAAATTAATACTCTACTCTAAAGTCATTTCCATTACACCAGAAAAGTTTGGGTTAATTGCACTTTACCCATCCGAACTATACACTCAGTTGTACTGTGCCATACCAATTATTAATTTTTCCAATTTTTACGCTAAACTATGAAATTTGTTACACTTTACCCTAAATTAATAACAGTGTTAATAAAAGTAACGGAATGAAGGGAAAAATTGGTAAATAACATATCTCCCAATTCCACCACCGATTCTCCATCTCTGTTCCTCTGCTCAAACTCGTCTCCACCGAAGAGCTCTCCGTCTCCACTCTGTTTCTTGGTATCAACTCTTTCTGTTTGTAAATATCAAACACAACCCAAATCAATTGAATTTGTTGAATGGATATGAAACTCCTTTTTTTGTAAACAGAATGGATATGTAATTTGTCACTTGGACACACCCACTACCTGGGATTTGATTTTGCACACGGAATGGATATGGAACTTCATTTGGGCATAAATTCACACAAGCATATCCACTGAAAATTACAAGGAGGAAGAATTGTAAAGAGAGAATCGGCAATGGAGACTCTTGGAGAAAGATATTGAGTTCTTCCGTGGAGATGCGTCTAAGCAAAGGAATGGAGATGGAAAATCAGTGGTGGAGTACGTCTGAGATGGAGGTTTGAGAGAAGGAATATGTTTATGTTTGAGATGGAAGTTTGAGAGATGAAGAATCGGCGAACTATACCATAAAAGGAATATGTATTCGTGGAGAGTAGTTATTCGCTCATGGGTAGATCTAAACCTGTAAGAAGATTTTGATCTTGTTAGAGGGAGAAGGAGGCGGTGGGGAAAGAAGAGGGTGTCGGTGATTGGGAAAATGGAGAGGAGGCGGTGTTCGGGGCGGGGAAGGGGAGAGAGAGAGAGTGAGGAGTTTGGTGAAGATGGGTTTGACTCCTCCATTTTGGTGAAAATGGGAGATGCAATGGAGGAGTAAGAAATTGAGGAAGATGAGAGAAAGATAATGTGAGAAATTGAAAGAGATGAGAGAGAGAGAGAACGTGAGAAATTGAAGGATATGAGAGATGATGTGAGAAATTAAGGGAAATGAGAGAGATATAATGTGAGAAATTGAAGGAGATATGTTGTTTACCAGTTTTGCCCTTCATTCCGTCAAAATCCGTTATCAATTTAGGGTAAAGTGCAACAAATTTCATAGTTTAGCATAAAAATTGGGAAAATTAATAGTTGGTATAGTACAGTGCCACCGAGTGTATAGTTCAGGTAAGTAAAGTGCAATTAACCCGAAAAGTTTTATCATATTGTTCTAAATAAATGATGTACCACTATTAATTGTACTAATTGTCCCGGTAAAACCAAAAGCGCTTGATGATAGCTTTTCATTTATGAAACTGTGAATATGTTGTGATTAGTGGATTAACTTTTAAACTATGAAAGTTTACTCCTTTTCTAACAATCATATTAAAAAAATCGCATAAATGATCGTCTATTATGCTTTTAATTGAAGCCATAGTATGGTATTTGCTTAGTTGGAAAACTCAATGTTCAGAGAAATAAAGTAAAATAAGGGGCAATTAAAAAAAAGGGCTTATTAGAGAAAGATTTTCACACTAAGGCCAAGGAATAATTTTTTTTAAAATAAAGGGCCTATTTTTTATTTTATTGATAATATGACATGTGTCTTTTTTTTTTATTATAAAATGACATCCCAACCCTTAAAATAAACTAAAAAAATATCAATATGCATTAAATATGGACTGCAATATGAACTTTGCAGTCTATATTTCACTGCAATATGAACTTTGCAGTTATTTCACTGCAATGTGAACTTTGCAGTCGATACAAAGTTCATATTGCAGTCCATATTTTACTGCAATGTGAACTTTGCAGTCCATATTTTTAGTGCAAAGTTCATATTGCAGTACATATTTCACTGCAATATGAACTTTGCAGTTCATTTTATTGCAATATGAACTTTGCAGTCCATATTTTTTGTGAAAATTTCATTAAAAGGGTAATTTAGGTAATACATAACTGTTTTTATTAATTAAATGATATTTAAATTTATTCAAATACATTCATTTAAAATATAAAACAAAATAGGCATCTTACACTAATTACCAATTAAAAATAGCCCTTCATTCAAATTACCAATTAAAAATAGCCCTTCATTCAAAAAAATATTATTCGTTGGATTTTTGGTAAAAATCAATGTATAATAAGCCCTTCTACCTAATTTCTAGGTAAAATAATCACAAATACGATTTTTTTTTTTCAAAAAGTAGTGAAAAATAACCGGTTGGTGATTTTTACCTCCACGTAAATGCAATTCAATAAGCTATTGGATGATATTTTAAAATTCATATACGACTTGAGCATTATTTATGTTATCGGATGAGACGACAATACATGACTCAACCGTAAAATTTTATGAAAAGAAAAATGCTTTAAAAAAGTTTGCACTAGAAAAAAGATGAATGAAGAGCTAAAATAATTAAAATCACGAGGACAAATATTCAAGAAAACTTGATTGAACAAAATTAGTTTTTATTAAACATTTAAAACCTTTTTATGGGTTTAACGGATTACCCGGTTTCGTTTAAGATGAAACTTTAATCATGAATCCGATAACTACGCAAATACAAATATATTTTAGGAGGGCACTTCAACTTCCAAAAAACTTTCCACACCATATTGTGCGGAGACAAAGAAGAGGAAGCTCTATTATGAGACTGGAGCATATCCGCCTCTTTACTCACTTTGAAATATCCCGATTTAAGAGTGTAAATCCCATTAGAGTTGAAATGCCAAACCATGAGACCCTATGTTCACAAATACTAAGGTTGTGTTTGGTTACGTGGTTTTAAAATTTCTTTAAAATTGTAATTTTATATGATTGTAATTTTTGAAATTGTAGTGCCAAAAAATTACAATATCATTGTTTGAATTGTATATAGTTCTCATTTTGAATTATACTTGAATTCCAAAGTTATTTGTTTGGTTACTTTGTAAAATTCATTTCAAATTTCAAAGAGACAATGGTTTAAAGAACTTCTGCTTTTGCCGCCCACAGCTGCCACCCACTTCTAGAGTGGTCGTCAAAGTTCAGGTGATATTGCCGGAACTTCAACAACAATGTTTGAACTCCGACAATAAGTGGCCAAAGTGGAAGGTGGTGGCGAAGATTCTTTAATACATATATATACACAGATACACAGTGTACATACATTTAATGGTATACATATATTTACAGTGTACATATATTATATTATATTATATACATATGTTACATATATTAGTAATAGTGCATGTGCATTGTACATGGTTGGGCAATGAATAATAAATGCAAAAATTAAATTAATAACAATTATGTATAGGTTAAAAAATATTGTGTAAATTAAATCATTTTTCAAAAATATTTAAACTTGAATTAAGAAACAATTTATGGTACATAATGAAAAATCGTAAACCGTGTAAATATTATTTTTCACTTTAGGAATGTTGCTACTTCTTATTTTCATTATATTTCTCTCTTTAGAACTCACCATGTTAGCTTATAATTTAGTTATAAAAATAATCATGTTAAACTTCATTCAACTTCTACTAAATCAAATAATATATTATATGTATTTCTAATTTTCTATATTATACTTTACATGTAATACATTTATCTGGCTGATCCAATAACTACTTTAACAAATAAAGTTACCATATGGTTCTTGTGATAGTTTAAATATTTGTTCCTAGAGTTTAAATTTGCACACCTTAGATGCATAAGACATGCCTAGACACTATGTGGTTTATAAAAATAATAATAATAATAATAATAATAATAATAATAATAATAATATACTTTACATGTAACACATTTATCTGGTTAAACCAATAACTATTTTAACAAGTAAAGTTACCCTCTAGTTCTTGTGATAGTTTAAATATTTTTTCTTAGAGTTTAAATTTTTATACCTTAGATGCATAAGACACAAGAGACATATTCTGATGTGAGAACAAACATATTGTTGTGTATTATAATACCAAAATTTATTAGTAGATTCTATTTGTAATACCTCATAACTAACAGAAATGTATATGGTTTTAGTGCATGGATTTTGTTGTGTGTTACAATACCAAAATTTGTTAGTAAATTCTATTTGTAATATCATTTTTTTTTTTAACTATATGTGTTCTATTTAATATCAAATGTTATTTTACATATGTTATCAATGTTCCTTGCTTCCTTTATTTCCTACTTTTTTTTTCTTTGTTTTATTTTTTTATTAATTATAGTATCCACTAGTTCTTACATTTATTTTATAGCGTAAAGGATGGATATGAGTTAAAATTACATATTCATTAATAATTTGTGATTATCTATGTTAAATGTTTTTTTGTTAAACATCATTCATTTAAAGTATTGAATTTTTCTTTGGGGTAAAAGATCAAAAATTACAATAAACTTTTAAATTTTTTTACAAAATGGACAACATACTTTTTTCCGACTATTTTAACAACAAACTTTTAATTTATTTACATTTCGGGTGATACGCAATAAACACATTACTTACGTTAAAAAATGCAAATCCCTCTTCGGCCCTTGGAAAAAAAGAGAAATTTGGGTCTACAAAACCTATAATTGAAGCGCAGCAAAATGGTCAATCGAAGGAACTTCAGGCTTTAAAACCGGAGCAAATCGACAAGCAAGCCGAGAGGCATATTTTGAAGAAAATTAATGACATTTTAACTTGTCAAGAAATGTATTGGCACCAATGCTCGAGAACAAATTGGATTAATTTTGGATAACAATTTTTTCCATATGGCGGCTTCTCAAAGAAAGAGCATATATCAAAGATGTCATCCTTTGTTAAATCAAAGATGAGATTTCGCGAGAATGGTTGAGCGACAGGGTTGAGATTCATAGGCAGATTGTGGATCATTTCAGGGCTTTGTTTCAGTCATCAAGTGAGCGAGATCTTTATGTTGTTTCCGAATGGGTGGAGCGTAAAGTTAATGAGTTCATGAACCAGTGCCTTTGCCAACCTGTGTTAAATCAGGAAGTGTTTTAAAGTTTCTGAGCTTGGTTTGCTTAAGGCCCCAGGCATAGATGGATTCCCGGGCATCTTTTTTAAGAAATTTTGGATGTGGTGGGCAATGATGTTTGTGCTGCGGACAAAAGTTTCTTTAATGTGGGTTCTTACTCAAGGACCTCAGCACTACGAACCTAGTTCTCGTTAATTCCAAAGGTGGCCAACCTCGAAACCATTTCCCATTTTCGGCCGATCAGTTTGTGCAACTTTATTTTCAAGATTATCTTGAAAACTTTGGCCAGTCGTCTCAAACCATTGATAGGTGATATTATCTCGGCTAAACAATCGACATTTATTCCATGGAGAGCTATACATATATTATTATCATTGCTTATGAAATATTTCAGTCTCTCAAGCTCAAGGGTAAGGGTTGGGTGAAGGAAATGGCCCTTAAACTTGATCTCAACGTGGTTTATGACAAGGTAGAATGGGAATTCTTAGTTGAAGTTTTGAAGAAGTTGGGATTTTGTGATAAATGGGTTAACTTGATTTATCAATGCAGTAGTTTAGTTTCATTTCATATTGTGGTCAATGGAGAGGAGCGGGCTAAAGTAGTGCAGCAGAGGGGCCTTCGTCAAGGCGATCCGATCTCGCCATATTTGTTTCTTGTGGTCCATGATGTGCTTTTTAATGGCATTTCCAAAGCCTTATAGGATGGCAGAATTTCGGGCATCAAAGTGCAAATGAATTATCTCCCAATTTCTTACATAATCTTTGCAGATGACTCCCTTCTTTTCCTCAAAGTGGATCTTAAAGAATGTTCTATTCTGAAGGATGCGTTGGAGATCTATTGTAGAGCTTCGGGGCAGTGTATCAATTTTAGCAAATCTAATATTTGTTTCTCTAAGGTTTGTAGCCCCGATATGGTGTCCACTACTTGGCAGGCTCTTAATGTAAGAAATTTTGTTCCTGGTCCCAAATATTTGGGCCTTCCTTTGTTGTTGGGGAGGTCTAAGAAAGAATCCTTGTCCTTCATTTTTGAAAGGGTTGCTAAGAATCTACAAGTGTGGAAACATAATTTGCATTTTAAACAGGGAATGAAATTCTAGTGAAGGCAGTGATTCAAGCGATTCCCTCTTATTCTATGTCTGCTTCTCTTTCCCAGTGAGCTTTTGTAACAAGCTTAATGCTCTGATTCGCAAATTTTGGTGGGGTGGCTTGTTGAAGCGTAATTAAATTCATTGGAAGAGATGAGAGGTCCTGTCTTTCCCAAAAAGTGTAGGCGGCTTGGGCTTTCTTAATTTTAGAACTTTAAATTTAGCGTTGTTAGCCAAACAAGGATGGCGAATTCTTATCAAGCCGCCTTCTTTATGTGTTTCACTTCTTAATTAAATCAATCTATTTCCCTCATGGGTCATTCTTAGAAGATCGTAAATGGTATCGTTCGTCTTTTGTGTGATTATTGAAGGTCGAGAGCTTTCAAGGGAAGGCCTCCTTTGTTGTATTGGAGTTGATGTCAGCAGTGGGCCGGCTTTTTCTTTTTCTCCAGGCTCGGATTTTTGGTATTGCTTGTGGAATTCTTTTGGGCCTCCAAAAATTGTGCACTTATTTTAGAGAATTGTGCGTAACTTAATAAGCAATTGATTTAGTGAATGTACTTATTAATTTATTGAATGTGGAATTGCACTTATTTTAGGCTCGGATTTTTGGTATTGCTTGTGGAATTCTTTTATAGTGAATGTACTTATTAATTTAGTGAATGTTTTAATATTAAATTATTATTTAAAATAATATTATAAAATTAAATTAATAATATTCTTTTGTCAGTCTATCCACGCTCGTAGATTAACTTAATAAGCAATGTTGATTAATTTAACAGCGCAAATTAACTGCAAGATATCGTGGATAGAAACAAAATCACTCCTTATGTAATGGTTAGTTTTTTGTCCAAAAGAAAGGAAAAAAACTAAATGAGACACAAAATTAGATAATTTTTTCAATTTTCAAATGCCATGATATTAAATGAAAAAAGGTTAAATACCTCATAAGAATGTTAAAATGTATTTTGGATATAGATAAATCCATTATATTGTTTTAGACAAGTTCTTGTATTTGTTTTAATCGTGTAGTGCTATTGCTAAAGCATTTCTTATTAGTATCAAATCAATATGTCAATTTTAAAGTAAGATGTGTCATTATTCATTGTACTGATTGTTTTGGTAACAAAAGCGCTTCACTTGGAGTATTCATTGAATGGAACATATCAGAACACATCTATTTGAAAAATTTTCAAAAATTTACAAAATCTCAAATGTTTTTCCATTTTCAATTCTAATTCCAAAAATTTTGAAAACTCAAAAAATGTTCCAAAATTGGAATTTTCAAAACTTTCCAAATCTTCCAATTTTTTTAAATATTTGGAATAATTTTGGAATTACTTTAATGATGAGTCTATGGTTTTTTTTTTCCCCAACTACATTGTATAAAACATAAATCAAATAGTTCAACATCATAATAGCATATACTGTAAGCCGCTACTAGTCTTAATCAGTGGCGGACCCAGGAATTAAAACCAATAGGGACCAAATTAATACGCTTTTAAAAAAAATTACATTTGCTTTTAATAAGGTTAAAATCAAAATACTATATTAAAATACTTAACATCTTATACATTAAAAATCACATTTTTAGTTACATCATTCCCCTTTGAAACTTTATTTTTTGAAAATACTTAATAATATCTTCATTATCAATAACTTCATATATATATAAAATTCAATTTTTTCTAACCCTATATTAAATCAACCTCAAAATATGAAAAAAAAGAAAAAAAAATTCGATAAGCTGCAGCACCAAAATAAAAAAGCCCTAAAAAAATAATTACAATGTTAATAATTAGCCTATTCTCTTATTACATAAATTCACCCCAACTAATCGATGCTATATAATACACTTGCCTTCCACTTAATTACCAAAATAAGCCCCTGCACTTATAACGTTATTCGCACGTAAGCCCCTCCTCCTCTGGACATGCAGAATTGGACAAATGCCCCCTAAAAATTACAATACTACACAAAACCACCCGTACTCAACAAAAATTTGTGAAAAGTCCAAATGGGGTCATGGCCCCACCTGGTCTCTATGCGACTCCGCCTCTGGTCTTAATATTAAATCGTATTTTAATCTTGAAGCTATATATACACAATTCCAAGGTTTTGCACAGTAACAAGTTTAGGCAATTCACAACTATTAATCCTAAAATTTTATGTTTAATTTTGAGGCAAAGCATAATTCCAAGGAGCAATACAGGCTTTTCAAAAATGGATGGCTAGTATACGTTGTTAGTTGTTACTCGTTCATATTAGTGAGTACATATAAATTAGTAGCAATTATTCTCCTTCTCAAATAAGTTGTTTAAAATATTGACAAATAATAACATAATTTCAAAAATTATGGATCGGAAAAATCATAACGGAATTATTTAGCAAATATGGATCGGAAATTCGAAATCAAATATTGTTTCCAATTCCATTCCATATTTTTTGGAATATTCAAAAATTGGGAAACTCAAAAATCGAAAATGTCATATTTTGTTTCAACTTAAGAAAAAATTGAACAGGATTTTGGAAATTTCAAAAGTCCGGAACTTTTAACCACCCCTATACTTCCACGATAGCATTTACTTTTTGAAATTGTGCATGTAATGTGATTAGCGAACTGGCGTTTGAAATTTGTGATTTTACTCGTTTTGAAGCAGTTATATTAGAAAAAAAATATCAATAACAATCATTTACTATTAGTTAAGCCATAATGTTATTTGTTTTGATGAGAAACTCATTTTTTTGTAAAAATCTAGTAAAATAATCACCGGTACTAAATTATATACGAGCGCGCGCGCACACACACACACACATATATATATATATTAATGAATAGAAACTGAGATCAAGTAAAAACAAATTTAGATTTTGACTTGGTTGGTTCATTTTTTATTTTTTTTTGTTACAGTAGTGATAGGGTTAAATACTAATTTTACTATTGACCTACAAAGGTAATTCAACATTTTTTTACTTTCGGTAAAATTTTATTTTTATCTCCGATAAAATCTCATTTTTACCCCCGATAAAATCTCATTTTTACCTCTACACCTACCACATCTCACCTACCTCACCTACCTCCACAAAAAATTACCTTTTTGCCCTTTATTTTTACCAAATTTACCTTTTTTTAATTCTCCATTTACCTATAAATACCTCCCACCATTCATTCATTCAAGACATAACAAAAACACATCATTCTTCTCATCCAATACTATCCTTCTCATCCAAGATCCATCCATCTCATCCAAGAGATATAAAGCCATTGGCAATACAAATACAAGCCAATGCAAGAAGAAATAGAAGGGTCTTATACTCTCTCTTTTCATACCCCCAAAAAATAGAAGGGTTATATACTCTCTATTTTCATACCCCAAAAAATATCAACAACCCTTATACACTCTCTCTCCTATACAGTTTATTATTTATTCTGTTGAAATATCTGTAATCCTAATTCTATACTTATAAATAGAATTAAGAAAATTATAGAGAGAAAGAAGTTGGTAGCTTGTATTATCATCCAAATTGATTGTCTTTGAGCTAATACAAAACAAGCACACACAAAAGGAGAACGTATTACCGGAATAGCATAAGCGCTACCGGGGGAACCTATCTTAAAAAAAATGGCATGTGTTCATCATTGCGCCGCATTTATTTTTTATTCACCGATATTCGTTTATTGATTGGTTAATTATCTATTTCTAGATTTTGACACCATCAAGTAGCATAGAAAAGCAAAAACAACAACAAAAACTAGTTTCTCTCAGGTATGCCACACCTTGCATATCCGCCTTCGAAAGTTACATGAGTTCATTGGTAGGGACAAGAATTTCATGGCCTGTTCTCCTTGCACTCTACCGAACTTAGACATGTAGTCGGCACATTTATTTCCTTCACGACGGAGATGCACCAGGTCCAACAGCGTGGCTTCTTTCAGTTTCTTGCAATCTTCAATCAAAGTCCTATCAGGATGGTTTTGAACTTCATCTTTATTGATGAGGTTAACGGTAGTTAGAGAATCCTTTTCAATTGTTACTTCTAACCATGATCTCTCGCTCGCTAGTTTCATAGCTCTTCGTATGCCCCAGAGCTCAGCTTGGAGGGGAGTAGCATAACCGATTCTCCCGCAAAAACCTTCAATCCATCTTCCGCCATCATCTCTAGCCACCCCTTCATTGAAAACTCAATGTAGTGGTAATTATTTTCATTATGTACTTTCTGTCTCTATTGCAACAGACTTTATTGCATGAATACATCGTATGGGAGGTAGTCAACTTTTGGTTAATATTATTTTAATTGTTGGAGGTGATTTTGGATTTAAGAAGATTTTTAGTGTTGCAAAATGGTACGGTAAAAACTTCATAAATTAATAAGGTCGAAATTAGCCAATTTTATTAATCAAATGAGGTTTTAATTTATCAATAGATTAATTTACCGAAATATTTGTGTTTTTCAATATTGTTCTTTTGATTTTCTTTAGATTTTGGAGTAAATACTATATTTGGTCATTAAGCTATTATAAAAGTTTAAAAATGGTCACTCAATTATAGTTGGTTCCATCTTACCTACTAAACTAATTATATGGTTCCAATTTGCCACTCTGTTAAAAGCCACCAATAAAACATAATGGGAATTGGCCATGTGGCACTTACATAACTTACTCCGGAGTCATTTTCGTCCATCCACGTTCCAACAAGAGAAGGGTGACTTTCCTTCTACACTTTCTCTCCAAAAAACAGACCGGCCCAAAGCTTTGTCTATAAATAGAGCATCATAAAATATAAATAAAAACGAAGAAGAAATAGCCGAAGAGCTAAAAAGACTGAGACAAAAATAGAAAAAGAAAAAGAACATGCCATGACTTTACATTATTACGTGGAAAAGTGGTTAGACACTATACCTCAAGAATTCCACAAAATCTTGGAAGAAGGTTCCTCAGATGCCTAAAACAGGTAATGAGTTTCAGAAATGCTACATTTGTCAAAGTTAGTTACAAAGTACTCAAGCATAATATAGTATACGTGTGTTTCTGTGCAGATTGGCTGTGGGTTTTTTTATATGAAAGGACATGCATTTATGGGTTACTGAATGAGGAAGACCTAAGAGAGGGAAGAAAATGCAAGTGTGGGTGGTGATCGTTGTTTAGGTTATAATAATATTTTGGCTATTTTTCAAGTCAACTAAAGAGGAATGAAATGCAAAATGCCCTTGCAATTGTGCTATGTAGTGTTTTGTGCTCGATGAAGCTATGTAACAAATTATGATGGACTGCAATGTTTTTTGTTCAATGAAGTAACCAACAACAATAATAACAATAGAAGTAACCAAAACAAGAACTGTGTGTTGGTATACCCCTTACTTACATACCAAAAAAAAATCAACCATATTGTTAGATATACCTACTAATCCATTCCCAAAAAATCAATCACTCACAACCATTTTCTAAATAAATAAAATAGTAAATGTAGCATATCACCAAACAGCTGGTGTTGTTTGACTACTCTATACTTGTATACTTGTGATCCACCTTTAGCTTGTCCTTTTTTTCTCATCTATAAAAATTTTATATAAGTAAGCATACATTGGTGTGAAGTTAAATAAAATAAAAGAATAAAAATATGCATAAGTTACTTTCAATTTTGGCTTTGAAGTACCTGCTTCAACTCCACCATTACCACTAATGCCCTGCCCCTTCCAGCACTGCCCCTGCCTCTTTCAGCCCTACTATTGCCCCTCCCCACTCCAGCATTGCCATTGCCTATTTCCACCCCCAACAGTCCCACCTTAACCTTTGCATGTTATTGCATTGTGTCCAGTATTCCCACACATCCTACAACTTAGGATCACTTTTTTTTTGCCTAACTTTCCTCCAACTTATCTTCTATGTTCATCATTTTTTGTATTCCTTACTTTTTTCCTTCTTCTAAGTTGCGATAATACTTCTAGTGGTACTAATTTTGGCTACATACTATGGCCATTAATTAGTAAGATGATATTCTCATAAGCCTCCAAGTACTTAGTCTTGGTGAAGTAAGGATGAGCATAATATAAAACTTCTTCTGCTTGACTCAATATTGCACAAACAACATGAACATTAGGTAGTCCACTTATTTCCCACACTTTATATGCACATATTATTTCTTTTAAATTTATAATAAATTAAATATATGGACTACTAGCTTAAACTCGTCTCCTCCTGAATGCTTACATATGTAATCATTTGTTAGTGTTTTAAAGACAACTAGTTTATTTTCTATTCTAGGCCACACATTGGTAGGCTGATTTATCGTTTGGGTCCACTTCCTTTAAAGCCACTTCCAATCCCTAACATACATGCATATATATAATGTAAAGGCGTAAAATATAACAAATACAAAAAATAAAAGTGATGTAAATAATGCCATAAGAATTGATATAAATAAGGACTAAAAGTGATGTAATACATTTTGTTGATCAATCATGAAAGTGTACTTTTTTATTTTCTTCGGCAATTATAATGTCTTCACAGAAGAACTTGAGGAACGACAGCCAAGAACTCTTTGTTTCTTTCTCAACCACAGCATATGCAAATGGTTACATGCCATTGTTACCATTAATAACCACAGCACTAAACAATTGACCTAAGAAAGGTCCTTTCAAAAAGCAACCATCCATTCCAGTGAAGGGCCTACAACCTTTTTTAAACCCCTCTTTTAAAGGACCAAGACTGCAATACAACCTTTTGAATTTATATATACCTTCACTATATTCCTCCTTGTGCACTATAATTGTTGAATTGGGCATTACCTTTTTCACTTTTAGAAAGTAGAACCATATCTGGTTACACTGCTCCTTGTGTGTGCCTTCAACTAACTCTCGACTCTTTGTTCTGAAAAATTACCCTTTTGAAATTTCTATTTTATGTTCCTTGTTCTCTATATCACTCAATGATTACCATGGCCTATCTGGATTAAATATAAATAAGGACTGATATGTGAGTGGCATCCAATCTGCATTCATATTTCTATTTTTTGTAGCATGCCTACAATGTGTGTGTTTGTGATTGAAGATCCTCACTTGGAAATCGTTAGAAAACTTGCTCTCTTTGGAAACATAAATTATAAATTTACATGGAGTTTTACACTTTGCTCTCACCCTCCACTTATCATTTGTGATCAAATCTAGGTTCGTCATGTGCATTATTATTCAAAGCCCTCTTAAACTAATAAGCTGTGTTAAACAACTGCCCCAACTCAAACTTTAGATTTTCCATGTCTTTCTCTTTAAAAACTATATATATTTCCTTTCGTTATTCCTATTTTGACTCTTATCATTCCATTCTCCATCAGATGACGCCAAACTTCTTAACTCATCATAATCATCTAACTCGAGCTCTTTTATATTAATGAATGGCTAATTGCCTAAATCCCCTACATGTACACCATCATCTTCACCATTATCTACCTCATCACTTCTATCTTCATCATCATTGATACTAATATATGATGTTCATGTCTCATCCTCTAATTTATCATAATGATTATCATCGGCTTCATAACCTCTCTTCAAGGTACTCTGCAGATAATGGTTATGTCTCTTTTGGGAATTGGCAATGGGTAACATATACATTAATGACCCTATACCAAGGTACCCACTCGGTCATTAAAATTATATCCCTATCATTTGCTAACTCCGTCGATTATTTATGTAAAGAATGTTCAGGTTCTATACCAACAACCAATAACTTTCTCTGCTCTTAATTATTTAGCAATGAGGATCATTTCATTGATAGATAAAAAATCACAGTCCAAATAATCAACTCAATAGTACCACCAAAGTAAACCAATAAATCATTCTGCCTATAATCAAATTTTCCACTATGTTGTGGTACAATTGTGAATTTTGATGAGTGTTTTGCTGAAATGAACATTAAATAAACAATGAAATCAAACAAATAAACACCAAAAAAATTTCGTATAAAAAAAATAGAGCTTTAAAAAGACGAAGAAAAACCCTAATGTTACTTTAATAACTAAAGCAAAGCACACATAAATTGCAAACAAAACAAAAAACATTGTACAAAACAACTAAATCAAACAAAACAAAGGATCAAATGTTTAATTTTTACTCTATCACTGAAACCCTGAGTATATGCAATGATCAAACTTCCAGCATAAAAGAAAATTGAAAACTTATAGTATTATCTTTGATTGAAACGCAATGATCTTCATAGAGCCTTAGTGACCAATCCATCGTCAATCATCTTTTTTGATGGAACCAACTTCACATTGAAGGAACGGTCTTTCTTTCTCCATGTTCTATGTTGTACTAAAGGGAGAAGTTTGGTTTTTGGTTGGTTACCCGAAGTGTATTGTGGAGGGAAGGAAGAAACAATCATAGATGGGCGAAAAACCAACTCCTTTTAATGATGGCTTTTAACAGAGTGGGCAAATTTGAACAAAATAATTAGTTTAGTAGGTTAGATGGAACCAACTTTATTTTGGTGACCATTTTTAAACTTTCAGATTAATTTAGTGACTAAATATAGTATTTACTCTAAATTTTATTTCCTATAAACTTAATTAAATAAATTATAATATCCTTTGATAAATAATTTGAAAGATTTATGTTTCAAATTATAAATATTTTAAATTATTCATAGTGTCACAAAAAAAATCAAGAAGACGAACATGAGGATAATAGTTTGCTATGAAACCAGTTTCTTGAAAAGAAGACATTAAAGCAATAAAGAAACTAAATAATTTCCTCTTACAAGATGAGAAATGCACACCTAACATGGTTAGGGAATTACAAAAAGTTAGTGATGAAATTCAAACAAATATAAATTTCAG
The DNA here is from genome assembly GCA_021464415.1 of Lonicera japonica. Classification (NCBI taxonomy): domain Eukaryota; kingdom Viridiplantae; phylum Streptophyta; class Magnoliopsida; order Dipsacales; family Caprifoliaceae; genus Lonicera; species Lonicera japonica. Next base: position 45,840,956 of record CM038465.1, on the reverse strand, counting down.
CAAAAAGCAAACATCATTGTACTCATATTTTTTAATTTATGATAGTAAGTCTAAAAATGTGAATTATTAATTTATATAACTGATGGGCCTAAAAAAAAGGTATCATTTTATAAATTTAGCGAAAATATTAATTTTACTATTAGGCCAGAGTCGAGACTGACAAAATTTATTAATTTAGGGATATTATCATTTTATCGAGTTTCTACTGTAATATGATGACTATAGGTTTATTTATTACTTGCAAAACCATGAAATTATTAAAAGGAGTTAGAGAAGTGTTGAGAATGGTTGACTTAAACTATTGATGCCACATCAGAAAATTGTAGAAATCAATAAGGGTTGCTAAGTAGGGTAGTGTCACCATATAATAATGAGACTTTTTAAGATAAAATTCGACACTTGTGGTCTAAAAGTGTTTAGGTTGAAAAAAATATTGTTAGTATATGCGTGGATAAGTGGGCCCAGTTAATATCCTAGGTCCAGCATGTGCCGGTAAGCACAACAACTGGTATCAGAGCTAATAGTGAATGACTTAGAAGACCAAGGGTAGAAAAGTGGTTGTGCAAGAAACATTGAGAAAAGGTGAAATATGGTGTACCTTGAGATGACATTGACCAAAGTGAACGATCTTGCGGACGGTGATAAGTGCTATTCTACATGAATTATCCACGTTTGAATACAAGGTAAGGTGGATTGTTGGACCGGGAGGCAATCCAATCGAAGGTAGTCTAAGAAGGAGCGAAAAGCGGATTGGTTTGATTGAAGTCGGAGATTGTTGAGAATGGTTGGCTCAAACCATTTATTTTGACCCGTACCTTGAGCCTAGCCCTGTGTGCCGGTGAGCACAACAAAAAGATGAGTGATGGGATGTATTATATAGAGAGAGAAACAACTTACGAAATATACAAAGAAGGGAAAGATGGAACGGTGTTAATAATAATGCTAAGCGAAAAAATGTAGTTTTACGCTTTTTTAATCATTTTAATAACTCGATGACTCAAAACAATGTATTTAAAATAAAAGATTAGATCTAAACAGCTCTACCTACGTAGTTTAATGCTTTTTAAATTATTTTAATGGCCTAACGACTAAGAATGATCTATTTAAAATAAAATGACCAAATCTAAATAACTCGACCTCTAAAGTGTAAATGCCCATTCTAGAGGAGTCAGATTTCCCCATTTAGTTATTTAGACCATAGTCTTTGACAATCGAAGTAGTAAACGATTAGGAAAAAATTGTTTTAGCGGTAAGTTAGAAGATAAAGTGAATAATTTGGTAAATATATTTTTCATCTCATATTTATTTTATGTTTACATTACAAAAAGTTTAATCCTTCCAAGTAGTTACAAAAATATACTATTTTTCTTATAATTTTTTGGACCCTTCGATTCAAATTTATTTAATAAGGTATAGTTCGAGACTTGAAATGATGAATTTTTTTTTTATAAAATTTGATGGATATGATTTTTATAATAAGTAGATTAATTAAAATATTTTTTTTGTTATCAAATTCTAACTTAAAGTAAGTGAGATGATGATTTAAAATTTTAATGGTCTAAATTTTTATTATGCATAAATTCAGTATGGATTTCTCTTATGAAACTTTTTTTATATAATTTATTTATTATAAAGAGCATACTCACTAAATTTATACCCAATTCTTCTAAACATTTTTAAAAAGGTTTTCAACAGCCAAGCGAGCTTCTTCAAGCTCTCCATTTTCACGATTTGGTTCTTCCAAGAAGTAGAAGTCGAAGTCGAAGTCGAAGAAGAAAGCAATGTCAATCGGAGCCGTTTTGGCATTAACCAAATTCCCCCAATTTTTTAGGCAAGGTTCGTTTCTCTACAGTTTTGCTGCTTTCATCCATCATTCTCCTTCTTTTCTCTGTGTTTGTAATAATGTAGTAAACCCTAATCGTTCAATTTCAACAACTCAAAGCCAACGAAAACCACCCAAATCGGCATCCAATAATCTCCATGATGCTCTGGTTTCATTCAATTGGTTGCTCAAATCTAGTTCTACACACTCCATTATTCCTATCAATAGAGTCTTAGGGAGTATTGTCAAAATGGGTCACTACAACACTGTGCTTTCCCTCATTAAACAAGTTCAACTTCATGGCGTTCCGGTTGATGCTTATACCATTACCATCGGAATTAACTGTTACTGCCACTTGTATCGAGTTGATTTTGGGTTCAGTCTGTTAGGCAGTATGTTCAAACACGGTTATGAACCACATGTTGTTACCTTCAATACTCTGATGAAGGGACTTTTCACCCAAGATAAATTTTCTGAAGCTAAGAATATGTTCATAAAGCTGGTGTCAGAGAAGCAAATAAAACCAACTGTAGTTACTTATGGGACTGTGATGAATGGGCTTTGCAAATCAGGGAACACTAAAATTGCTATTGAGTTACTCAGGAGTATGGAAACGCTTAATTTTGAAGTCCAGTCAATGGTGTACTGCTACAGCATGATTATAGATAGTCTTTGCAAGGATAGAATGATAAGTGAGGCTAAGAACCTTCTACTCGAAATGAGTAAGAAAGGTATTTCTCCAGATGTCGTCACTTATACCTCTCTGATTCATGGCCTGTGCAATTTTGGTCACTGGAAAGAAGTTACTGAATTGTTAAGGGAAATGGTGGATCGAAATGTATCTCCTAATGTACGTACGTTCAGTATAGTGGTGGATGCATTTTGTAAAGAAGGGATGGTAAAAGAAGCAGAGGATGTGCTAGAAGTTATGATTAAAAGAGGTGAAGTTCCTAACGTTGTCACATACAGTGCCTTGATGGATGGTCATTGTTTGCGAGGTCAAATGGAAGAAGCACATAAGGTCTTTGATTCCATGGTGAATAGGGGCATTCAGCCTAACATTATTAGCTATAACAGTTTGATCAACGGATACTGTAAGAAGGGGAGAATTGATGAGGCGATGCATCTCCTTCATGAAATACGTCGCAAGGGGATGAATCACACGGTAGTTACCTACAACACTATTTTACATGGGTTGCTTGAGAATGGAAAATTTGCTGCTGCAGAAGAACTCTTTAATGAGATGCTAGCTGAGGGCCTAAGTCCAAATGTGGTAACTTACACTATCTTGCTGGATAGTATGTGCAAAAATAGGCGGATCACTGAGGCATTCTCATTATTCCGTTCAATGCAAAACAGTGAATTGTATATCGATGTTGAATGCTACACTCTCCTAATTAATGCCGCTTGCAAGGATGGGAAGCTTGAAATTGCAAAGGAACTGCTCAATGAACTTCTCTCAAATGGATTGCAGCCCAATGCCCACACATATAATGCAATAATAAATGGTTTTTGTCAAGAAGGATCTTTGGATGAAGCAAAAGAGCTACTCACGAGAATGGAAGATGATGACTGCTTTCCCACTGCTGTCACGTACAATGTCATTGTGCGAGGATTCCTCAAGAAAAATCAGATGTGCGAGGCAGTGGCACTTTTAGAGAAAATGCGGGGAAGTGGTTTCTCAGCTGATAATTCTACCATTGAAATGTTGGTGGATGTACTCCCAACAAGAGAACAAGATCCTACTTTGCTTAATATGATTCAGAAGTTTGCCCCAAAAGACACGTAATTATGCCAAGTTCGTATACAAATGAGTGCATACATTGTCTAGAATGGATTGCAGTCCAATGCCCACACATATAATGCTAAAATAAATGGTCTTTGTCAAGAAGGATCTTTGGATGAAGCGAAAGAGTTACTCATGAGAATGGAAGACAATGACTGCTTTCCCACTGACTTCACTTACAATGTTATTGTAAAAGCATTCCTCAAGAAAAATCAGACGTACGAGGCAATGGCGCTTATAGAGAAAATGCTTGGAAGTGGTTTTTCAGCCAATAATTCTACCATTGAAATGTTGGTGGATGTACTCCCAACTCCTACTTTGCTTAATATGATTCAGAAGATTGCACCAAAAGATACGTAATTATGTCAAGTTCGTGCACAAATGAGTACCAGCATTGTCTGAAGTAAACTCATGCAAACAGAGAGGTAACTGGTGTAGTTATTATATATCAATATCATCTTCAATTTTATCTAAATCATACTTGTTAAGTCATAAATCTCAAATTAAAATTCCTTTTTGGTATGTCTCAATTTACTAGTATCCTTTCTAAAAATTTGCTATAGAATGGGCCGTATACCAAAATTAACTCTTTATACAACCTTACTATCATGGCTAACTGTAACAAGTAACCTAATTTTGAGATTTAATAGTATTCGTTAGAAGTTTAAATGTGTTACTTCCTAACTCAGACTCTTGATATGAGATGGAGGGACTGCAACATTGTTTCTTGTTAATACAACGTAAAATTCAAGTCTGCTGCAAGCTCATGTTTCATTGTTGGGTTTTATGCTGCATAGCGCATACCATTATTCAAAGTCTTCTCATTTTCACTAAAATTGAACGTGTCTCACATCTCCTCGTCCTTATTGAACGTAATTCTAATTTCTGGAAAATATGAATATCATTATCTGGTTTGTATGCTCTCACTATTGACAGTTAGACTGGATTTTTTTTTTCTTCTTGTCGCATTATGACATTCTTTTGTGAGATATGAGGAAAAATCAAAGATGTAGAATAGTGAAGGGTGCCAGTGTTGAGTTCTTCGTAGTGGAGGGTGTGATTGAGTATTTTTATGCTGATTATGGTTGTTTTGCTTGATTTTATGATAATGTTTTTCTTGTACTTACTTTTGCCCGCACTGAGGTTGTTTTTGTAAGTTGCAATTGATTGGGTAGTTAAGGATAGAAGAATTATATTTGGTTTCCTATCTGGAATCAATGGGTAGTTAAGAATAATAGTTTGCTACCACTTAAGATTAAGGTTGTCTTGCTTCACGGCCTAATGTAACCTTGAGTACTAAAAATATAAACTTGGAATTCCACAATTCGGTGTAGTCACAATACATATATTTAGTTCAAAATTTGGATTAATTTGACTCCATTCCAATTCCTAAACACTCACTTTAATTAGGAACATGTCAGCAATCAAGAGTAGTCTTTAGCACGTTTACTAATCTTGTATAACGGAGACGAGGGATGGTAGTAGACAATTATAATTAATTCTTTGCTAATTTTTGTGTCTTGTTTTTGGGTGAGCTTTGTTTAATTTGCACCATGATCTCAATTTTAGCTTCCAAATTTAGTAAAAGATGATGGAAGTCATATTTTACATAGATTATGACAGAGGCTGATTAAGGGAAAGGCTCATTTCACTTTTTGGTATTTGATAGTTTATTAAAGTTGTAGCTCTGTTCTCAAATTTAGGCATATAGTTCAAATGAAGCCTCCTTAAATTGATTTGGTTAAAGGCAGTGGAGTATTAGGGCACTAAGGGGTAGGCATTAGTTGTTCATCGTACACACACTCCTTTCATCGGTGAGGATAATTGTGAATTCACATGAGTGGAATAGTTATGCGCTAATTTATCCGTTTTTGGTTAGGATGCAAAACAATGGAGCTGGATACAGGAAGGTTGATTGCCGCAAATGTTTGTATCTTCATTGGCTGTTTCATCATGAAAGAATCCCAACTAATTCTTTCCAAGCAGCCTGTGGTTTTGCCCAATCTGATATATCTGCTGTTGCTGCAGTGGAGGAAGTAAAAATCAAATGCATTTGTTGAGGGATTGCTCCGAAGCAAAAGCTGTTTGCAATAGTCTAAATCCTGGAGAAGAGTAGTTTTGTTAATTTGTTTTATAGCTTGTGCAACAACGAGCAATGGATTTATCAAAATGTTATCGACAACTGGAATATAAGGACCTGCATGCAAAGATATGGAGCTGCTCTTTTAATTCTGTGACTCAATGCTATAATCCGGTGCGCTGTTCGCGTTGCGAAGCTAAGCCATTGTTTAGATATGAGAAACACTGGTGATATTTTGATGGATTCTTCTACAGCTTGTAAATCCTGACCTTTGTAAGTTTGTGACACGCCCGATTTTTTACCAAAAAGAAAAATTATCATTTTTCTGCCCATGAATTTCATGTTCATTGTTTTCTCCGAGACTTTCTATTTCTTGTTTTATTTTTTACGTGCTATTTATTTGTCATTGATATTCAGTCATAAAATTGGAAGGTAAAGTGTTCCCATGCTAATTTTATTGTGAGTACCCTGAAATCATAAACGATAGTGTCAAAATTTGTTAATCTTTCTATCCAGTGACCGAAATCATATAATTCTTTTGCGCTGTGTCTAGTTCTTTTTGTTTTGCTTATGTACGCGCCTTCTATTTTTTAAATCAATGGTTTAGCCGTCTAGATTAATACTCTAGCATAGAGTTCTTTCCGTCTCTCCATAAGAGTTCATCATATTGTTCTAAATAAGTCATTGTATTTGTTTTGAAACGTGTAGCTCAATTGCTAAAACAACTTCTAAAAGCAGTTTCTAATAGCATCAAATATGTCCAATTTTAAAGAATTGCCCAAGTAAAACCAAAAGTGCTTCGAAGATAGCATTTCATTTTTGAAAATTTTCGTATGTTTTGATTAGTGGATTGATGTTTAAAATGTGAGATTTTAGTACTCCTTTCCCAACAATCATACCAAAAAAAATCAAGTAAATGATCATATACTATACTATTAACTGAAGCTAGAGTATTTTATTTGATTTGTTGAAAAACTCAAATTACTAAAGTAAAATAATCACTAATATTAAAAAAAATAAAAAAGTAATGAAACAAATTGAGATCATTGGGTGATTTCTGGCTCCACATGAATTCTATTCGATAAGTTATCGGATGATATTTTCAAAATTCGTATCCAAGTTGTTTATTGTTTATGTTATCGGATGACATGGAACTACACAACCCAATTGTAATATTTTATAAAAAAGAAAAGAAAAAAAAAAGCTCTGAAAAAATTTGTGCTAGAAGCAAGATGAATACATAACTAAACTCAATAAAAATCCAGGGGACAAAATATTCATAAAAACTTGATTGAGTAAACTTATTTCTACTAGGAATTTAGATAGGAAATTAGGATTTAGCCTAGTTTCACGGGGTAGTTTCTACTCAGATCCATGCCATTTGAAATTGGGATTTAACCCCTTTTTTTTACCCAAATTATTTTGCATTTGGCTCATTTTTCTTTTAAAAATAATTTTGTTATTATTCATTGTGTTACCCTTTGTTTCTAATTTTTGCTAAGTGTTGCTAGGGTCATTACAAATTATCCTAATTTTTAGGTTATTAGGGTAGCAAACTACGTGGCAGTAAGTTAAGCATATTATGTATTCGTCCTCATTATTCAATTTTGTCAGGCTATTTATTTGGTTATGGGTTTTATCCTTGTCATATGTAAAACAGTTATTTTTTTAGTTTCATCACTCGTACTGGTTTATATATTATCTGTTTAGTTCATTGTTACAACTATCTTCTTTGGTCAGAGGTATGTCCGTATTTCGGAAAGATTCCTTTACATTAGTTCAAGATTTTTGTCATCTGGTAAAGACACCTTATTTCGTTTATTCATCAAGTTTTTTTCTCATATCTTGCCATTTTTTTGTTGATTGATGATTGGTAGGTTTGTGTTTACAATATCAATTTATTTTGTGGACATATATTGTCGAGATGTCAAAATCCCCCCCCCCCCGGCGCGCGCGCGCGCGCGTAGAATTACTATTATAATATCCCGTTATGATTCCATGTTTTTTACATGTTACAAGATATAATAAACCACTATAAGTCAATTTGCATTTCACAAGCTTACTTTAACAATACGATAACTAGGCCACATATTACGCATAAAATGTCTTATTTCCAGAAGATTACACTAATATATCTGCATATTAAACTAATACATTAATATGTCTACAATATATATAATATAAATAATATATCTCAAAAAATCTAATCATATTTGTTTAGATATTTTGGTTACGTGTTAAAAAATTTGAATGTAAAACGAAACTAGACCATATGTGATTAGATATCTTGGTTAAGAAAAAAAAATTTGAATTCAAAAATAGTGCTTTATCCACTCAACAACAACAACAACAACAACAAAAACAAAAATTTGAATGTTTAATTGTTCCCTTAAATTACAAGAAGCTAGATTATAGGAGATTATTAATTATGAAAATTAAACGAAAACAAAAGCGTAATCTCGAAAATCAACAAATTAAGTTTTGAAACGCAAAAAGAATTTAAATTTTAAACGAGTAATTATCCAATTATTTGGGCTATTTACTAATTTCTAATTCGGAATGGACTAAATGAAAAAAAATTCAAAATAACTGGGCTAAACAAAAAAATTCCCAAATTTGAAATCTTGTTATGGGTTTACTAACGGGTAACCCGAATTTTATTAACTTAAACCATTTTTTCTTTTTCTTTTTCTTTTTCTTTTAGGGACATCATAGGGTCAAAGCTTTAACAACCAAACTACAAACTCAAGAACAAAACAAAACATAAGGAAAAAAAAAAATCCTACTAGTGGATCTAAAGAAACTAAATAAGGAGAAATCACATGAAATTCCAAACCAAAAACTAATAAAGCAACTTTTAGAGAAAGATGGAAAAAGAAAATAAATTTAATTAATTTGTATAAAAAAATAGAAAATAAGGTGAGAGATATTACACATAACATTTTTGGAGGAAAATCTCCATTCCAAGGACAAGCCATCAACTTTTGAAACTGCTCAAACCAACAACTAACTAGGTTCTTGGCCAAAACATAAGAGCATGACAAACTCATAGCTTCAAAGACAGCAACAATGGCTAAGTAAGCTTCAAATCCGCTGAAAAAATCAACACAAACTGAATCAAACGCATCTCCGAATATTTCTCCTAAAGGAGAGGGGGTACAAGACCAGCACCTAACTAGATATACATCTAGCAGATGAGATCTAATTTGATCCATATATCAGCAAGATATATAGAGTAACAGACCATTCCTTAACGAAAAACGCATACTAGATCCAAGACAAAAGGACGATGATAGCATTTCTTCAGTTGTAGAACAAGAAGTTTTGAAGCCGAAACAAAGGATCCAACGGTGGCTCTAGTGGCAGCTTCGATGGCAGATGAGGAAACTCAAACAAAGGGGTGACATGTAGGTTACGTTTTGGGAAGGAAGAAAGGAGCGCATAGGAGAAGGAAGCTTTTTAGTATAGACGAGATGGAAGAGAAGCCACTGTGGAAGGTGGTATACAAAATTGGGACTGAGCTCAAGAAAAATCCCTCGATAGAAGTACAGAGAGAAACTCTCATTCTCACCCCAATTTAAGGAAACTTAAATCCCACCCCTATTAACTTTGGTGAGAATCGTTCAATTCAAGACAAATCTTAAACGATTTATTATTATTTTTCGTTAAAGAGGTAATCCAAATACCACTCGAATACATTAAGCAACGTTAACCACTTAACTTCAAATCAGTAACTGTATTATTGTGTAAAGTATGATTTTAGTAACTATAGTCAATCATAAGTCAATTTGCTAGAGCGTTTAGAAGTGAGATATATTTGGCATCTTGTCATTTGCTACTATTAAACAAATGTTGTTCTTAAATGCATTTTTATAATTTTACTTTTCAGCTCCTTTTTATATTAAAAAATTAATTAAATCAATTCACTCCATAAGTATATTCATAAATACACGTTTTAGCCAAAAATTAATTAAAAATTTAATTACAATAACATCAAGTATATAGATCTAATACCCAAAATACTAGCATATTTTTATAAAACTACAATTAATATGTGAAACATCAAATTGCAGTCTTCAAATATTTTGCTTTAAAAAAAAATCATTTTTGACTTCTTAACTAAATCTTTTAATTTTCTCGATATACGAGTAATGTATTAAACATATAAATTTTTTTTTATTTTGTTTGTCTGTATGAATTTTTAGAATCTCTTTCCCCTATCAAATAATTGATTGAGAGTATTTCAATTTCACCATTCTGACGACAGAGAGGTAGAACTAATTGAGTGAGAAGAAAATTATGTCAATTGGAGCTGTTTTTCGGTTAACCAAATTCCCCCAATTTCAATTTCTTCATCAAGGTACTTTTCTATACAATTTCGCTGCTCCTCTTCTTTGTAATTATAATTACAATAATAATGTTGCTACCGTTACTACACTATCATCATCACTTGTAAACCCTAATCGTTCAATTACAACGAATCTAAGCAAACCAAAACCTCCCAAATCAGCCTATAATAATCTCGATGATGCTCTTGTCTCATTCAATCGAATGCTCAATTCTAGGTCTATACCCTCCATTTATTCAATTAGTAAGTTGTTAGCGAGTATTGTCAAAATGGGTCACTACCAGACTGCGCTTTCTCTCATTAAACAATTGCACCTTCATGGTGTTCCGGTTGGTGCTTCTACCATAAACATCGGAATTAACTGTTACTGCCACTTGAATGGAGTCGATTTTGGGTTCAGTCTTTTAGGCAGTCTGTTCAAACGTGGTTATGAACCAGATGTGGTTACCTTCACCACTCTGATAAAGGGGCTTTTTGCGCAAGATAAATTTTCTGAAGCTAAGAACTTGTTCATAAAGCTGTTGGGAGAGAAGCAAATAAAACCAACTGAAGTTACTTATGGGACTGTGATAAACGGGCTCTGCAAATCAGGGAACACTCAAATTGCTATTGAGTTACTTAGGAGTATTGAAACAGTTAATTTTGAGGACGAAGGAATGGTATACTGCTACAGCATGATTATAGATAGTCTTTGCAAGGATAGAATGATAAGTGATGCTATGAATCTTCTGGTCGAAATGACTGAGAAAGGCATTTCTCCAAATGTCATCACTTATAGCTCTTTGATTCATGGCCTTTGCAATTTTGGTCAATGGAAAGAAGTTACTAGATTGTTTAGGGAAATGGTGGATCAAAATGTCCTTCCTAATGCACATACGTTCACTATAGTGGTGGATGCGCTTTGCAAAGAAGGGATGGTTACACAAGCAGAAGATGTACTAGAAGTTATGATTCAAAGAGGTGAAGTTCCTTCCGTAGTCACGTACAATGCCTTGATGGATGGATATTGTTTGCGAGGTCAAATGGAAGAAGCACAGAAAGTCTTTGATTCCTTGGTGAATACGGGCCTTCAGCCCGATATTATTAGTTATTGCAGTTTGATCAACGGGTATTGTAAGAAGAGGAGAATTGATGAGGCCATGTATCTCTTCAAGGAAGTATCTCGTAAGGGGCTGACTCCTCATATCATTACCTATAACACCATGGTACATGGGTTGTTTGAAAACGGTAAATGTGGCGCTGCTCAAGAACTCTTCAGTGAGATGCTATCTAGTGGCCAAAGTCCCGACTTATGCACTTACCATATCTTACTCGATGGCTTGTGCAAAAATCAACAAATTGCTAAGGCATTGTCAATGTTTCAAGCAATGGAAAACAGTGAGATATGTTATGATATTGTTTGCTACAATATTCTAATTGATGGCGCAAGCAAGGTTGGAAGTCTTGAAATCGCTCGCAAACTTTTCAATGAAGTTTTTTCCAGAGGGTTGCAGCCGAATGCCTACACGTATAACGTAATGATAGGTGGACTTTCTCGAAAAGGGTTGATGGATGATGCAAAAGAGCTGCTGACAAGAATGGAAGAAGAAGGGTGTTTACCGGATCATTTCACTTACAATCTTATTGTACAGGGATACCTCAAGAGAAGTGACAATGACAAGGCAATAGTTCTTCTAGAGAAAATGCTAGCAATGGGTTTCTCAGCTCATGCTTCTACCATTTCAATGTTAGTGGATCTACTCCCAACAAGAGGACAAGATCCTACTCTACTCAATATGATTCAGAAGTTTGTGCCAAGAACGTAGCAATGTCAGTTTTTATTTGAGGTGACTTGCATTTGAGGTTGCCCTAGCCCACGTCAAGCCTTGCTTGAAAATCTCAAACCTGCCTAGCTAAAAAATTCCAATTACCGAAGTTTGTTGAGTTGTACAATTTGATTTTATTGAATTTGCATATCATCTTGTTTGTGTAATATGTTTGTTGACTTTTGAGAAATTGTCTCTTTGGAAGATAATTCCTGTCTGCAAAAATCATGTAAAATCTCATATGTTTGTATTGTAGATTCTCACTCCGACCATTCTAAGGCCAGTTAATGAAGCCAGTATGTTCCAGTTGATAAAACAGAACAAGACAGGGTCCTCCTTTTCTTTCCCCTTTATTATTTTGACAAAATTCATTTATTGACGGGTAGAAAATTCATTGCCAACATTTGTCTACACAGTTTTGCCCCAGTTTTTGTATTGGTAGTCGACTAAATTGGGCTAACTTTCCCTTTTTTCCTTTTGCAATTTTCAGTAATGACAATTTGAGGAGAGGCTGAATTGCGTGTTCAATAATGGAGTGCTATTCTCTGCCCTTTACATTGAAGGCGTCTTGCTTGGTTGGTTGATCGATTAGAAAATTATTCTTAATTTGCTGAAAAACACACACATTAGAACGTTAAGGGCTTCAGTTATGGTGGGGGGGAATTTATTGTTACACATTCCATTTCTTTAGGGAGAAGAGTTATCAGGAGGAATAAGTAAGAGTTCGAACATAGGACCTTTTTTTTTTGATCTTCAAAGTAGAACAACCACTTCAAAGTTTGCTCAAATTTTGGGGTTTGGAGGCAAATGCATGAAATGAGGCTACCACTTAAGATTAAGGTTGTCTTGCTTCATGGACTAATTATAACACTGAGTACTCAAAATCTAAACTTGGAATTCCACAATACTGTGTACTCTCAGTACATATGTTTAGGTCAAAATTTGTATTAACTTTACTCCGTTCCAATTCCTAGACACTCACTTTAACACTTTACTAATCTTGTATTGCAAGCAACGAGGGATCGTAGTAGACAATGATACTCAATTCTTTGCTAACATTTGTGCCTTGTTTTTTCGGTGAGCTTTCCAAATTTAGTAAAAGATGATGGAAGTCGTGTTTTTCATAGATTGTGATAAGAGGCTGATTAACAGAAAGGCTCATTTCACTTTTTGGTATTTGATAGTTTATTGAAGTGTAACTGTTCTTAAATTTAGGCATATAATTCAAATGAAGCCTCCTTTAATTGATTTGGTTTAAGGCAGTGGAATATTAGGGCACAAAGGGGTAGGCATTAGTAGATGCACACTCTTTTATCGGTAGGGATAATTCGCAATTCACATGAGTAGAATGGTTATAGGATAATTTATCAGTTTTTGGTTAGGAAGAGAAACAAATGGAGCTGTATATGGAAGATTGATTTCCCGCAAAAAGATTGTATCTTCAGTTGGTTGTTTCACCATGAAAGAGTCCCAAGTAATTATTTCCGAGCGGCCTGTGCTTTGATCCAATGTGATATATCTGTGGTTGCTGCAATGGAGGAAGTGAAAATCAAATGCATTTGGTGAGGGATTGCTCCAAATCAAAATCTGTTTGCTACAGTCTAAATCGTAGAGAGAATAGTAGTTTTGTTTTATAGCTTGAGCAACGACAAGCAATGGATTTATCAAAATGTCCACGATTATTTATTGATTCCTCACCCGTTTTTTATGGACCCTGTATAATATGCGTGTTAAAATGTAATCTTTCTATTGAGAAATATTTCTTTTGCGCCGCACTTTTTTTTGTTTTGTGTATATGAATATTGTTTCATAAACTATTGGTGACTTCTTAAAATTATTAAAATCTAATTTGGCCTTGATATTATTTAATTCCCCGGGTTTAAGGCTGCTTACATCTAGTAAGTTTAGGTTTGTTAGGTCTATTTTGTCTTGAAATCCTAAGGATAGTTGGAAATTTTGCAGGACTAGAAGTAGGTCTAAGGGATACGTATATAAGGCATTGAATGGTATCATATAGAGACATTGTTTTTGGCCATAATAGACCACGAGCTTTTTGGTATACATGTAGATGGTTTGTTGGCAATAGTAAAATATTTCACTTTTCTAAGCCACCTTGTATTATGGCCTCCCAAATATCTCACGCATATTATAATAGGGAGCTTTGAAAAGATGGTTTGTTGGCTTTTAAATTTTAAATTGTAGTCCACAACTTTTCTTTTAAAGCTTGCAGTCTTTGCTACCGGACTACTTCTGGTAAGGACTCACATCTATAAATATTGTAATTAAGTAACTTGAGAAATATCTATTATCGTAGTGGGGTAACCAAAAAAAAAAAATGTCTTAAATTATTGGATACTGTAATTGAGTAACTGGTTATTATATTTGAGTAACTGATTATCATAATCACAAGAGATCGTAAGTTATTAAAAAAAATTAAAATTGTGAGCCATAAGTCAGAAAGTATTGGAAAGAGGAATTAGACTAATTTTTTGGACTTACACACTTCTGTCCCATTTACCAAATAGTTACCTCCTGGTCCACTATGGTAGATAGTGGATTTTATGTATTAGGGATGAGCTGCAAGCCACGGCCCATGTCCGTGTCCATTTTCTACTCTAATATGGACTCGGGTCAGGCTAATATATGCAGGTCACAAGCAAATGAAGTAAAATTTACTCTGTTATGATTATGGTAAAAGACAATTTTGTCTTCGAACTAAATGAGATGTTTGAGTCTATTAAATTTAAAAGTAGGGAAAATAATTTTATTTTTATTTTTTTCGTCAGTCGGAAAATATAGTTTTCATGAAATAATTAGGTTTGTTCTTTCCATTGCTAATTTAAAAATCTAAAATTCTTTCATTTCAGAATGGTTAAATTTGTTAGTTGTGAATGATATATCGTGAATTTATTTTCAAAAAAGAAAAAAAAGAAGGAAAAGATTAGATAATACTATAAATTTTAAATACCTTGATATTAAATGAAAGGTTATATACCTGGTAAGAACACAATGTATCAGGCTGAGTGTTCTTAAATGTACTCACAAAATCAGTTTTCACACCCCAGTGTAAGAATACTTTCTTTTCACCCCATCAAATCTTTAAAAAATCTTGCATTTCACCCCAGTGGTGGGATGAATTTACCAAAATAATGTAAAGACGATAAAGTTTTATCGCTAAAAGTAAAAACATTAAATAATATTAAAATTTTCATTAATATAAGACATAATAAACAAAATTTACATTGCTCTTAATAAATTTGATTAAAAATTTCGTCTAAATAGTACATCTGAAGACACAAAATATTAATTGTGATAAATACAGTTTTAGCAATTATACGATATTTCATATAATCTTTTATTATTCATTACTCTTAAATAGTTATTATTTATATTTTTATCAAATAAGTACATATGAGTCTTAATTCACTGCATCAAAAATATTAAAAGATCAAAAACTCTGTTTCATATATATATATAGTAGTATGTTTGATATACAAAAGAAATTTGAAATATTTACTTTGTTTCCATTTAAATTTAGATCATCTTTTAATTTTTAAGTATTTCAAAAAAAATTATTAGTTATTTTCAACACAATTATTAATAAAAAAAAATTTAAATTACTTTTTTTTATAATATAAAAATTTAAAAATTAATTATAATTAAAGAAAAGCCTAGAAAAGCCCTTAAGCTATTTTTTTATTATTAGCTTTTTTTATACATACGTAAATTATCTCTCCCTCTCTCTCTCTCTAAAACGAACATGTGAGCGATATGGAGCAATAATTTATGTTAGATTGTAAAGATTCGGTGGAATCGTTGAAGTTAACTAATTAATTAACAAAAGTAATAAGTAAATCTTATACTATATAAATATGTCTTAATTCGCTACATCAAAAATATTAAAAGAAAGACGACGGAGAAAAAAAAAACTCAACGAAAAAAAAGTGAATAGTGATGAATTTTTTTGGATATTCTTAAATACATCCACTAAAACCGTCTTCTCACTCCGAGTTTTCTTAAATAATTTTTTAACAACTTAAAATTACTTTCGCCTGAAAAAGAAAATTCGGTCTGGATGCAAAATAAAGCCCTGTGCGGATAGGCTTTTTGGGCTGACATTTATGTTCGCATCTACTTCTGTTCTCTTTATTTACGTTAATTAACCCTGGAGATTAAAGAAATTATGTTTGTAAGGAAAATACCTTCTTATCTCTTTATTTACGTTAATTAGCACTGAAAATTGAAGATATTATGTTCGTGTGGAAAAGGAAAATTGGCCAGGGTGCAAAATAGATCTCAGCGCGGATGGGCATTTCTGGCTGACATTCATGTCTATATGTGATTTTCTTCTCTTTATTTAAGTTAATTAGCCCGGAAAATTGAAGAAATTATGTTTATAAGAAAAACAAAGCTATGCGCGGATGGTCATGTCCACAGATGTAGGCGCATGGTTCATTGATCCGTGATTTGCAGCAATGCGTGTGGGTGTCTCATTTTTTTTTGATTGTATGTTTTTTGAGTCTATAAGAGGTGATTACTTATAAATATATTAATGTTTTAATAAAGTTTTCATGTGGGATTTACGCTTTTCCCATTCTATTTTTTCATCTCAGAGTAATTAATTTATTTTTTGTGACAATTTTTCATTTACTTTATAACTATTTTGAGCAACTGACTATACAATTTTAATAATCAATATATTCTTGGAAGAGAACATAAATTTGTGATAACCTTTGACAACCGAGTGTAAGGTCCTTCTCAAAATAACTTGATAAAAATTATTTTTATACCAATATTTTCAAAAATATTTTTGTATGCTTTAAACTTTGACCCCTAGTTGAATTCATGGCTCTACGAATGTCTGAGATGGAGGATTTTATTATTTTTGTAACAAAAAAAGGTGCTTAGACTTGAAAAAAATAGGAAAAAAAAATTTAACAACGTTCAAATTTGAACCTAGTTAATTAGGTAGTTTGCTCAAAATAAAAGTAATTAGGATGAAATAGAAAAACCTAACGCTTTCACATGTATATATTTTATCAGTGTTCTAAAAGGTGGGTTGTGCAGTGTCCGGATACCCCAATTAGTGCCTAAGCAGATGATTAGGCCCTGGGATAAATTAGGTGGGTGCCTAGGTGAGTTGAGTGGGTCTAGGCGGGCTGGGCGGGGGCTAAGCGGGTTAGGCAGATTGATTTTTTTTAAAGGAGCTAAATATTTCTCTTTTTGTTAAAAAAATTACCATTTAAAAAAATTAATACACCATCATTAGTAAATTCATTTTTCATTCCTCCTATTGAAACGATATCCTAGCTACAATTGCAATCGCTAGATGACGTTCAAGAAGAGTGCTTTGACTAGTTATAAACACATCATGCTATATACCTTACTTGCTTAATCTTATCTTTCTACTTATTTTTATTTTATTGTTGCCTTTTCTTTTTCACTAGCTTATATTATTATTGTTGTTATTGCTGCTTAAAATAAATTGATAATTTCATATAAATGTAACTCCGTGTTCAATTTTATTTTGGACAGTGAACCTAATGACCATATTTCACTTATTAATTAAACATTTGAACTTCTTTTTATGTTTATTTGAGTACTATGTTTGATTAATAATTTTTTTTTTGTTTTTTTGGTATATATAATTTTAGATATATTTAAAAATAAAAAAATATAATTAAAAAAATCGCCTGATTGCTTAGCATTATGTGCTAGGTCACTACCTTAAGTTCACCTAGCACTTTTTAAAACCTTATATTTTATAATATATATATATATATATATAGATAACAAGTGGTACTAAAATTGTGGGGAGAGACAATGAGCAATACATTATGTAGGGAAAATTTCAAATAAAGACTTTAACTTAATGATCTTATTTACGGATCGGGTCATTTGGCACTCTTCTCGATAGAATTTTTTGATGAAATTTGGTGGAGATGTTCTTCATCATGTATAGAATATCTCTACCAAATTTCATCAAAAAATTCAACCGGAAAGTGGGTTAACTACAAGATTGAAAAATATTGGTCCAGAAATAGATATATAAAATCCAATATTTTTTCAATCCAATAATTAACTCACTTCCTCACTTCCTGGATGAATTTTTTTTATGGAATTTTGTGGAGATATTCTACACATGATGAAGAACATCCCTATCAAATTTCATCAAATTTTTTTATCGGGAAGTGCGCCAAATGGCCCCTGTTCAATTCGTAAATAAGATCCTTAAGTTAAAGTCCTTACTTGAAATGCACCCAAATTATGCATATAAATTTAATTTACAATTTAAAATTTTTATATGTTATATTGGTAAGCTGTAAATGCTAAAAAATAATTTGGGAGGATATTGGTTGATATATTTATTTCCCGGGGAGCCTTGGGAATCAAGTCTACGAGGGTTGTGCCCCCAACTATCATCATCAACGTCCACGTAACCCACCCCCTACCCCACGCAAAAAAAACAAAAGCCACCCACCCCCAACTCCCTTATTTATTCCCAGGCTTCTGACGTAATTACCAACTCTTTCGGTGACGTTTGATTTCACCAATACGAATACGTTTTATCTTCAGAATCAATAATATATCCAAGCAGTGCCAATGGCCTTGTAGCCTAGTGGCATCCTCTTTAGTCTTGTATTAGAGAGGTCACAAGTTCGAAACCCATGGATGCGGTATTTAAATTTAATAAAGTGGTACTTAATAAAAGTGGTTTGTCCACCCTTTGTGGGTGGTTGGATATGTCCACCTCTTATGTGGGTGGTTGTTGATGCATATGGTATGGTTCGTGTGGTTGTGTGGTTGGTGACGCAGAAGGAAGTTGAAGCTGCTCTCTCGGTTCGGTTCGGTTCGATTGGGAGACTCTCATGAGGGTGACGCGAAGCAATGCTTACTTGTTCATCTCTTTGGTCAGCGAATTATGTAGTTCATAGTTAGTTAGGGCGACAGAATTCTATGTCTGACTCCATGTAATTGTCTTTGATATGAATGATTAATCAAAAATAATATATCCAAGCAGTTAACTTTTGGGTCATTTGTATTATGGTACGCAATGTTTTGCCATATCTAGACTTTGGTCCTGGACTTTTACGTATTTAGATCTTGGTACCTCTTTTAGTTTTTTTTTGGCAACTTTAGTACCATCTTTTTTTTACTTTTCCGTCACTTTCTCGTTAAATGCATGTTTTTGTGACCACAATGCCCTTGCTACTTTAATCTTCCCAGTTATCCAATACTATTCCTCCTCTCTCTCCCCACTCTCTCTCCAATCTATCAACCACCACCACTAAAACACATACATCACACTCTCATGTATATATATATATATATATATATTATATATGTACCAAATATAAAATCGGAAATTTTCACAAAATTATATATACACATATGCCCTGGGTTTTTATATTTTCGTCACCATTAATAACGTATAATTAGAATTTGGCCATCTTTTTTATTTTAAATTAGATTTTAACCAACATTTTATAACTTCTGTTAACTAAAATCTTGTGTAAGGTTTCTTTTTTCAATTATACTTTCGTGGCTAAACTCCATTATATATATATATATATAAATAACTAGTAGCTAAAGTCTAATATAACATATAACATGTTTTTTTTTTTTTACAATCTTATTAACTGTATTTTTAAGTAGCCTTTAAGATTTTGATGGATGATTATGACTATTTGATGATTCAACACAATCACATAACATAAAAGTAAAATGCTCTCTTTCAATGAGAGCATGATATGTGTCACATTATTTATTTCATCAATTTATTTATATGTTCTCAATTGCCTACTCTTTCTCTTTGAAAAAAATGTTTAGGGTTCGTTTGGTTCGAGCTTTAGGAATAGAATTGGCATTTTAAATGCCAGAAAATCTTTATTCATGGCAACTTTTATTCCAATTCATTAGTGCTCGTTTGGTTGGAGTTTTAGGAATGAAATCGGCAAATAAAATAAATTTTTTTATTTTCTGGAATTTTATTTTTCATTTTCTAGGAAAAATATATATTTTTTCATTTTTTGGAAAAATAATATTTTCGTTTTTTTTTCATTTTCTGGAAAAAATATTTTTTTCCGTTTTCTAGAGAAAAATATAATTTTTTTCGTTTTCTGGAAAAAAAATATCATTTTCTTGTAATTTTGTTTTTAATTTTCTGGAAAAAAAAGGATTCCTCCCAATTTATAAGGGAATGAAATTTGGCAAAAGATGGGAATTTAGGTTTTCTAGGAATCCTAAATTCCTATCTAAAACCCCAACCAAATGACAAAATTCTAATGGAATGGAATTTAGGATTCTAGGAAAGTTCAAAAGTTCAAAAGTTCAAACCAAACAAGCCCTTAATTTATTCTTTGTCTTTTTAATTGTCTATGTTCTCTCTTAGTTTATTTAATTAGTGTCATAAATGTATATTTAAAACTGTTAATTATAGTATTTGTCATTATTTTTATCTCATTTGATAAAAGCATTAGAGTCATAGGTTTAAAAAAATGGCCTTCAAAAGTTCAAATTGTCAGGTTCACGAGTTCGAAAGAATGTAGAAGCGATTCTCTTCCATATATAATTGTTCACAAAAATAAAAAATATATATATATATATAATGTAATAATTATCTAATCTAGCAGATAGAATATTAATGAATTATGAAATAAAAAAAATTATTGACGGGTGTAATTTTTTTTTTTATTTTACACCTTATGTAAGTGGAACATTACCTATATATATATATATATATGTGTTGTATCTATCATTCATGAAAGATAGCATTAGTTTTTTGTGCTTATGAAATTTTTATTAATTTGATTTTTTTTATGATTATTCATAATAAAATATTTTGTGTACTACATTTTTCACAATTAATTATGCATTATCAATGGTGGTCAAAGTCAAACCCACCATATACACACATAGATCAAAATCTTTAATGCTATGGATAATGAATAATAAGGGTATAATTATTCGTTTTTTATTGCTTTTTTTAAGATAAAAAAAAAGTAGATTACACAAAATAAAATCAAGTAGCAAGCACGTACAATGTACTAAAGTATAGTTAACTCTAACTAAAAAATATGCCAAGAAATATATATAAAATGTTAGATTAAATAATTTAGAAATGCTAAAATATATAGTTTTGTACAAGCAAGAAGTAGTGTAAAACAAGAAGAATATAAAAAGGAAGAAAAACATGAGTCTAGTACGTAGCGCGGAATCAGAAAAAGACCCATTCCATTTTCTATAAGGCATAATTAATCTTATTGCCACCTTTTTACATCTATCATTTCTTTCAAGAAACAAGTGCTTGTACTATAGATTCCAAGGTTGAGTTTCCCTTTTTCTTTTAAACGAACGAAACCCATTTTCCTAGCTCTATTTTTCTCTCACTAAGGATTTTGTGTGTGTCTATAGTATTTTCCTGACATATATTATAATATCACAAATTATATTTAATGGGTGGAATTTTATTAGTTTCAAGTTGTACCGATGCCGGATAGAAAGCGACGATGGAAGGGAGTGGTGTTGGAGGGAAAGTGAGGATGGAAGGTTTATTTAGTTTAAAAAAAATTATGAAAATCAAAATAAATTAAACCGAAACCGAAATCGAATTGAAAAGTTTTGTTCGAGTTTGGAAGATTTAGAAACCAAAGCGATCGAAGCGAAACCGAACTTTTAAATTAAATTTGGATCTCCTAATTTTTACCTTAACTGAAACCGAAAACACCTCTAATTATTAACGTTATTTTACTGGTTTCTTATAAGTAATGGTAATTTGTATTTGAAGTGGACGAATCTCACCGCAAAAATTTTCTTATAAGTAATTTTGTTCAAAGATAAATAGTTTTTTGAACAATAGTTTGAACAGTTTAAAAATTATCTTTAATAACTAAAAAATATGTCAAGAAATATATATAAAATGTTAGATTAGATAATTTGAAAATGCTAAAATATATATAGTTTTGTACGAGCAACAAGTAGCGTAAAATAAGAAGAATATAGAAAAGAAGAAAAACATGAGTCCAATAGTGCGGAATCGGAAAAAGACCTATCATTTTCTGTAAGGCATTATTAATCTCATTGTCACCTTTATATCTATGACTTTTAGAAAGCAAGTGCTTGTACCGTAAATTCCATGGTTTAGTTTTCCTTTTCCTTCTAAACGAAGGAAACCCATTTTACTAGCTCTATTTTTCTCTCACTAAGGATTTTGTACGTCTATAGTATTTCCCTGTTAATGGGTGGAATTTTAACAGTTTCGGGTCGTACTAATGACGACGCCAGAGAGAAAGCGACGATGGAAGGGAGTGGTGTTAGCGGGACAGTGAGGATGGAAGGGAGTGGGGTTGGAAGGAAAGTGAGGATGGAAGGGAGAGAATTAGGTAGGAAGATAAACACTGCTGGATTAACTGATTTGATGTTTTCATGGTCTCTTGAAGACATTTTCAATGATAATCTCTACTTCAATCAGGTTTGCTTAGTTTGTAACTGCTGCTTCATTTTCTTTTAATTTGTACTAATATATTTCACTCAAGCTGACAATTTTTTTATTTATTTTGGGATCAAATCTGGCATTTCAATCTAATAGAGAGTTGATTAAGGGTGGTGATGTTGGCACCCCCAATATCCATTGGTAACACTCCCACTAAAAAAAAAAAAAAGTAAGTTGTTATTTCCACCCCACTTCATCTTTTTTAGTACAAAAGTTAATTAACCCTAAACTAATTTTTCACTCACTTGTTTTAATTTAAAACAAAAGTTAATGAATCTCCCTCCAAAGTTAATCAAACATTTATCCCCAAATAAATTTCCCTTCAAAATTCCTTTCTTCTACCAAAATAGGCAACAAAACTTCGATCTCCACCATTGATGCAAAAGGGTAAAGCTTGAGAAGATTGGAAGGAAAAAAGGAAACTTTGGAATAAGATAAGAAAACCAATAAACAAAACCTCCATTAATGCAAAACTTTAAATTTGAGAAGAATGGTATAAACAAAACCTCCATTGATGCAAAACTCAAAAGTTAAGAATAATGGTAGAAAAAAGAGAGAAACTTTAAAATAAGGAAAGAAAAACAAGTAAGAAAAAGTTAATAAAAGGAAACACGAAGAAGGTTTATTCGGTTTTCCGTAACCGAGTTGCAGGCTTGTACACTCGGTTGCTCTCAACCGAGTATGAAATTTCATAAAATGTAATGCTCTCAGGACATTCATTCAGTTGAGAGCAACCGAGTGTGATTAATGTCACTCGGCTGCTCACAGTCGAGCATAATATAACAACACTCGGCTGCTCTCAACCGAATGAAGGTCCCGAGAGCATGACATTTTATGAGATTTCATACTCGGTTGAGAGCAACCGAGTGTACAAGCCTGCAACTCGGTTACGGAGAACCGAGTAAGCCTTCTTCGTGTTTTAAACAGAAAATTTTATTTTTTGTTTATATATTTGATGTGTATGCTATAAAAATCATATAAACAATAAAATAAAATAAAAACATGTATGTCTCTTTTTTATTAACTCTTTTTTGCTTATTTTCCTTACTTTATTACAAAGTTTCTCTTTTTTCTACCATTATTTTCAAATTTTGAGTTTTGCATCAATGGAGGTTTTGTTTTGTTTTGTTTATACCATTTTTCCCAAACTTAGAGTTTTGCATTAATGGAGGTTTTATTTGTTGTTTTGGTAGTACTAAAATTTGTTGTTAGATGGAGAAGATGGTATAGATGGTAATTTTGCTTGTTTGAGAAGATGGTGGAGAAATTTTGAGATAATTAGTTTTATATTATTATGTAGTTAATTACTTAATCATGTTATTAATTAATTAAGTATGAGATTAATTCCTAAAAATAAGTGGGAGTGGTGGAAGTGTTTTGTATAAAGTGGGAGTATTATTAAAAGAAAAAAAGAAAAGTGGGAGTATTAGCAAGAGTGGGAGTGTTACCAATAAATATGGGGTGCCAACATCACCACCAGCCTGTTAGTAAATTAGGGCAGTAATCATGCATCGCATACACTAATTTACGCACTAATCATTGAATCCTATGATCTATGCAGTTCAATAAAATCGACAGATGACATACCTTAATCGAGATTTGATGTCAATGAAACGAACAGGATGGATCTGATCCTTCTGTTGTTGTCGTCCTTAGCGTAGAAAACACGACGCCTCTACGGTATGCACACACGAACGAGATGAGATCTTGCTTGGTGTACTAGCGCCCCCTAGGGTTCTCTCTGCTATTTCGAATTTTCTTGCCTCTCTCAATTTCGTTGACGGCCAAGAAGAACAAAGGTTCCCTTTTATAAGGGAACCCTAGTGAGAACCCTAAGCAACAAACGAACTGGGCCCAAGTCCAACTTGGCCCGTTTTAATTCGTTTTGATCCAACTCGTTTTGGTGTGCGACCCTGTAGGTTTTACACTCTTTGGCCGTACAATTAAAACCCGTTTTATTATACGAACAGTAAGCGGTTTCTAGTAAAACATTACTATTATCCAAAGGGTATAAAGGTCAAAAACGACACAACCTTAAATTAATATTTCACACATTAACTCCTTTTGTCAATCGATATCTAGATTGAACACAAGACTAGGCAAGTGTCATTCTTGTATAGTTCAATCTTTATTTCTTGATCTCTAAGTATAATTAATCCAAAACAAATGACATCTCATTTGTGCATGGCCATGCAAATATTAATTACACTTATCAAGGGGCCCAACGATATCTCTCTCAATATATGAGAGTGACAAATCCCATCTTGATCAACCACATACCTCTACATAGTTCATAGTATGCTCGGTCATCATCTTTATAATTACTCGGTCAAGAGCAACGTTTGATAATGCCTGATATGCTAATCCCTATGTTGGTAACCATGGCGATCTCAGGTCTGAGGATAATACGATATCACAAATGGGGAACATCACTGATGACATTATGTAACACTCCTCGCAGTGTCCCCAAAGCGGGTCAGTCCAATACTTTGTTCCCTAACAAGTATCAGTATGTTCAGCTTGATATCTCCATATCCATGACTTGTGGAACATAGTCATCAGCTGACCCATACTCTAATCATTATATCAATGTGATCCTAGGTTATTGATACATGATTAGGGACATCTAAACAATATTATTATTACATTACTAGCATCCCACAATCTAGTCACGTACTTGATGAACTAGTATTAATAAATATTATTTACAAGAGATTATAAAGTAAAATAAATAAACTTTATTAATAAAAATAAGCATAAGATATCCAAGTACAAATCATAATCTATGAATAGTCCTAGGACATATCTCTTTCGTCTGATAGAGACAGCATTTATTTGGTGACAGAATTTCTTGTTGCCTTTCTGCTTTTTCCCCACTCTGGCTTCATGAGTTTTTAGCTATTTGTTTTATTCTTCGTTCTTTCCTTTTTTGAGGGTTTTTAAATTTTTAACTGAAAGTTACAACTCAGTTTTTGTCCTTTCTAAATTTATCTAATTACTTTCAGCATCTATATATTGTGTTGGTATCATATATCCATTGTACGAGTATATATATATATATTTTCTTCCTCTAGATCAAATATGATCTTGTTATTAGCTTATTGTGAGGTTGATGTAAACCGAAGTAAGTTGTTTTCTCTTTTACGAAAATTATAAATCAGTCTTCCCACATAAGCATTCGATATCGATCTAGTACATGTGAAGTATATCCAAATAGTTAAGCGCTTGGGCTTTCCATAGGTGTTTCATATATGTAATGGTACTTCGCCTAAATATTACAAAAAAACAAATTGCGTTATCACTATTTTTTGAATTGTGAATTAAAACTACTCATATTAATGATTTATATTACACTGTATCTTTAATTTAGGAGTAGCACAAGTATTCTCATATATGTACACGTTCTAACTTGGGAATATCTGAATGTCCCCGGGGATTACTAAATACATAACCACCTTATATTAGTAAAACAAATTGAACCGTTTAAATAAAAAAAATTGTAAGTATACGTATGTGTTTTTAGTTACTTAATTTGAATGTTTATCTTTAATAAAAATTCGTTGCACACCTTTTATTGCATTTTCTAAATCATATATTTACCCTATGTGAACACAATATATACCATATATTCAAATTCAAAAGATTTATATAACGAAAGTAATGTCATTAAAAATGACAAGGAATTTCAAAGAAACATGCATAAGGACAAAGTTAATCTCAGGACAATTCTTATTACATGTTAACATTGCCAATTTTAAAATGCTTTTTACGAAGAAATTTCATACCAATGCTTTTTACCAAGAAGTTTCATACCAATATAAGTTTAATTGCATGTAAATGTAGTAGAAAAACTAGAGGAATCGGTAAAAATGTATTTAGATTATTACCATTCCGAGTGTTATGTCCTGTATTGCCTAAAAACATGAATTTTGATGGGCCAGATTCCTAAGAAAATACGATTTCTGCGGTTTCATTTATCATGCTGAAACCCATAAATCATGGGTTTTTAATTTACAACAAAGAATTTAGCAAACAATATATTAAACCTTTTATGGTTTATTCTTATAAAATGGGGTGTCAGCTCTAAGACAAGAAACTACATGATAAAAAAATCTGTATATAAAATTCTTCATTTGTGATTTGTTCTTATCAATACCATTGGTTCATATCTCTTTTATCGAGTCTTCTCATGCTAAGATGATTTCATTAACTTACTGCGTGAAATTCGATTGCAAATTTTCTAGGTGGAGAATATCCCATTATCATTTCAAACAGTGGATCAATATCTCTGTTCCTATATCATTCCATTATTGGAAGAAACACGAGCAGAATTGGCTTCAAGCATGCAGATTATACACAGAGCACCTTATGCTGAAGTGATCTCTATTAACGAGGCTAAGCCATATGGAACATTACAGTACTATGTCATGGTTGATTCTTGGAAAAACCGATTCAGCGATCGAGGCAAAGAGCCTTACAAAACACTGCCTGGTGATGTCATCATTTTCGCAGATTCAAAACCCGAAGCTATTTCTGATTTAGAGCGTGCCGGAACTAGATGGGCTTTTGCGTCAGTTGTAAGTATCCCTGATGATGAAAATGGAGATGGAAGTAGTTCTACTTATTTTAAAGTCCAAGCAACAAAGGATGTTGAAGCTAGAGATGGGATACAAACATCACAGTTTCTTGTTTTCTTGATGAATATAACCACCAATAGAAGAATATGGAATGCAATTCACATGCGCGGGAATATGAGTATTATAAAGGAAGTCCTCTGTACCAATTTGGTAAGCCATTTTTTGACTGAATAAAATTTTGTCTTAAAAGTTTTATAATATTTTTGATTTTGATTGTATCAATTTTTGTCTGGCAGTGATATTGATGTTTTGAATTGGTTGATATTCTCATATTTTATTGGGGTGAGAGAGAAACTATATATTATTTATGGCTTTATTGCTGGAGATGTTTGTCAAATTTTTGTGATATGATTGTCCATGTTTTAGGGATATATTTGATGAGCATGATGGTTTATATTGACTTAAAGGCTGACCAAATGTCACTGTGTGGAGGCCAAAGCATGTGTATAAGTTTTCTTTCAAGTGGTTCAGCTCAATAAAAATTTAAAAAGCTGTGAACAACTTTTGTTTTTCCTTATTTATGTGGTTTGAATCACCCCCTAAATCTTAACATGTTCACTCCAACTCCATTTAAAATTTTGGTCTGCCCCTGATAAAATATACATTAGATAGTACTTTTTCTAACAATTTAAGAACATATTTTATTCTTGTAAAATATCATAAATGAAGTACTAAACAGTAAATGAAATGCGAGGGGAGACATTACCGTTGAATTGGGTGATCCAAGATTGAATTGATGTATAGTTAAAGCAAGAAGGCTTCGTACTTCTATGCTAAATGAAAGCATTATATTTCCTCAGCTATCAAGTTGATTCTTCCTTCTATTATGATTATGTTTTAAGCTTCATATTATCTTTTTTTCCATTACTAACTGTAATCTTTACTTTTTCTTTTATACGATTGATTGATATCTAAAATTTTGTAACAGGTTGAGGAAAATTGCAATCTTTGTTCTTTAGATTACAAGGGTAAAAGTGTTGATGAGATTCCCTTGCCTAATCTCAATGAATCCCAAACTGAAGCAATCTTGGCTTCACTTATGACAATGAGATGCAACCACAAGTCTTCAATGCAACTTATACGGGGGCCACCAGGGACTGGGAAAACAAAAACTGTAAGCGTGTTGATATGTGTGCTTTTAAAGATGAACTGCAGGACACTTAGTTGTGCCCCAACAAATGTGGCAGTTGTTGAGCTGGCTTCTCGTGTGGTGAAATTGATAAAAGAGTCAGTTAAGGATGATTCTTTTTTCTCTTTTGGAGATATTCTTTTATTTGGGAATAAAGATCGACTTAAAGTTGGTTCAGATATCAAGGATATCTATTTGGAGTATCGTGTCGAACGGCTAATAGAGTGCCTTGGATCATTGACTGGGTGGAGGCATTGTTTAACTTCCATGATAAATTTACTTGAAGATTGTGTTTCTCAGTACCAAATCTTTGTGGAAAATGAAATGATCAAAGCAAAAGAACTCAAGGATGAAGATGAGGACAAGGTTAAGAAGTTGGAGTTCAAGTCATTTCTGGAGTTTTTGAGAGCACGGTTCAAATCTACAGCACTGTCTATCAGGCAATGTATACCTATATTCTGCACTCATTTACCAAGAAGTTATATTCAGGAAAGTAATTACCAAAACATGATAATTCTTTTCAAGTTACTCGATTCTTTCGAGGAAATGTTGTTTGAAGACAAGGTGATTTCTGAAGAACTAGAAGAGGTTTTTTCACATAAGGAAACAGATTCTTGCGAGTCTTTTGTGGAGGCGTCATCATCATTATCATTATCATTATCATCATCATCATCATCATCCTCCCTTGTGTACATAAGAAGCAAATCTCTTTCTGTTCTAAGAACTCTTCTGTATTCTCTTGAAAGTATTAAGCTTCCAAGTGTTATGGACAAGCGTTCAATAACAGAATTCTGCTTTCAAAGGGCTTCCTTAATTTTCTGCACCGTCTCTAGTTCATATAAGCTGCATTCGGTAAAAATGGAACCACTGAATTTGCTGCTTATTGACGAAGCTGCTCAATTGAAGGAGTGTGAATCAACTATACCCCTTCAACTTCATGGTATGAAGCATGCTATTCTCATCGGTGATGAGTGCCAGTTACCGGCTATGGTTTCTAGCAATGTAAGTCAATGAAATTTCATCATCTAAATAAAAAATTACTTTTATTTAGTTTATATAATTTCTAAATGTATACCTAGTAAATTTGTTGTACACGAATTTGAATAATATTGTAAGCACGTATACATTTCTTATCCATTTTTTAAAGCAAATTTGATTTCTAGTTTTGTCTTGTACATCTTACACATGTTAACAGGTATGTGTAGAGGCTGGGTTTGGAAGAAGCTTATTTGAAAGATTGAGTTTGTTGGGTCATTCTAAGCAACTGCTTAATGTGCAATATAGAATGCATCCGTCAATTAGTTCCTTCCCAAACTCAAGATTCTATCAAAACCAAATCTTAGATGCTTCAAACGTTAAGAAAAAAAGTTATGAAAGACAATTTCTTCCAAGTCCAATGTTCGGCCCGTATTCTTTTATTAATGTGGTTGGTGGAAAGGATGAATTGGATGACGTTGAGTATAGCCGAAGAAACATGATTGAAGTAGCTGCCGCTCTCAAGATAGTGCTGAATTTGCACAAAGGTAGTTCAATTTGGATTGCAGAGATTTATTCATTCTGTGTTACAGCATTTATAACTTCATTATTTCAGTATTTTTGTTCAATTTATTTTTTGTCAATTGATATTGATATTTGACATCGTAGGCATTGTGGGTGAAAATTCAAGAGTTGTGATCTCTTATTGTGTGTGTGCGCAAGTGAGAAAGAGAGAGAGATTAACCCTGTCATAAATAGGAAAAATTTCTTGAGAATAAGAGAGAATTAATTATATTACTTAACTTTGATACAAGAAGAGCCCCTATTTTTAGGTATAGGTAAGAAACCAAATATAATAAGGAAACCTATTAGCCTAAGGAAACTAAATCATATATTCTAACAAACTTCCTCATTTTTGCCCGATCACCACCATATGTGAGTTACTTATTTTTCCTTTAATACTGCCTAATTATTTTTCTACATACAGCATGGAAGTGTTCTGGACGAAAGCTTAGCATTGGCATTGTATCTCCCTATGCTGCTCAAGTTGTGGCCATCCAAGATAAAATTGGACAGAGGTATGAGAATATTGAGGGATTTTCAGTGAAGGTGAGGACTATAGATGGGTTTCAGGGTGGAGAAGAGGACATAATAATAATCTCTACTGTACGATCAAACAATAGTGGATCCGTTGGATTCCTTGCAAGTCTTCAAAGAACTAATGTTGCTTTGACTAGAGCACGGTATGAAGTTAAGTGAGTTTTTTATTTGATTTGATTTTTTTTCTTTATCTTTTCCTTTTCTTAATACAATAAATATGGTCTGGCTTCATTCTCTCTAGGCATGCTTTGTGGATTTTGGGAAACGAAAAAACTCTGGCTAAAAGTGGCTCGGTTTGGGAAGCAGTAATACGTGATGCTAAAAATCGTTGTTGTTTCTTCAATGCCGATGAAGATGATAATATGGCGAAAGCCATATTAGATATGAAGAAAGAGCTCGATCAACTTGATGATTTGCTTAAAGGGGATAGTACTTTATTCAGAAATGCAACATGGAAGGTAATCCTTTATAGGTGGCGTTTGTTTTCTTGTTTGAATTTTGAATCTGAAATCTAAATACTGAATTTTAAGTCTAACATGTGAATCTTAAACTTTTTTTTCCTCTGAACGCAATATCTGAATATACATAAAAGATATTACTTTGACCATTTTGCCCCTTCTCTTTTATCTTTTAACAAATCACCAAAAGTGTTAGGTTGAGCACAAAAATGGTATTATGCAACCATTCAGACTTCATTAATCTATGTTGTAAACTATGAGAATGAGAAAATTATGTTTTATATGATTAGAGAGAAGATTACACACACACATATATATATATACAAAGACTTCTATTTAAGTAAAGAAACAATCATACCAATCATACTAATTAGGATCCCCTAATTAGTTACTTTCCTTTTATAAATTATTTACAACTTATAACACTCCCCTCAAGTTGGAGCATAGATATTGATCATGCTCAGCTTGTTACAAAGATAATCAACCCGAATCCCAATTAAGGCTTTCGTGAAAAGATCACCCAATTGTTCTCCAGACTTCATATACCCTATGGAGATTAAACCTTGATGTATCTTCTCATGGACAAAAATGGCAATCAATTTCAATATGTTTAGTGCGTTCATGGAACACATGATTAGACGCAATATGTATAGGCAGCTTGGTTATCACACCACAATTTTGCTAGTATTGAAGTCTTAATCCCTATTTCAATTAAAAGCTAACATATTCACATTATTTCACACACCGAATGAGCCATAGCTCTATATTCTGATTCTGCACTGGATCGTGACACAACATTTTGCTTCTTACTCTTCTATGAAACCAAATTTCCTCCAACAAAGACACAGTAACCTAATGTGGATCTTCTATCCACCTTGGAACTTGCCCAATCTGCATCCTAGAAACATTCGATTGTGCCCATGATTTGCGTACAAGATACCACGTCCAGGTACTCTTTTTAGGTAACACAAAATTTGTTCTAACACTGCCCAATGATGAACCGTTGGGGATGACAAAAATTGGCTTACCACACTAACAGAATACGCAATATCCGGGTGAGTTACTGTAAGATAGTTCAACTTCCCAATCAATCTTCTATATTTCTCAGGATCCTCGAATAGTTCATCTTTTGTCAACTGTACATTGGGAATCATCAGAGCATTACACGGCTTTGCCCCCAATTTTTCGGTCTCAGTTAATAAGTCAAGAACATATTTCCTTTGAGGTAGAAAGATACCATTTTTACCCCTTGTGACTTCAACACCCAAAAAATACTTTAGTGTCCCTAAATCCTTTATATGAAACTGAGCATGAAAAAAGGACTTAAGAGAAGAGATGCCTGCAATATCACTCCCAGTAATGACAATGTCATTTACGTACACAACTAATAAAATGATACCAGCTTTAGATTATTTGTAAAACACAGAATGGTTAGCCTTACTTTTCGCCATGCCAAATGTCTCAATAGCTTGACTAAATTTTTCAAACCAAGCACGAGAATTATGTTTCAAGCCATACAAAGATTTACAAAGATGACAAACTTTCTCATACTCCTTTTGAGCAACAAACCCAGGTGGTTGCTCATATAGACCTCCTTGTGAAGATCACTATGAAGAAAAGAATTATTTATATCGAGCTAATGCAAAGGCCAGTGATGAGTAGCGGCCAAAGATATAAATAACATGACAAATGTTAATTTAGCAACAGAAGAAAAAGTGTCAAAATAATCGACTCCATAGGTTTGAGCATAGCCCTTAGCAACAAAACGGGCTTTCAAACGAACAACAGACCCATCAAGATTGACCTTGATGATGAACACCCATTTACATCCGATAACCTGTTTCCTTGTAGGCAAGGTGACAAGGTCTCACGTACCATTCTTATCTAAAGTATTCATTTTCTCTATCATTGCATTATGCCATCCAGGATGTGATAAGGCCTCGTGAACAGTTTTAGGAACAAATATAAAATCAAGAGATGCAATGAATGAAAAAGACGAAGGTGACAAGTGATTATAAGATACACAAGAAGAAATAGGATAAATACATTGATGTTTACCTTTGCGTAAAGTAATGGGGAGATCATCACTTGTCACTGAATTTGATGATGAAGAAGCTGGTGGAGGACATGGATCAGGAGGGTGTCGCCGTCTGGAGTAAAATTGATGTATGGGAGGTTTGACAGGCGATGGTTATACAACGGGTTCAAAGAATGTGATAGTATAAATTAACAAATCATCATCCTCCCCCTGACTTTCAGAAATAGAAGACGAAAAATATGGTGTTTCTTCTAGGAATGTGATATCAGCGGAGACAATGTACTTATTCAGACTAGGACAATAGCATCTGTATCCTTTTTGAAGACAATAATACCCCAGAAAAACACACTTCAAAGACTTTGGGTCTAACTTAGTAACCTATGGACGGACATCCCGAATAAAGTAAGTACTACTAAATATTATGGGTTCAATAGGAAACAATGATTTGTTTGGAAAGAGAACACTATACAGAGTCTCACCATGAAGAACAGATGAAGGCATTTGATTAATTAAAAAACATGCTGTGAAAACTGCATCAGCCCAAAATGGTTTAGGAACATTTATTTAAAATAATAGGGTTCTTGCAGTTTTAAGAAGATGTCTATTCTTCCGTTCTTCCACTCCATTTTGGGATATAGTATCAACACAAAAAGTTTGATGAAAGATACCGTTCTGAATCATGTACCTAAAGAGACGAAGATAAATATTCTTTGGCATTATTACTACGTAATGTATGTATAAAAGTAGCAAATTGAGTTTTAACCGCAGCACAGAACACACAAAAATGAGAAAATAATTCAGAACAACTTGTCATTAAATATAACCAAGTTGCACGAGAATAATCATCAATAAAAGTAACAAAATACTTAAACCCAGTTTTAGACATAACAGGACATGGACCCCAAACATCATAATGAACTAATTCAAATGGAGCACGTGCTCTTTTATTGACTCTCAGACTAAGACTAATACGATGATGTTTGGCAAACTGACACGACTTACAATCGAATGAAGACACCTTACTAAATTGTGGACACAACTCCTTAAGCAGTAGGAGAAAAGGCTGGCAAAGCCTACAATGAGCCTTGAACACAGAAATGACTCATGAACATGCAACGATTTTGGGTATCTGAGTGTCAAGGATGTAAAGGCCTCTCGATTCATGTTCTTTAGCAATAATCTTATTCATCATAATATCCTAAAACAAGCAATAATCAGGAAAGAATAAGATGTAACAATTAAAGGTACGAGTAAGCTAGCTTAAAGAAATCAAATTAAAGGACAAATAAGGTAAGTGTAGGACATATAATAAAGGAAGCAAAGGGGTTGATATGATTATTCCAGACCCCAAAACAAAAAATGATGATTCATCTGCTAAAGTAACAATGAAAGGGGATATATGTGACTGAAATGTAGAAAAGAAGCTAGAATTACCTGTCATGATCTGTCGCACCAGAATCAACGACTTATTTAAATCGGCAATTGCAGTGACAGAAATGACTGGAGTGGAGGAAGACTTTAGAGATTCTTGGTACTTAGAGAACTTGGCAAATTCATCTGCAGGGATAAGGACTGATTTTTCAACCATATCATTGGTAGATGCAATATGGGCCAATTGAGCTCTCTGAGTCCTATATCGAAGCTTCCTACAATCTCCGCTTCAAATGTCCTGGAATATGACAGAAATGACATACGATCCTCTCGGAGCCCTGTCCCCGAGTCACACGCCCGCCTGAATCATGTGCGTGAGTATCAAAATTGTTACTGTTCGATCCTCCTCTATGATTGCCTAACCGATACTGTGATCACCTAAGTTCAGACTCATTATTTTTACTAACTAGAGCACTATTGAACAGAACAAGTGGAGTCTAAACCGATGAAGCCCCCATGTGCGAAAAACTCTACTATACACTTCTTGTAAGGAGGAGATCTCATGACTAGAAAGAATCTGTTCCTTAGCAGTTTCAAATTCAACCGGAAGATCAGCTAGAAAACTCATGATAGCCATTTGCTTTTTCTGAATTTGCTGAAATTTGACATCAGGGCTATACGGCAATAGCATATTAAGTTCTTCATACATTTTCTTAAAATCCATAAATTAACTCATAATAGACCTGTTTTATTTTTCTACGCGGTAAAAGGCTTTGCACATATCGTAAATACGAGAAATATTCCATTTCCCATAGTATAGAAAATCTAGATAATCTATTAACTCCTTAACCAATTCACAATGGTTAATCAAACTAATCACGTTACTGTTAATCGAATTTCGAATTTGTAAGAATAACTGAGCACCCTCCCTTAGCCACGTCTATCTCGACGCATTTGAAGGTGGATCACTAGTTATGTGATCATCCTTTTCGATACTACGCAGAGAAATTCGAATGGTTTTACTCCAATCAAGATAATTGTCAGTGATTTTTGACATTACAGAAACCACATCAGAGATAACTGCTGCCTTCTGCTTTGACATATTTAAATAATTTTATAGCAAGAACCAAAAATTACTACGAACAAAGTAGGTAACAAATCAGTGCACAAAACAGCCTATAAACCAGAAATGAGGCGGTGAACAGTAGTAAATTAAAAATGAAATGGTACCGGAATGCATCGTACATGCAGGAAGAGAAATCAAGCCACACAAATCTCAAATAAATTGAGCAAACCAAAGAACAAGTCATAAATCTGGAGTACTAACCAAAAAGGAGATAAAAAACAAGTCTCCAAGTGTTTACGACGAAGGCCAAACCGAACCAAACTCAGATATGCAACAAACAGAGGTGAACTAAACCAAACCAAGCACATATACGTGCTGACAAGAGTGGCTGGAGGGTGAACAAAGCCTCCACACACCTCCGCGTGCTGGCGTGTGTGGACGGTGACTGGGGATTGCGGTGGCACGTGAGGGCCACGCAAGGGGGTTTCGTCACCGGATTCTGGGTGAGTGCTAAATGAGGGATGGCACTCCTCCCTAGGCAAGAGGTGAGACTAAAAAGGCATTGTGGACTTCTAAACGAATTTCGAAGGTGGAAACCCTAGCTAACCCTAGTTTGCCATTAAATTGCAGGTTTAAATCATGAAAGAAAACCCTACTTGCTCTGATAAGATGTTGTAAACTATGAGAATGAGAAAATTATGTTCTATATAATTAAAGAGAAGATTACACATATATATATACAAAGACTCCTATTTAAGTAAGGAAACAATCCTACCAATCCTAATAATTAGGATCCCCTAATTATCTATTTTCCTTTATACATTATTTACAACTTGTAACAATCTCATTAAGAGGTAGTATAACCTCTTAAACAATTCATAGGCATATTGAAGTTGCATTTGAATTCTTAACCAAAACAAACACCTTCACTCACCTTTGAAGTCTAAATTTTGGCCATTCAGACTTAAGAAAATCAATATAAACAAACCCTTAGTTGCTTACTGTTATTAT
This sequence comes from Lonicera japonica, assembly GCA_021464415.1. Taxonomy (NCBI): domain Eukaryota; kingdom Viridiplantae; phylum Streptophyta; class Magnoliopsida; order Dipsacales; family Caprifoliaceae; genus Lonicera; species Lonicera japonica. The sequence goes on along the minus strand of CM038465.1, from coordinate 45,804,837 downwards.
CACTTTTTTCCTTAATCATAAAAAAACGTTTTGTCTAAGTTTTTTTGTTCTTGCCTTCTTTTTTTCAAAAGGTCATTTTAACCTCTGGTTGTTCTTCAGGTTCTCTTCAGTGATAACTTCAGAAAGTCATTTGGGAAGTTGAGGTCTTCTAGTACAAAGAAGTCAGTTATAAGCATTTTAGTGAAGCTTTGTAGTGGATGGCGACCAAAGAACAGAAGTGTGGACTTGCTTTGTGAACGCTCGAAGCAGACCTTGAAGCAATTCAAGGTTGAGGGGCTATATATTGTTTGCACAATTGATATTGTGAAGGATACAAAGTACATACAAGTTTTGAAGGTTTGGGATTTATTACCTTTAGAGGAGATCCCAAAATTGGCAAAACGGCTTGATAGTATATTTTCTTTGTACACCGACGACTTCATTAATCGTTGCAAAGTGAAATTTCAAAATGGGTATGATGTTAAATGCTGTATTCTTTGATAACCCTCTTCAGGGAAAAGAATAACTTTCTTTTGTTGGGTTTTGTAGGAATAACTTAGAACTACCTAATAGTTGGGCGACCTCCCGAGAAATTGTCCGTTACAAGAAGCCAAGCAACGACGAAAGTGGGATCGAGTCAACTGGTAATACAGTTGATGGTAGAAGTTATGCTGAGAATTCAAAGGTGAATGAGAGCTTGTTGAATATGAAATTCTACGCATTATCATCTGGAGTGGTAAACCATTTGCTTTCGGACCGGGATGGTAGAGAACTGGAACTACCCTTTGAAGTTACAGATGAGGAGATGGAGATAATTATCTTTCCTAAAAGTTCCTTTATACTTGGCCGTTCGGGGACTGGCAAAACGACTGTTTTGACCATGAAATTATTCAAGAAGGAACAATGTCAGCATATTGCTTCTGAAGGATTTTATGCAGCTGAGAGCAGTACTTCCGTGGATGCAAATCAGAAAAATGAGATTGTTGAATGCAGTGGATCTAAAGGAGATGTATTGCGCCAGCTTTTTGTGACAGTGAGTCCAAAGCTGTGCTATGCTGTCAAGCAACAGGTGTCCCAGCTGAAAAGGTGCGCGGAAACATCAACTGTTTGGTCGTTGCAGCATGTTCTACTTATTGACTAGTCACTGCTGAATCTTCGTTCTACTTAAAAGTCGAATTTTTTATTGCAACAGATTTAGCTTGATATGCTTTAAACTGGAAATTGGGTATACCTTGCATGATAAAAAAAAAAAATGAGATAAAGCCAAGGAATAATATTTTTTCTAAGACAAGGGCACATTCTTGTAACGTTGATACCTTTTTAACAATTGTGTTTTGAGGATTAATTAAGATTAAGGCGAAATTAATTATGGTTAGGACTTTATGTACCGACAATTATACTGGCCTTGTGACATTCTTCTCCTCTTTTCGCCGGTTGTGGCGTTATGCCCCACCAGCGCCAGGCCACCTCTGCTGGTAATCGAACTGTAGCTCCAGCTAGGTCGGCAGAGGTGGTCGCCGGTGGTGCCAACTATGTTTTTTAATAAAACAATGGTAAGGTATTTGAAAAGGAAATGGAAGAATTTATTGGAGAACGAATGGCACGATGCTTTTTGGTAAAAAATAGTCCCTTGTTTCAGAGCATGATGCATTTCGGTAAAAAAACAGGCCCTTGTTTATATGATTTGGTAAAAAATATGCCCTTGATTCAGAATAATTTGATTCCTCGTCCTTGGGTGGGGTTTGGGGAGGTTTTTTATTTATTTATTTTATTTTATTTGAATTTCTAATACATAACTTGTTTGTTTTTAATCTTTTGATGAGCTTTGTTAAGTTGTGAAGGAAAGGTAGACAAAGATAGCATTTAATGCATAGAGATTGTATCTGTGTATCAAACCCTTGATGCCCAGGTCTTAATGAATCGACATTTCGTTTTGGCAGTGAGCATACAAGAAGTATTCATTCATACCAATTTCAATTATGTTTTATCAGAATTCCTACTTCACACCAAAATTGGAATATTCGTACCTTGCAATCGCGGATTTTTGTTTATTTATAAAAACCTGTGGCAATTTTTTGCACTGCAGTTCCACGCACAACATGATAGGACCAAAGAGCTAGCATGAAGTGGTTCTTATTTTTTGAATTGGACTCTGAACTTTAATTGTGATTGTTATTCTAGTAATTGTGCTGTAATTCGGAAGTTATTTATGTTGACCATGAATCTTGTTTATATACGTATTACGATTGTATTAGAAGAGGCCTCTATATACTTTTGGGAATTTTTTTGTGAAGTCACTTGCTCTTGTATATACATTTTTACTATGCGCAGTCGTTATGAACCCTAGCATTGTTATATTTTGCAGTTTTGCCAGTGGCGGGGACTACTCAGCAGGAAACATCGATACAGATGATATTGATATTACGTCTGAATTCCGAGATATACCAGATTCCTTTTTTGACATCGCCTCTGACAAGTACCCTCTTGTCATAACATTTTTTAAGTTCTTAATGATGCTTGACGGAACAGTGGGCAACTCTTACTTTGAAAGATTTGGCGATATATTGGAAGTATCTAATGGTAAATTAAGAAGCGCAAGATCAGTTGCACTGCAAACTTTCTTAAGAACAAAGGAGGTTAACTATGACAGGTTCTGTTCATCATACTGGCCTCATTTCAATGAGCAGATTACAAAGAAGCTTGATCCTTCTAGAGTTTTCACTGAGATAATTTCCCATATAAAAGGAGGCTTGCGAGCTGGGGCAACCTGTGATGGGAAACTTGGCCGGGAAGATTACTATTCGTTTTCTGAGGGTCGAATGTCCACTTTGAACCGGGAGAAGAGAGAGAGGATTTATAATATCTATCAAGATTATGAGAAAATGAAACTATCAAATGGCGAATTTGATTTATCTGATTTAGTAATTGACCTCAATCATCGGCTTAAAAGTGAAAGATACGAGGGTGATATGATGGATTTTGTGTATATTGACGAAGTGCAAGATCTTACAATGGGACAAATCTCTCTATTCAAATACGTTTGCAGAAATTACGACGAGGGCTTTGTTTTTGCGGGTGATACAGCTCAGACTATTGCAAGGGGGATTGATTTTAGGTTTGAAGATATTCGAACTCTGTTCTATAACAATTTCTTGATGGGATCGAGGAGTGATGGACCTTCGGGAAGGAAAGAGAAAGGACTGATAGCAGGGATTTCCAAACTGAAACAGAACTTTCGGACCCATGATGGTGTGCTCAAATTAGCACATAGCATAATTGAGCTTCTTTACCGCTTTTTTAGAGACACAATTGATATTTTGGAAGCCGAAACTAGTCTCATATGTGGTGAACTCCCTCTTTTACTTGAACCTGGCAATGACCAAGATGCGATTGCAACTATTTTTGGTAACAGAGGAAGTGTTGGTGGGAAAATGGTTGGCTTTGGTGCCGAACAAGTCATATTGGTCCGGGATGATTGCGCTAGGATGGGAATTTCCAATTATGTTGGAAAACAAGCTCTTGTTCTGACCATAATGGAGTGTAAGGGCCTTGAGTTTCAGGTAACTTTCTTATCACTAGAACTCGTAGCGCCCTCTGATATTACACCTGGTAATTTGATATTATGTAGATCAATTTGAAGGATATGTATCTGGTCAAGTGCTTATGACGTGTTATCCACAATTGAGGTCGTGAGTTCGAATCTTGTTGCAAATAATGTTTTTATTTTTTCTAAAACCATGGAAGGTAATTTGGTAATTTAGGTACATACCAAAATGTAACCGTCATCTCTTACATGTGCTTAAATATAACAGATAGATTTACAAGTTTCTTTTTTCTTTCCCATTTGCATTTCAATTATCTTCTTTACCATTTGCAGGATGTATTGTTGTACAACTTTTTTGGCTCATCGCCTTTGAAAAATCAATGGAGAGTGGTATATGAATTCATGAAGGAACAAGAGTTGCTTGATGATTCTTGTCCAAAGTCATCTCCTTGTTTCAACGAGGCAAGACACAATATATTGTGTTCTGAGCTAAAACAACTCTATGTTGCCATCACTCGAACGAAGCAAAGGTTGTGGATTTGTGAGGACACCGAGGAATTCTCAAAACCTATATTTGACTACTGGAGGAGGAAGGGCATTGTCCAAATAAAGAAACTGGATAATTCACTTGCACAAGCAATGCAAGTTGCAAGCAGCCCAGAAGAGTGGAAGGCACGTGGTATAAAGGTCTGATTCATTCTAAATACAAATATTTAAAAACCAAACAGAATTAAATCAAGTAGAGTTAAGACTAACTTAACTATATTAAAACATTTTAAGTTCATTCAAGAAAACTAGAAAGAAAAAAGAATGGACTGAAATGGCAGTGGCCCCCTCTCTTTATCTCCTCTCTTCTTCTTTTTTTTGTCCATATGGACCAGTGGTTGGGGGGAGAGACGAGTGCCCAACTATGCTAGAGCACGGATTCACACCCCTGCTCCTAGTGGGGGCAGAAACTACTCTAACTACCCAAGCACTTCAGTTAACCCTCCATATCCTTGGAGTATATGTATTTAAATTAAGGAGCAATAGATTTTTAATCTTAAAAATGCATAAGGGATTAAAAAGATTGTGTGGTTGTGGTAAAAGATGCTCTTTTAAGAGTTGATTGGATCTTTGACACAAGTCTCATTTAATCTCTATATATATATATATGTTTATGGTGGGAATAATCTAAGAATTTGTATTTGTTCACATATATGCATATGGATATAGATCGTGACCAGTTGGTTAAAGTCACATGGGATGTACATGTCCGGTAGATTTTTAACCAACAGGTCAAGATCTAAAATGACCCTTACGAATTTTGAAGTGTGGTGTTTGTGAATATTTGAATAGGAAAGGTACCAAAGTCTAAAATGGTCCATTAACGAAAAGTCATGACCCTTGGGAGTTTTGCAACTAAAGTTACTGCTTTCACATATCATTCTTAGTTCTAAAGCGGGGGTGGAACTATAGCCGGGTCTAATTTTTTCAATTTTTTTTTAGTAATAAGCTTAAATTTTATTTTAAAATATATACGTATATATATGTGTATAGCCCACCTCATTTTTTTTTATATTATTACTCTACACCTATTAAAATTTTGTCTATTCATTTACCACTATCCATTTAAATAATATTAACTAAAATAAATGTCAAATACCCTCTCTTTTTTTTCACTTTTCCGAATTCCGATTGTCTTTTTGTTTGTATTTATGGCGTACATGGCTAGATATGAGGGGAAATTATTATATTTTTTGAATATTTCATATCTACACTTCCAACGTATATAAAAAGTTGGTATCTTTTGTATGTATTTGAATATATTATATTTGCATTTTGGTTTGTTATATTTTAATGTTGTCATTGTTTAATACTTAGCCCGGTTCATTTATAATTCTTGGTTACACCCCTGTTTTGAAGTATGATTTTTTTATGGGTTTCTGCAGCTCTTTCGCGAGAATAACTTTGAGATGGCAACAATGTGCTTTGAAAGAGCTGGAGATAGGACATGGGAGTTAAGGTGTAAGGCTTCTGGTCATAAAGCATCTGCTGACCGTTTGCGCAGTTTGAATCCTGAAAAGGCTTCATCTTTGCTTAGGGAGGCTGCTCAAATATTTGAGTCTATTAGCAAGTTCGAGTCTGCAGCTGAATGCTTTTGTGATTTAAGAGAGTACGAAAAAGCTGGTATGGTTTGATTTAAGTAGAGAAGGTCTAAGTCTCCTCTCTTTACTACAATAATAACGAAAATGCCTTTCACCCTGAACGAGACTAGAACTCAGGACTTCTCCTGAGGTCAGGTAGTTGCTTTACCTCTTGTAAAGTTGGAAGTTAAGTTCTAATGTCGATCTCCGATTTTTCCTTCAAAAAAATCCCCTCTTCAATATTTAAGAGCCATGTTATGGTTTCACGTGAAGTTATAACAAACCTTCCCGATCTTTTCGGGAAAAAACTACTATAATTCAAAAATATTTCCTTTTACAATATAAAATGCCAATTCCTTTTAAAGAGTCCTCCAAGTGGTACAGATATTTTCTTCGTAACTATTCCCTGCCATTTGTATATATAGTTCTACGTATGCTTCAAATGGGACTTTTTTTCTGCAGGTGATATATATCTACACAAGTGTATGCAATGTGAGTTGAAAGCAGCAGAATGTTTTACTCTGGCGGGCCGCCATGATCGTGCAGCTAATGTATTTGCTAAGGGCAATTATTACTCTGAGTGCTTGTCTGCTTGTACCAAGGGAAAGCTTTTTGACCTGGGTTTGCAGTACATTAAGAATTGGAAACAGCATGCCCCTAGGGATAGTGATTTGGTCATTCGAAGTAAAGAAATAGACAAGATCAGGCAAGAGTTCTTGGAGAGTTGTGCACAGAGTAATTACGATCGTAAAGATACTAAATCCATGATGAAATTTGTTAGAGCTTTTCATTCTATGGATTTAATACGCAGCTTCTTAAAGTCTTTAAAATGCCTAGATGAGCTCTTGCAGTTGGAAGAAGAAGCTGGAAACTTTGTCGAGGCTGCAGAAATAGCCAAGCTGAGAGGAGATCTTCTTCTTGAGGCCAAGTTTTTAGAAAAGGCTGGTCGGAGCAGAGATGCATCTTTGCTTATCCTTTGGTATGTATTCTTCAACTCCTTGTGGGCATCGGGAAGTAGAGGGTGGCCATTGAAGCATTTTACGCAGAAAGAGGAATGTTTAGCGAGAGCAAAGTCATTTGCAAAGAAGGATTCCGATCTCTTGTATGAGCTTGTTTGTACCGAGGTCAACATTTTGTCACACGATCAGAGTAACTTATCTGAGTTGAAGAAGTATTTGAAGACATCTCAGCAACACAAAAGTCTAAGAGGAGAAATTTCATCAGTTCGAAAAATTCTTGATATCATTCTTCAGTCCAATTCGTCGAAGTATGAGTGGGAAGATGAATTGCCAGTGGATATGACAGAGCATTCGGAGGAGTGGATTTCACATAACCGGATCTCTGTTCCGGCTCTTGTCCATTTTTGGAATCAATGGAAAGAATCTATTGTGAACATCTTTGAGTATCTTGGCTGTCTTGAAAATCAAGATGTTAGTAAACATACGGGCTATGGAGAATTCTGTTTGAACTATTTTGGTGTACGTAGGCAGTTGAATAATTTGGATTTCGTTTATGTAATTCTGAACCCTGATGCTGATTGGGTGAGGAGAACTGACGACAGATTCCTTCGGAGAAGTGGGAACTTGGTTTCTGTTGATGCTCGGCAGTTCATATTTGCCGCTAGGAGTTATTGGCAGGTGGAATTACTTTCCATCGGTATGAAAGTGTTACAAACTCTTCAAGCTCTCCATAAGTTCTCAGTCACGAGTTCCTTGTCTATGTTTCACCAATCAACATGTCTTATTCATATCTTTGGGGTTGCAAAATTTCTTGTTGACTGCAAATTTCTTGAAGGCAAGTACCGCAATATGAGGACGTTGCAGAATTATCTTGAACTATCCACTCAGTACTGGGAAAAAAATTTCCCTTTAGATTGGCGAAAATCTTTGACAGAGGGTATGATTTTATTGAGGGGTACTGATGCTGCCCGGAAATTACTTGAAGAATTTATTCTTGCAAACATCAGCATCAATGGTGAAGTAACCTATGGGCAGATTGGGAGAGTGGTAATGACGTGGCTTGGATCTGGAAAACCGACTGAACTTTGCGAGAAGATTGTGAGAAGGTTTGAAGGGTATCCACCATGGAGAGCGTTCATTGAGCATCTCGGTGGCAAAGCCAAAGATGATTCCTCTGAAAATTCTATTTCTATGGTGCACAAATTCTTTAAAGCTTTGGAAGATACATACAATACTAACTGGCGGGTGGCTGACTATATGCCACCTAGTTGTTTCTTGTATCTTCTTGAGCACCTTCTGATTGCCGTATATCAGTGTAGCGGATACTTTTTTACCACAAAATCTTCATTCGTTGAGTGGCTCTTTTACCAACATTCAAATGCCAATTCGAGTACAAGTTTGGCAGCTGGGGCACAATTTTCTGCAGGATTGATCTTTGATTTTGTGGTAGGCATTATTTGTGAGTTGCTTCATAATAAATTTGAAACACAAGAGTGGATAAAAGAATCTGGGATGAATGTAATTAGCTACTATCCGCTGCTGGTGTTGAAGCTGTTTGTTATGCTGTGTGTACTTTCTCTGAATTCAAGAGAGTATGGTGAAATACTTCTTGGCTTGCTAGCAAAAGGTGATATTACGTTTATGCTGCCAAGGGAGTTCTGTGATTGCCTTCAAAGAAACAGGAGGCAGAATTATATAAAAGTCAACGCAAATATGCTTTCTGAAGCTTTTGAATGGATTGGGGATCCTCTTGTCATTGTGAGTTTATGGAAAAATTCTCCGAAATTCACCTCTCCAGATGCCATTTGTGTGGATATGGAAGCTACCAAAAGTAGAGAGGAGATCATACGTGTATTGTTTCCGAGGAACAATAGTAGATCTCCTCGAAGCCAAAATGCTGTTGTGGGCTCGATTAATTCATGTGGTGGGCATGTTCCTTCGAAAGGTGAGCATGGAGGAAAGAGTTCCACAGTGTTGTCTTCAAGCTCTGCTTCCAATGCAGATAAGAACATGAATTCAATGATTGGTACCAATACCAACCTGCAAATGAATTGGGAGATTTTATGGGAAATATCTGCTTCTTTAGAGCCAGAGGATACGAACAAAGAGGGACTTTTAGCGGGCTTGTTCAATGTCGCAAAGGTAAAAGTAATTCAAAATTCATTTTCATCGTGTATATGAATTTTATGGGAGCGTTACTATCATAACTTGATGTTATTTTCTATTTTTCTTCTGTATTTCAGGTAGAAGTGGAGAAGAATGTGAACTTTTTAACGTTTGCAATAAATGAATACTGTAAGAATTCCGATGGTGAAGATGCATATATTTTACATGAAGCAAACAACATGCTTATTGAGCTGGAACAGCTATTTTCAGCATTGGTTGTGAGGTAAGTTCGTTTATTTAGCTAATTTGACAAACCTTGCGTTCTCACAATAACCAATTTTGATGGGAGATGTAGCTGATTTAAAATATCATATCTATCTGTATGGTGTTAAATAAGTGTCTGGTGCTTGTTTTTATAATTTTAGTGTCCATTTTATTGTTTTGTGGGTGAAATTTAGTGTATGTTCTGGATTATTTTTCAGTGGAAAGAAACTCGAGAATAACATTTCAAGCATTAGTGAACTTGCAAAGAGATTGCAACTAAGAAGGCCAAAGATGGAGACTTTCTTGAATTTATTCTTGCTGAAAAGTACAAAAACTGCAGGGACTGGTGGTGATTATATCGGTAAGACAGGAAAAAATAGAGATGCTGATGAAGAAGAGGCGAAGAAGGCTATTGTTGCTTCTGAAAGTGAAGCCCAAAGCAGCGTTACTACTAAGGATAATAATGAAAGCAACAAGGATAAGAAGGGTAATGGCAAGTCCAAGAAAGGCAAGAAAGGCAAAGGAGGGAAGAGAAAATGAACTGCTACATGCCATTATAGTCTTAAGGTCCTATACATATTTTGCATTCTCCTTTTGTGAATATATAGATAATGGAGTCTAGTCTTTTGGGTTATGGCTTGTTCTGTGAAGCTTGATTTGATAAATCAAGAGTAGTTTCAATTAATAGGGCAAGCTATCATATGAAGGTAAGCTTGTTCTGCATATTTCTTAGAGCCTATGAATGTTGAATTATGTGTCATTTTGGACTTACTTCAGAGTGTTATATGCTCAGAATGATTGCATCAGGAAGATATGAGAATGCAAGATATGGAATTGTGAATGCATCTATTAGTTATCCGCATTCTATTTCTTCCAAATTGCAGGATAACCCCGAAGGAATATACCATGGTTCGCGAGGAGAGCCATTATGGTCCTTTGCACCCATTATACATGCAACATGTATGTTGTGCCACTTCTATCACTAAGACACTGTTAAATCGTTTTCACTTTGCATTCACTTTAGCCTGTTTGAGCATTCCTGTGTTACTGCTGTGAACTTTATTTTGAATAAATGTGCTGGAAAATTTATAATTTAACTAATCTTAGGTAATTTCTTTGTAGCTCTCTCTCGATTTGGTTTGGCTGAGTGGGTTCGTATTTAGATTATGATTTGGTTGCTATGTCTTATTTGTTTACTACCTCGTTATCAAAACAATTGAATAAAAATAACTTGAATGGAGTAGATTTTGGGTTCAGTCTTTTAGGCAGACTGTTTAAACGTGCTTATGAACCAGATGTGGTTACCTTCACCACTCTGATAAAGGGGCTTTTTGAACAAGATAAATTTCCTGAAGCTAAGAACTTGTTCATAAAGCTGTTGGGAGAGAAGCAAATAAAACCAACTGAAGTTACTTATGGGACTGTGATAAACGGGGCTCTGCAAATCAGGGAACACTAAAATTGCTATTAAGTTACTTAGGAGTATTGAAACAGTTAATTTTGAGGACAAAGGAATGGCATACTGCTACAGCATGATTATAGATAGTCTTTGCAAGGATAGAATGATAAGTGATGCTATGAATCTTCTAGTCGAAATGACTGAGAAAGGCATTTCTCCAAATGTCTTCCCTTATAGCTCTTTGATTCATGGCCTTTGCAATTTTGGTCAATGGAAAGAAGTTACTAGATTGTTTAGGGAAATGGTGGATCAAAATGTCCTTCCTAATGCACATACGTTCAATATAGTGGTGGACGCGCTTTGCAAAGAAGGGATGGTTACACAAGCAGAAGATGTACTAGAAGTTATGATTCAAAGAGGTGAAGTTCCTTCCGTAGTCACGTACAATGCCTTGATGGATGGATATTGTTTGCGAGGTCAAATGGAAGAAGCACAGAAAGTCTTTGATTCCTTGGTGAATACGGGCCTTCAGCCCGACATTATTAGTTATAACAGTTTGATCAACGGGTATTGTAAGAAGAGGAGAATTGATGAGGCCATGTATCTCTTCAAGGAAGTATCTCGTAAGGGGCTGACTCTTCATATCATTACCTATAACACCATGGTACATGGGTTGTTTGAAAAAGGTAAATGTGGCGTTGCTTAAGAACTCTTCAGTGAGATGCTAGCTAGTGACCAAAGTCCCGACTTATGCACTTACCATATCTTACTAGATGGCTTGTGCAAAAATCGACAAATTGCTAAGGCATTGTCAATGTTTCAAGGAATGGAAAACAGTGAGATATGTTATGATATTGTTTGCTACAATATTCTAATTGATGGCACAAGCAAGGTTGGAAGTCTTGAAATCGCTCGCAAACTTTTCAATGAAGTTTTTTCCAGAGGGTTGCAGCCGAATGCCTACACGTATAACGTAATGATAGGTGGACTTTGTCGAAAAGGGTTGATGGATGATGCAAAAGGGCTGCTGACGAGAATGGAAGAAGAAGGGTGTTTACCGGATCATGTCACTTACAATCTTATTGTACAGGGATACCTCAAGAGAAGTGACAATGACAAGGCAATAGTTCTTCTAGAGAAAATGCTAGCAATGGGTTTCTCAGCTCATGCTTCTACCATTTCAATGTTAGTGGATCTACTCCCAACAAGAGGACAAGATCCTACTCTACTCAATAGGATTCAAAATTTTGTGCCAAGAACGTAGCAATGTCAGTTTTTATTTGAGGTGACTTGCATTTGAGGTTGCCCTAGCCCACGTCAAGCCTTGCATGAAAATCTCAAGCCTGCCTAGCTAAAAAATTCCAATTACTGAAGTTTGTTGAGTTGTACAATTTGATTTTATTGAATTTGCATATCATCTTGTTTGTGTAATATGTTTGTTGACTTTTGAGAAATTGTCTCTTTTGAAGATAATTCCTGTCTGCAAAAATCATGTAAAATCTCATATGTTTATATTGTAGATTCTCACTCCGACCATTCTAAGGCCAGTTAATGAAGCCAATATGTTCCAGTTGATAAAACAGAACAAGACAGGGTCCTCCTTTTCTTTCCCCTTTATTATTTTGACAAAATTCATCTATTGACGGGTAGAAAATTCATTGCCAACATTTGTCTACACAGTTTTGCCCCAGTTTTTGTATTGGTAGTCGACTAAATTGGGCTAACTTTCCCTTTTTTCCTTTTGCAATTTTCAGTAATGACAATTTGAGGAGAGGCTGAATTGCGTGTTCAATAATGGAGTGCTATTCTCTGCCCTTTACATTGAAGGCGTCTTGCTAGGTTGGTTGATCGATTAGAAAATTATTCTTAATTTGCTGAAACACACACATTAGAACGTTATGGGCTTCAGTTATGGGGGGAAAATTTATTGTTACACATTCCATTTCTTTAGGGAGAAGAGTTATCAGGAGGAATAAGTAAGAGTTCGAACATAGGACCTTTGTTTTTTAATCTTCAAAGTAGAACAACCACTTCAAAGTTTGGGGAGGCAAATGCATGAAATGCGGCTACCACTTAAGATTAAGGTTGTCTTGCTTCATGGACTAATTATAACACTGAGTACTCAAAATCTAAACTTGGAATTCCACAATACTGTGTACTCACAGTACATATGTTTAGGTCAAAATTTGTATTAACTTTACTCCGTTCCAATTCCTAGACACTCACTTTAACACTTTACTAATCTTGTATTACAAGCAACGAGGGATCGTAGTAGACAATGATACTAAATTCTTTGCTAACATTTGTGCCTTATTTTTTCGGCGAGCTTTCCAAATTTAGTAAAAGAAGATGATGGAACTCATGTTTTACATAGATTGTGAATTTGTGATAGAGGCAGATTAACAGAGAGGCTCATTTCACTTTTTGGTATTTGATAGTTTATTGAAGTGTAACTCTGTTCTTAAATTTAGGCATATAATTCAAGTAGAGATAATTCGCAATTCACATGAGTAGAATAGTTAGGGGCTATTTTATCAGTGTTTGGTTAGGAAGCAAAACAAATGGAGCTGTATATGGAAGATTGATTTCCCGCAAAAAGATTGTATCTTCAGTTGGTTGTTTCGCCATGAAAGAGTCCCAAGTAATTCTTTCCGAGCTGCCTGTGCTTTGGTCCAATGTGATATATCTGTGATTGCTGCATGGAGGAAGTGAAAATCAAATGCATTTGGTGAGGGATTGCTCCAAATCAAAATCTGTTTGCTACAGTCTAAATCGTAGAGAGAATAGTAATTTTGTTTTATAGCTTGAGCAACGACAAGCAATGGATTGTAGTCCACGACCTTTTTTTATGGAGTATAATATGACGTGAAATATTTCACTTTTCTAAGCCACCTTGATATTATGGCACATCCCAAATATCTCACGTTATATTATAATAGGGAGCTTTTTGGTATACATGCAGATGATTTGTTAGCCGGTCCTTGCCTTTGAAAACTTCTAAATTATAGTTCACAACCTTTTTTTTTTTAAACTTGCGGTTCTTGTTACCGGATTACTTCTAGCAAGAACTCACATCTATAAATATTGTAATTAAGTAACTTGAGAAATACTTATTACTGTAGTTGGGTAACCAAAAAAATTTGTCTTAAATTATTGATTACTGTAATTGGGTAACCGATTATTATATTTAAGTAACTGATTACTGTAGTCACAAGAAATCACAAGTTATTAAAAAAAATAAAATTGTGGGCCATTAAGTTAGAAAGTATTGGAAAGAGGAATTAAACCAATTTTTTTTCAACTTACACACTTCTGTCCCATTTACCAAATAGTTACCTCCCAGTCCACTATGGTAGATTGTGGATTTTATGTATTAGGGATGAGCTGCAAGCCACGGCCCATGTCCGTGTCCATTTTCTACTTTGATATGGACTCGGGTCAGACTAATATATGCAGGTCACAAGCAAATGAAGTAAAATTTATTCTGTTATGATTATGTTAAAAGACAATTTTGTCTTCGAACTAAATGAGATGTTTGAATCTACTAAATTTAAAGGTAGGGAAAATAATTATTTTTTTATTTTTTTGGTCAGAAAATATGGTTTTCATGAAATAATTAAGTTTGTTTTTTCCATTGTTGATTTAAAAATATGAAATTTTTTGTTCTCAAAATGGTTAAACTCATTAGTTGTTAACGATATATCGTGAGTTTATTTTCAAAAAAGGAAAAAAAAGGAAAAATTAGATAATACTATAAATTTTAAATACCTTGATATATTAAATGAAAGGTTGTATACCTGGTAAGAACACAATGTATCAGGCTGGGTGTTCTTAAATGTACCCACGAAATCAGTTTTCACACTCCAGTGTGAGAATACTTTCTTTTTACCCCATTAAATTTTTAAAAAATCTTTCATTTCACCCTAATGGTGGGATGGATTTACCAAAACAATGTAAAGACAATAAAGTTTTGTCGCTAAAAGTAAAAATATTAAATAATATTAAATTTTTCATTAATATAAGACATAATAAACAAAATTTACATTGTTCTTAATAAATTTCATTACAAATTTCGTCTAAATAGTACATCTGAAGACACAAAATATTAATTATGATAAATACAGTTTTAGCAATTATATGATATTTCATATAATCTTTTATTATTCATTGCTCTTAAATAGTTATTATTCATATTTTAAATTTGTTTACAAATTTTATTTTTATTAAATAAGTACATATGAGTCCTAATTCACTGCATCAAAAATATTAAAAGATCAAAAGCTCTATTCCATATATATATATATATATATAGTAGTATGTTTGATATACAAAAGAAATTTGAAATATTTACTTTGTTTCCATTTAAATTTAGATCATCCTTTAATTTTTAAGTATTTTGAAAAAAATTATTAGTTATTTTCAACACAATTATTAATAAAACAAAATTAAATTAATTCTTTTTATAATATGAAAATTTAAACATTAATTATAATTAAAGAAAAGCCTAGAAAAGCCCTTAAGCTATTTTTTTTTCTTTATTAACTTTTTTTATACATACGTAAATTATCTCTCTCTGTCTCTCTCTAAAACATACATGTGAGCGATGTGGAGCAATAATTTATGTTATATTGTAAAGATTCGGTGAAGTCGTTGAAGTTAACTAATTAATTAACAAAAGTAATAATTAAGTCTTATACTATATAAATATGTCTTAATTCGCTACATCAAAAATATTAGAAGATCAATTTTATTTTTATCAAAAATATTATAAGAAAGACGATGGAGAAAAAAAAACTAAAGGAAAAAAAAGTGAATAGTGATGAATTTTTTCGGGTATTCTTAAATGCATCCACAAAATCCGTCTTCTCACTCCGAGTGTTTCTTAAATGATTTTTAACAACTTAAAAATACTTTCTTCTTTCTTTTTTAAAAATGTTATTTTTCGTGAAAAAGGGAAATATGAATTGGAAAAATAAAATAGTTTTCATAAAAGTAAATCATTTATTAAAATATTATGTTACTTTTGATTTCTAAGATCTTTAATTTTTTGGAGACTCAAGAAAACAATTTCCTTGCAAAATATTAAAAGGATATAGATTTTCTCACCAAATTATTTCCTTTTTCAATATTTTTTTACGAGTAATTTTAAGAATTTAAATATTGAAACAATAAAAGCACAATATTACATAAATACATATATATATATATTATTTATGACATATTAGGTACATGTTAAGACATTTTTTTTTAACTTTAACATTGTGTAACTTAACGTGAGTTTTAATGAGCTCTACATACATGCAAAAATAAAAAGATTGAATAAATTAAAAAAAAAAATCATTAAAAACATTATCCTGCCTGAACAAGTAAAAATAAAAGTACAATACTTAATATAAAAGTGTGAGGATATTGATCATAAGTTTACATTTATGAGATATATGTAATTAAGTGAAAATAGTAGATATTTGTTTGTTGAAAAGAATGAAAATTTTTAATTAATTTTTAAAATTTTAAGTGGGTAAGAAGACAAATTAGTGGCGATTTTTTCAAAGTAGAAAAAGCGGGGTGAGAAGAAAGGGTTTTACGCTATATTTTAGATTAAGATTAACGTAACTTTAACTTTTGGTGGGGTGAGAATACGGATTACGTGGGTGCATTTAAGAACACCCATTAGGCTTCTTTAGAGTGATATCATTGGATTCTACTATTCTAGAATAGAGTTCGAGAAAATCATGACTTTTTTTCAAATTGGATGCTAAAATTATGGCATTAATTTCTATTAAAAATGAGTATTTACTACAGATAAAAAATTAAAAATTACTGAATAAATATGATTATATGAGCCTTCTATTTTTTTAAATTAATGGTCTAGATTACTACTCTAGAATCATTTCCGTCACTCCAAAATCGTTTTTCATAATATTCAAAATAAGTCGTTGTATTTGTTTTGGAACGTGTAACCCTACTACTTAAAGCAATTTTACTAATATCAAATATTTCAATTTTAAAGCATGACGTACCACTATTCGGTGCACTAATTACCTTAGTAAAACCAAAAGCGCTTTGGCTATAGCATTTCATTTTAAAAAAAATTTGTGCATATGTTGTGATTATTAGATTTACGTTTAAAATCTAAAATTTTACCCCCTTTCCATCAATTATATTAAAAAAAATTCACATAAATGATAATCTACTATGCTATTAACTGAAGCCAGAGTATGGTATTTAATTTGTTGAAAAGATCAAATGCTCATATAAATAAAGTAAAATAATAACATTTTTTTTATAGAAAAAAAAAGGTTGTGACAAGAAACTGAGATTAATGGGGAGTTTTACCTTTAATGAAAGTGATTCGATTAGTTATTGGGTAATATTTTCAAAATTAGAATACTAAATATTTATTGTTTAATATTTATGTTATCAAATGACACGACATTACACAACCTGTAAAATTTTATTAAAAGAAAACTCTGGAAAAAATTATACTAGAACCAAGATAAATGAAGAGCTAACCTTATTAAAAAAACAAGGGGATACAAATTCATAAAAGCTTGATTGAATAAACCTAGCTGTATTAAACATTTAAAATCTTTTACGGATCTAACGAATTAGGCGAATTGGTTTAAGACGAATATTTAATAGTTTTATTATTATTTCGTATAAAACAGGTGAATTTAAATATCACCCCGAAATGTATAATTTTATGTTGATTGATGTTTTATCGAGTAAAGTGTGATTCTATGTAAGTATTAGACATTATTACACAATACACATTGCTAAACATACATGATGTATGAATTAAAGGTATTTTAGGTTTCGGTCGGGATAAAAACTAAAGTACCCCAAACTAAAACCAAATGTAAAAATTTGGTTTCGATTTGTAAATCTTCTAAACCAAAACTTGAACAAAACTTTTCGGTTCAGTTTTATTTGATTTTGTTCTTCTTCTTTTTTTTCATTCTAAATCAATTTAACATAACAATGAAATAATAATAGTAATGTAATATTAGTTCAGATTCAAATCAAAGTCATAGTTTTCTAGAAATAAGGAGCAACATATAGACACCATTTTCTTTATTTGGTTACTATTTTATTTGTACATTACAAGAATAAAACATATTAAATAAAATGATGAATTACTTTACCATCATCTATGTGATAAAAAATTAGCATCATGTAATTAATTCAATAATAAGGGTACACATTAATGACTTTTTTTTAAGAGGATTACAACATATAATTAATAAGAAACATATTTTTATAAAAGTCCCTATTTTTTATCGTAATATATACTTAACGTGTACCCTTAGAATATATATTAAACTATTTCATTTTCTTATACATAATTCGGTTGGATTCAATTTTAGACTAACTAGGTCCGAATCCGAATCCGAAAACCAAACTATTCAGTTTTAGTTTCAATTTTTTTTTGTTATAAATCAATCCGAATCGGTTCAATCCATTCAGTTGAGTACCAGATTAGTCTTGACACCCCTACTACGAAGAGTTAGAATCACCCTGTCAAATAATTATTGTTAAGAGGTACTATTGACACACAATGTTTCACTCTCTAACCCTCCTTCTAAAAAAAAGGTTAATTATTTTATTAACACACACTACTTTTTTTTTTGAATTAATGGTTAAAACATCAAAATCAAATTAATAATAATTAATAACTCTAAATCATTTAAACCTAAATTAATTATTAATTAAAAACTTTTTTCTTTTTCATCATCGTCAGCATCATCATTTATCTCCACAGTTGCCGTTGCTAACGCCGCCATCCAAATCATCATTATTTTTCTAAATAAAGTAAAATATTTATATTTTTATTATTCTTTTATTTTTTTACGTTTTATTTCATTTATAAATACTTAGGGGGTGTATTCAATTCAGATTTTAAAAGATTCTAATTGACTTTTTAAAATTCGTGGATTCTGTTAAGTCTATGGAATGTTTCAAATCCTTATAGAGTTTGACATATTTTAATGCATGGATTCTTTTGGATTTATGCAGATTTTAATAAGTCCATGGATTTCTGCAGATTTCAACAAGTCCATGAATTTCTACAGATTTTAATAAGTTTATTAAAAAAATAAAAAATAAAAAGACAAAAGACAAAAGACAAAAGACAAATAATAAAATTAATTAATTAAGAATTTAAAGTAACATTATCAAAAATGTAAAGACAATTAACGAAATACATTATAAAAATTCATACTGCACCTACAAAATTAGACTTCTCACCCCCACATGAATTGTTTTTAAAAATTTGAACGATAATTAGCGGTCTAACCATTTGAAATTATGTTAATGCGTAATAACCACATTAGTAAAAGATAGAATAAAGACTTTATAGGGATGAAGAAAAAATTATAATGCATTCATCACATAATAAGAAATTTGGATTTTGAGAGAGAGGGGAAGGGGGAAGGGGGGAGAGAGAGAATGTTGAGTAAAGTTCTTAAATGAATTAGAAATCTATCTGAAATCTCTGGGTAAGTGAGAAGATTTCAAGATGGATTTTTATGTATAAAAAAGGCTTTACAATCCACCAAAATCCACCACTAATTAAAATCCTACTAAGTCATTAGACTTTTGAATACCATAAAATTTAGACGGATTTTTTAAAATCTTAATTAAATACCTCAAGATTTTGAAAGACTTTTTAAAATTTCAATTGAATATATCATGATTTTAAAAGGCTTTTTAAAATCTTAATTGAATACCCATGAACTTTAAAAATTTATAAAAATCCTATAGATTCTAAATCCAATACACCCCCTTTAATTACAAGCAAATAAAAAAAATAAAAAAGAATAAAGTACGAATAATATTTACTTGGTTTTTAAAATTTGAATGTCGTTTATAGGCTTGAGTAAAGTGAAACTGTTAAGAGTCAAATGGTAGCATTAATAGTATCCCCGTCTTCGAATGTTCTCAGTTTCACCATTTCCGAGAGAGAGGGGTAGACAAAAAGTGAGAAGAAAATTATGTCAATTGGAGCTGTTTTTTCCTCATCCCACTTTCATCGTCAAGGTACTTTTCTCTACTATTTTGCTGCTGCTCCTTCTCTTCTTTGTAATCGCAATGGTAATAATAATGTTGCTAATGTTACTACAACAGGATCATCATCAATAGTAAACCCTAATCGTTCAATTTCAACGAATCCAAGCCAACCAAAACCTCCCAAATCGGCCTCTAATAATCTCGAATATGCTCTGGTCTCGTTCAATCAGATGCTTAAATCTACGTCTATATTCTCCATTTATTCAATTAATAAGTTATTAGGGAGTATTGTCAAAATAGGTCACTACCAGACCGTACTTTCTCTCATTAAACAAGTTCAACTTCACGGTGTTCCGGTTACTGAAGCCACCATAAGCATCGGAATTAACTGTTACTGCCGCTTGAATAGAGTCGATTTTGGGTTCAGTCTATTAGGCAGTGTTTTCAAACTAGGCTATGAACCAACTGTGGTTACCTTCAATACTCTGTTGAAGGGGCTTTTCGCTCAAGATAAACATTCTGAAGCTAAGAAGTTGTTGGTAAAGCTGGTGAGTGAGAAGCAAATAGAACCGAATGCACTTACTTATGGGACTGCGATAAACGGGCTCTGCAAATCAGGGAACACTAAAATTGCTATTGAGTTATTCAGGAATATGGAAACACTTAATTTTGAAGCCGACACGATGGTATACTGCTACAGCATGATTATAGATAGTCTTTGCAAGGATAGAATGATAAATGATGCTATGAATCTTCTGGTTGAAATGACTGAGAAAGGCGTTTCCCCAAATGTTGTCACATATACCTCTTTGATCCACGGCCTCTGCAATTTTGGTCAATGGAAAGAAGTTGCTAGATTGTTAAGGGAAATGGTGGATCAAAATGTCCCTCCTGATGCACATACATTCAATGTAGTGGTGGATGCACTTTGCAAAGAAGGGATGGTAAAAGAAGCAGAAGATGTAATAGAAGTTATGATTCAAAGAGGTGAAGTTCCTACCGTAGTCACGTACAATGCCTTGATGGATGGATATTGTTTGCAAGGTCAAATGGAAGAAGCACGGAAGGTCTTTGATTCCATGGTGAATAGGGGCCTTCAGCCTAGCATTATTTGTTATAACACCTTAATCAACGGATACTGTAAGAAGAGGAGAATTGATGAGGCCATGCATCTCTTTAAGGAAGTATCTCAGAAGGGGCTGAGTCATGATATCATTACCTATAACACCATCTTACATGGGTTGTTTGAAAAAGGTGAATGTGGTGCTGCTCGAGAGCTCTTCAGTGAGATGCTAGCAGGGGGCCAAATTCCCGATTTATGGACTTACTGTATCTTACTAGATGGCTTGTGCAAAAATCGACTAGTTGCAGAGGCATTATCAATGTTTCAAGCAATGAAAAACAGTGAGATATGTTATGATATTGATTGCTACAATATTCTAATTGATGGCACAAGCAAGGATGGAAGTCTTGAAGTCGCCCGTGAACTTTTCAACGAAGTTTTTTCCAAAGGGTTGAAGCCGGATGTTTACACATATAATGGAATGATAGGTGGACTTTGTCGAAAAGGATTGATGGATGAAGCAAAAGAGCTGCTGATGAAAATGGAAGAAAAAGGGTGTTTCCCGAATCATTTCACTTACAATCTCATTGTACAGGGATACCTCAAGAGAAGTGAGAGTGATGAGGCAATCGTTCTTCTAGATAAAATGCTAGCAAGGGGTTTCTCAGCTCTTGCTTCTACCATTTCAATGTTAATTGATCTACTCCCAACAAGAGGACAAGATCCTACTCTACTCAATATGATTCAGAAGCTTGTGCCAAGAAAGTGACAATGTCAATTTTTATTTGAGATGTAACATTTGCAGGTTTTCTTCTTTTCCTTTTTTGATCACCATTGTTTAGCCGAAACAACTTTTGATGGAAATATTGTTCTTTTTAATGAAGATTAAAACTTGATCATGTTGAAGCACCATGGTTCGTTGTCATGTTTGGTGTATATTAAATAATGATCTTTGGTTCTTCTTTTTATATTTCAATTATTATTTATAGTTTTTGCTTACTGGTATTGTATAATGAGGGATGTAGAAGACAATGAAAAGAACTATAAGTGTGTTTTGATACTCAATTCTACGTTAATTTTTATCTCCTGCAAATGACTGGGGTTCTTGCTAAAATTGGGTGGAGGTTTTTATCTTCTCTTGAGTTGCCTGTCTCTAAAGTGTTCAAGGAGGGAATTAATATGAAGAGACAGAGCTCAGTTTTTGTCTGATGTTTTATTGGTCAATGATTTGCTTAGTTTCTCAAGGGCCTCCTCAGTCAGGGATTGTGCTAGTCTTTTCCAGTGTTGCCTAATTGGGTGCGGCCGACCCCGATCGGGGTACATTAGCGACCCAAAACGCCAACTGTAGCGACACCCTATGTTCACATGCACAAACATATGAAAAAGAGACATAGTTTCATATACACAGGCCAATATAGTTACTCTTTCAGAAATATTAAGGTTGTATTGTAATGCATACATATCTGTAATGAAAATGACTTGAGTATGTGTTTCTAAACAAATCCCCACCTGAAATAGCATCGCAACAAGCCTAACCCCACCGCACCATGTACTAGGCTAGGTAACGTACCCCCTTACCCAATGTTTTAAAATTCACGACTCGTATTCGAGGCGTTTTGTTAGAATGAGGCGAGGCGTAAGCCTCAACTTTTTTGTAAAGAAAAAATATAAAAAATTATAAAATAACAAACTAACACAAAGTTCAACAATAATAATTAATAATACTAATAGTTCAACAAAAAATAGAATAAAAACATCAAAGTCATCCCATGATTCATCATCAAACACTTACAAAACAACACAAAACAAATGTTTTCAAATCAAAAGTCATAACAAGTACAAAATAAGTAGCACAACCAAGTTTTCCTAATCAAATTTAAATAGGGAATCATCCATGTCCAACGGTTTGAAAAACTCTTCAAATTCTTCATTTTCATCTTCCCCACCACTAAAAGGATCATCCATAGAGTCGTCGTCGTCATTTGTTAAAAAAAAAAAACAGAGAAACCATTTGTTAAAAAAAAAAAAAAAAAAAAAAAGAGCAATATTAACACTTAAGTCTTAACAAAGTAACCAACTAACCATTTGTTCAAAAAAAAAAAAAAAAAACAGAGCAATAGCCAATAGGTAGATTCAGTACCAGTAAGTCTGTAACTTGGAGGAGAGAGACGATCGGAGGACGGAGGTGAATGGCGTAGGAGGTGATGGAAAGAGAGACAACCGAGTAGAGAGGGATGGAGAGAGAGAGACGACTGGATTAGTGAAGGCAGGAGGGAGAGAGACGATTGGAGGTGAGCATCGTAGGAGGTTCAACGGAGGTGAGCACACAGGGAAGGAGTGAGAGCTGAGCGGCGTGGAAGGTAGAAAGGGATGGATTTGTCATAGGGTATTTTACAACTAATGGTAATAATAGAAAGTTAAAAAGAAAAAAAAAGGTAAAAATACACCTGTTTGCTGACTCGTACGCCTCACCTCAAAGACTCGTAAGTTTCAGCTTTTACCGCTAACTCGTACGACTCGGCTCGCCACTCTTCTGCCTCGCCTTGACTCGCGAGTCGGCTCGTACGAGTTGCTCGTTTTTCAAAACATTGCCCTTACCTATGCTGCATACCAAAAAGTCACACCAACTAGGTCACATTGTTTTTTTCTGTTAAAATATTTAGCTTCGCTCCAAATTTAAACCTCTTTGTCAGATATCATCTGTCACCACTTCTCTCTCTCCCTCTCCCTCTCCCTCTCCCTCTCTCACGCGTGTGCGTGAGAGCATCTCTCAAGGTCATTTGCTTCGTTTTGCGTATCTGTTAGGCGGTGGCGGCTATTATTGTTGATATTTAGAAATAGGAGGCAAAGTTAAATTGGGAGTGTCCCCCGGTTTTTTCTTTGGTTTTAATGCGAAATTTCCCATTTGATTTGATGTCTCGTTTGTTTACCAGTGATGCTGTATTTATCTTTTTCTTGAGCGATTGCTTTGGATGCCCTTAGTGCTGTGAAGGGGTGGACCTAGGAATTTTCACTGGGCGGGGCGGGGGGCTAAATTAGAACACGGTCTGATAGTATACTATTTGTTCTCGTAAAAACATGTCTCGAGTTCGATATTGATAAATAAATTTGTTAAAACTTAACTTCTTGGTGACAGTCACAAATTTAACATGATTTAAACTCTTTCACCATATTTCAGGCTTAGCAGTGGCTAGGAACAGTACCCGGGTTTCCTATCATCTTTTTGTGCACAACAGCTTTCTCTTTCTTAAAGCAGACATGCAGGAGGCCCAATTTATACTTGATTTTTGCATAGTTATGAGGCTGCCACGGGTCAGTTTATTTCTTTAGAGAGGTCATGTATTTCCTTTTGGCCGAATGTGACTGAGACTGTCTGTTCTTCGATTACTTATCTTCTTGGTATTCAGCAAGTTGATTGCCATGAAAAGTACATTGGGGTGCTGGCGGCGGTAGAAAGAAACAAAAAGGGAAGCGTCGAGTACGGCTTTATCGAATATCAGGTTTGGAATCAGATCAAGGGATGGAAAGGTGTCTCTTCTCGATAGGTGGAAAAGAAATTCGTGTAAAGGCTGTCGTACAGGCCATTCCTTCGTATGTGGTTTTTACGCTTTTATGAGCTGCTATAAGATTACTGCTTTTATTTGTACCGACCTTCATCCTGTAGTAGCAGGTTTTTGGTAGTGTTCATCACGTGACAACAAAACATTCCATCGGCTTTCATGGCTTAAGTTGTGTCTCCACAAGTGTAAAGGAGGGCTGGGGTTTTGAAACTTTGAAGATTTTAAACTAGCTTTGCTAGCTAAAATTGGGTGGAGGTTTTATCTTCTCCAGAGTTGCTTGTTAAGTGTTTCATTGGGGAGTATTTTCCACCCTCCTCTTTTCTTGAGGCTTATAGTGGGGGTTCTCCCTCGCTGGTTTAGTGCGGTATCATGTGGGGGTTGTGCACTGCTTGAGCAGGGGTTGCATTGGAGAATTGGTCAGGGTCTTAATATTAGTGTTTTGGGGATAAATGGGTGCCGTGGCCATTATTTTTTTAAGCTTATGTCTTCTAATTGTGAGGAAAGGAATTTGGTGGTTGTGGACTTATTGTCTTCTTCTGGTTAGGTCCGTGGCATGTGGAGGAAGTTGAAAGAATTTTCCTTCCTTCTGAAGCTCAAGAAATTCTTAAGATGCCAATTACCTAGTCTCTCTGATGAGGCATTGGTGTGGCAATTTGACAAGTTGGGTTCATATTCAGTTTGTAGTGGGTATAGAGTCGTGCCAAGCCTGATTAATGGTGGTCTTGAGAGCTCAGGGAGGGGTGTTTGATGGGTGGTGGAAACGCGTGTGGAAATTGGGTGTTCTTAATAAAAATTAAGTTGTTCTGGTGGCGAGTTCTTCATGAGTCCCACCCTGTCAATGTGGCTATTCAACGGCGTATTCCCCATGTTAAACCCGGTTTGTGGTCTTTATTTTGATCATCCGGAGTCAGTCTACCATGGTCTTTGGAATTTTACTGCTGCAGCTGAAATATGTAAGTCCTCTCAGCTTGTGAATTTATTCCATTCCATTGCTATTTTGCTTGCTTGGCTGTGCGGGGCAGCAGGAATAATAGGACTATTCAATTCATGGGGAGTCAGTTAAGCACGATTGAGGTGGGGGTACTGCGAGCTGGATTGGGAGCTATTTGGCGTCTTTTCACTCTGCAAAAGGTGCAGAGGCACTTGTGCATTCCGCTCGTGCGCCCTGGTCCCCTCCAGTAAATGAGTTAAAATTAAATATTGATGATGCAACCTTTGACAATTCGAGCGGGTCTAATTGGTGCGGTTTGTGATGCTCTGTGGTCAGCCCAAGCTTAAATAAGCTCCAAGGACTGAAGCGATCGAATCAGGTTGCTCATGCGTTAGCTCGGACCGCGCGCCCTGCCCTCTCTATTTTGCCCCATATGATTTGTGTGTTAAAAGACATTCTGAACTGGTTTTTTTTTTTTTTTTTTATAAAATCACTAGCCTCCTTAGAGGACTAGTGCCCTGCCATAAATAACCAAAAAGAAACATAGAGGGGGGGATACAATAAGGCCATCCCCGGGACCCCAAAATACAATGAAATGAGCAAAAATTACGAGATGGACTAAAGGACAAGACCGAAAATCTACCAAGCAATTCAAAACAAGAAGATAAATTCAAAACGGATGACTGTAGAATAAACTAAAAATACTTGCAGCAAAGACAGATTCTGCGGAAAGAACCAAGTGGTCGACCGCAAATGAAGAAGGCTATGTTTGCTACATTGGCTGATTGATCCACTAATGCAATCTCTTCTCTTTTCTTCTTGTCCTGCAAATGGACTTGCCATTGATATAGAGGTTGGGAAGAAGAAAGGGAATTAGATTGAGCTTCTTTAGGAGGTTTTCCTGGTGCAGCAGCTTCAACTTCCTTCTTTTCTCTACTTGAAGCTTTCTTCAATTTATTTTTCTTGTTTAAAGAAAGAGTTGTTCCTTTCTTCTGCCTTTGTGCTCTTGTTTGAACAGGAGAGGGAACATACTCTAATCCACCTTTTAAGGTGGAGCCATGGCTAGATATGGAAATATGAGAGTTGCCATGTGGTGGAGAGACAATACCTTCTTCATCATTGTTCTTGGCTATAGCTGCTTCAAATTCTGCATCAGCTCTAGCTTCCCATGATTGGAAAGGTTCATCATCAGCCATATTTTCCCAATTAAGAGCCTCCTGGACATTGAGCACTGGAGGCCTATGGACTGCTATGAATTGGTTGGAGTTTGCAAGTGAGTAAAAGCCACTACAGTCATTAAAATGCTCTTGATTCTCAATATAATTCTCTTCTGAAGAATGATCCCAAGCTTCACCATCACCATCATCATCTAACAAATGCTCACTAAGAGGAGAGTACTTATTATTATGTCTAGATCTAGTGAATTGTTGAGTGTGGGAGTCAGATGTTGATATGCCATAATTGGACTGTGAAGATCTCATAGAGTGTGTTCTGAATTGTGGAAGAGGCCTGCCATCCCAATCATTATCAACAGAGTTAGATAAGGTAACAGATTGGTTGGTGAGGGATCTATTCAAGCAAGGGGAAGGGCTATGTTGAGTGAAAGAAGAATTGCTAGATGGCAGAACTGCTTTGTGGGAATTGGTTTCAGAAGCATTAGTATGTTCTGCAGAATCAGAACTTTGAACGGGATTGGATTGACTGTTATGACTAACAGAAACAAACTTAGAAGGACTATGATCAAGGTTTGTATTGGCATGATTAGTGGGGGGATCAGAGGTGGAAATGATGGGAATAGTGGGAAGAGAAGATTGAACAGAAACAGTTGGCATAAAAGCAACTTTTTTCTGCCTTGAATCAGATTTTGTGGTCTGCTGGAGATTAGCGGGAAGGGCAGTCTTACTGTTTTTGTTGGAAGAAGGAAGTCTGCAATGGTCATTATGGCTTGCTTCTTGCACTTTTTTAAGGCTTCTGCACTCTCCCACAAGATGACCAATAGTATGGCAGTGCAAGCAAAAGCTAGGAACTGATTCATATGAGACAGGAACTTCAAAGCTATATCCTTCTCTTTCCACCAAAAGCCTAGAAGGAAGAGGATGGAGCAGATCTACCTCAACTTGCATTCTAGCAAAGTGACCAAAAACAAAACCCATGGTATGTGGATCAATAGCTTGAGGGATACCCACCAAACTAGCAATACTGATGAGCATTTGAGGATCCCAGTATTCTTGTGTGATTTCATGAAGCTTGATCCAAATCTGTGTGGTAGTTTTTTTCTGGTTGACAGGTTGAAGTCTTTACTCCATAATTGAAGCCTAAAACTTCCAGGAGAGAGGTTCAAATGACCTGTAATCCATGCCTTGTTTTGGTCTGCCTTGCTTTTGAACCTTAAACAGAAAAACCCTTTTCCTATGGGAGTGAGGATGAATTTTTCTGAAGTTTGCCATCGAGAGTTAATTTTGGAATATAAATCAGAAGTTTTTATAGGAGAGGAGCCTTTTGGAAGAGTTAATCTGCCTATGAGATTCAGTTGACAAGCAAGAATTGATTTTTGATACACTTCTTCATTCAACTTAATTGCTGGCAAAGAACCTTTGGAATAAGGAGTTGGTAAAGGTGCAAGGGGTATTGGAGTAGTTAGCTCCGAGTGGTGAAACAAACTAGCAAAGTTGGCTTTGGTTGGAATGGGACTAGAAGTGTGATTGACAGTTGAGCTGTCAAGGTTGGTGACAGCCAAAGTATGTGGGGGAATGTGAGATGTAGAGGTTTGAGTGTAAGTACAAGAGCTGGCAGGCATTGAGCCTTGTGCTGCTGTAGGATTAGAATAAACAGGAGCAGCAGAAACTGTCTGCACAGTGACAGAATCTGTACACTGTGCTGACAGTCCCACTGCCACAGTTTTTTGTCTGCTGGGTAAAGGAGGGAATTGTTGGATATTGAGAGAAGGAATGGTGGGAGGATGTTTAGGAGGCAAATTAGATCCATCTTCAACATAAACAACAGGGATTTGAAGCTGAGAAAGCATTGTATTTTGCTGTGCATTTTGAGAGAAAATTGGTTGCAAACTGCCATTTTTTGAACCCGAATGAGATTGGGAATTTTCTTCAACTGAAGTACTTTTAACAGGACTTGAAGAAGTTGGGAGACAAAGTGTATGAGCTGGAACATGAGGGTCTACCAAAGAAGTACTTGAAAATGTTGTTTTTTGAGGTAAAAGTTCAGTTTCAACAGGTGAAAAAGTGGTCTGTGCTTCAGAGGCACCTGGAACTGTGTTGTTTGACCTTGAACTGCTATTTGAGACTTGTGGGAAGGGAAGAACTACTGCTTCTGCCATGGGGATGCAGGTTGAGATGTTTTCTGCATTTTTCTGCAGAAAATCTACAAAAACTACCTGTTTACCATCTGATTTGCTCAAAACTGCTGTGTAGGGCATTAAATCCCTTGAAATATCATTGGGTGAGTGTTGTAAGTGGCTTTTCTGCCTATTGCCTTGGCTGTCCATCTCTTTAGAACTCTGAATGTGTGCACTGTTCTGCAAGTTAACTGCAGAATGCACAGGCAGAATAGTCTGCAATGGGAGAGACTGATTCTGTGGGAAGGTGGGGTAGAAAGGAGATTGTGTGGGACTGCTAGGACCATTAATCATGGCAGAAAACATCTGTTGAATGATTTGTTGTTGTGTGGTTTGTTGTTCAGCTATTTTGTGCAGAAAAATAGCTAAATTTGCATTGTTGGACTGTTGGAAGCTGATTTAATATGGATGGTTTTCTGGTGAGCCATGATGGTTTAGTGGTGGTTGGTGGTGGATTTGGGGTGGAGCATTGGTGGTGAGATTAGTGGAGATGGAGGTTGTTGGAGGGGGAATGGTGGCCGGAAACACCAAAGAACTTGTTGGAAACATCATAAGATTAAAATAAAATAAATTGAGAGGAGAGAGGTTGGAGAGAATTTTTTTTTACTTTCTCTCTCTAGAAATTTCATTGTTAACTTAAGAAAAATTTTTCTGAACTGGTTTATTTCCCTTTGTTGTTCTGAGTTTGAGGTGCAGTTTCTCCTCTGTTTTTCTAGGTTTCAAGAAAAAAAATAAAACAAAATTCGATACAAATGGTTAGATCAAAGTTCTGCCCCAAGGGTTTTCTGTTTCAAATAATAAAGCTACCCCCAAATAAAACGTAAATTAATATTTCCTTCACAAAGCATAATATAAATTAATCTTTCTATCTATATCTATATCCAGGGAAAAGAGAAGCACCAAGTTTGAGGACCCTTACACAGATTGGGGCATTTGAGGGGTTTAACATGGATGAGGGATTTTAGAAAACTTAGTGGAGTTGATCTCTAATTTTATTAAAAAAAATTAAACTAGAAAGTGGGTTAACTAAAAAAATTGAATATATTACGCATATGTATATATATCTCAACTTTTAAGTTAACCATCTAGAAGTCGCTCACAATCACAACGTTGCTTCACAATTTTTGTCACATCATTTTTATGGTTATTATGTGTGTTTGTATTGGAAATGTGTGTGTTGTTTTTTTAATTTTTTTTAACTCATTATTTATATATGCTATGTGGGACCTTGTTTTTTTCTAATTTTGATTGCATTAGAGATGCTTAGTGCTTGTTTGGTTTAAAGTTTTGTTTGTTTCCGGAATCTTAAATCAATAAAAATTAATACTAAAAGTTTCTTATAGTTAATACCAAAAGGTCCAATAATAAATTGACGAGGTTTAAATTTTTTATATGAAATTATCATTACAGATTTTATCAACAAACAAAATTTCAAATTGAACGAACCCAAAAATGGGTCCCAGTTTTGAGAATGAAATGGATATATTAAATTCCTAAAATGCTTTTCTCTTGACGTTTAGAATACTTTATCAATGTTTGGTTTAGGCATAAATTCTTCTTTTGTGGAACATTGAATTGGCTCTTTATATTTGGTTCAAACGAAAATATGACTGAAATACATGTAAATTATTAAATTGTTCTTCATTTCATAAAATTAAAAGACAAGTCTTAACAATATTACAAAGGTAAAATTTAAGTTTTTATTGTATAGAAACTAATGAAAGCCATTGTATGTATTTAATAATAAAAAGACAAAATAATAATAAAAGGAAACGGGAAAGGTTTAATAACAAATTTTATTTTCTTTTAAAAAGAATATAAATGAAAAAAGAAAGTTGTCTCGTTAAATAAAAGGGATATTTTGCTATCAAGAGGAAATCTTATAAAAAAATCGGAAGTCTTAAGGAAAGGAATGTAGCATTCTTTGAATAATGCGTTCTTAACTGAAAACCCAAATCAAACATCAGAAGTCTTATGGAATGAAATATAACATTCTAAGAATGATTTAAAACTCGGATCAAACGTGCCTTTATAGCCTATATTATATTGTTTGTTAGTTTATTTATTTATGCATATATGCATCTCATTATTTAATTCAGATATATAGTTAATATGTTCTTACCTTTTCTTGTTCGATTCTTGGTGGTTTGAATACTAATCTTCTTTATATATATATATATATATATTTATTGCAGTTAGAGGTGTGACCATTAGAATTTGATCTCTTGGAGTTAGATATAACTAATTTTAATGAAGTATTTTTGTAATTAATTAAGGACCTTATATAATCTTTACAAGTGTAAGGATTTAAATCTTATAACTCATGTTACTATTACATTTTTTGATTTAAATATGAATAGTATTAATGTATCATACGAAAATTTTGATTTTAAATAAAAATTAAATTTTTGGACAATGTTTAGTGTAACTTCTAGACTTGTTGGTGAATTTAAATTTCTGGATGGTGCCTCGTTTATAACTCAATCTTTCGTAATAAATTTTTTATGATCTTGAATTTGGTGAAAATGACTATGAGATATAGTGCGGCCATGGAGAGTAAAGAAAGAGGAGATTTTATGAGACGCGAGAAAAGAAGAAGAAGACGACATCTACTTTATTACATTTGGTCTTTTAACTTTTTTCTTAATATACTTTGTTATTTATGTAAAATAAAAATTCTTTAAAAAGTCCTTACATATTGAACTATATTTAATTATTCATGATATGGGATATTAAAAAAATAGGGTTTATATAAAAAAAATATGCAAAAAATCCAGGGAATAATATTTTTTTTAAATTAAGGGGCTATATTTGACCAAATTCTAAAAAGATTGCAAAGTTAACTTTGCATTAAATTTTTAAATTGTATTTTTTTAGAAAATCATGCAAAATCAAGTTTGCACTACATGTTTTTTTTAGCATATTATTATAAATAAGTTTTTGATTGAGAGTGCTTTAAAATAATTTTAACAAATCACGTATTTAAAATCTATTTATTAATAAAATGCACATAATAATATTTTCGAAGTTATGCAAAGTTAAATTTGCACTCTTTATTTTATAAAATATTATTATGTATTTGTGTTTATTTAACGTTGTTTTAAAGTTTTATGAATAAAATATAAGAATATACTTGTTAAAAAATACAAGCACGTCATCCAAAACAAATTTATACTGAATTTGTTCAATTGCAAAGTTAAGTTTGCACAAAACACAATTTTGTGCAAAGTTAAGTTTGCATTCAACACAATTTAGTACAAAGTAAAGTTTGCACTCGGTCAAAACCATTATTTTAAAATATAATTGATAATCAAGTCATTATCTTAGAATGATAATAATATTTAGACCCTTATTTCTAAAAAATATTATTCATAGGTTTTTTTGCAAAAAACATTATCACGCAATCACTTTTACCTTATGTCCCGTTCATGGTAAGATTTATGTCCGATTAAAATTTACTATTTTAAATTAATAGCCTTATAATACAGTAGTAGTATTGACTACAATACAGATTAGGGGTGTTTCGGTTTCGGTCGGGATAGAAATTAGGATACCCCAAACCCTCCCCAAACTTTATAATTCGATTTCGGTTTTTGTACCTATGAAACCCAAACCCTCCCCAAATTATTCGGGTTCAGTTCGGTCTCATTCGGTTTTTTTTTTTTATTGTTAAAACTTTAGTTCAAAATTGCACTAAAAATATAAATTTACTCAAAAGGCGCTACAAAAAAATTATATAATGTATTTATTTTAATAATTAGCTTAAGTAATTATTTGTAAATGTAAATAATCGATAGGGTTGAGTCATTTATATAATGTAAATGTTGTAAGAAAATTTTTTTTTTTTTTTTTTCAACGTATTGTAAGACAACTTAAGTAATTACATTAAGTTAGCAAATTTTTTTTTTTAAAGATTTGATTTTTTCGGTCCAATTCGGGGACCCCGAATCCCTAACCCATACCGACCCAAATCAATCGGTTTCGGTTTTTGATTTTGGTTTTTTTTTCGATTTGGAAAATTTCGGATCGCAACGAATCGGTTCGATTTGTTCGGTTTTCAGATTTCTAACACCACCACTAGATATCACACATCGTCTTTAGCATCGACAAGCGTCAGATTGGGGGTGGGGTGTTACGCCAAGACTGATAGTGGTCCACTGGTGGGTAACTAATGACCTATGAAACATAGACTCGACACGAGACACGTGCTTCGACACGACACATGACACGTGACACGCATTTTTTTCAAAATGTAGGACACGACACGTGGAGGGGACACATTCTTATTTATTTAATTAATTAATTATATATGTAATAAACATTGTAAATATTTCAGAATTTAATGAAATGAAACTAGATTGCATTAATAACCCAAATACTAAAAACATGATCATTAAATTATTCCATAATTAAAGCATCAAAAAGCATATATAGACTAAATTGTTCCATAGAATGATAGAAAACAAAAAGAAAATATAAAAAGTGGCTTAGTTGCCTCATCCTCAATTGATATCGTAATGAAGAAACACTAGGAGGAGTAGCCATCTAAATTAATTATCAAGTATTAGAGACTATAATTAAATTCAAATGTAGGAGAGTGTCAAGCCCGACACGTGGCCTCCAAGAGAGTGTCCGTGCTTCATAGCTAATGACAAAAGAGTCTGAGCAGTATGAAAACCAGAAGAAGGGGAGCAGAAACGGTTGAACACTATTGAGGATTCACATAGTACACCGACTATAATTATAAATAAACCAACAATTCATAATTTACCTAGGACAGCAGTACACTGATAATAATTATAACAAACCAACAATCGTATTCAATAACTCGTAGCTCCAAAATAGCACCACCACTACAACAGACTGCGCTCTGTATATTATTTGAAGTTTGAACCTGCAAATTCGCACCGCAACATCCAGACCCCTTGAGCACTGCCATTCTCCCTCTGCATAGACTAACCAAATTTAAAACAAACGAAATTGTTATTACAGATTAAAGGCATCAATGACACCAATAATAATCATCATCATCAAACAAAATTGTTCCTTTGCTAGGAATTGCGATGTGTCGAAGAAGTTCATACAACTAGACAAGGTCTGGAACTCAAATTTATATTTTATGCTAAATGAATGGAAGATAAACTAGGTATCTGGTTAGTTGAAACTCCAAAGACATAGGGGAGGAGCGTTCAGAACAACCTAAATATATACACGGTAATTGACGACCCAAAACACATGCGCAGTATATCAGTATTATGGCATGGTTCAAGTATCGGTTTTATCTACTAGGTCCATCTTATTGACCTCATTTTTCAGAATTTATCTATATTCTTTCCTAATTTTTTTGGCCTTCTAAACATTATATCGTTAAAGGAAGTTGAAAATTGCATGGTCCGAGTCTGCGCCCCGACACCAATCCATCATTTTACACACAAGAAGGTTCGGAGTAAGTCATTACTACTACACCAATAGAAGGTTGGTATGGGCAATGATAGCATGTGAGGTGCAACTAACGGACACATTCATAAACGTCTATTATTTCCAAATTTTTGATAAGAGTTTATAACAAAGCTTCTTGGGAAAATAGGCCTAGCTCACCAGCTAACAAAGTTTTAAGACGCCCTTCATCATCTGAAAAAGGTGGTTAATTTTCCTTTGTACAAAGGGAATGGGCTTGGGGTAAATACTGAATCAACTAGGCTCTGCTTTGAACACCCCCAGACAACAACTTTAATCCAAACTCAGTCCATTCACAGTGCTTCAATGTCTCTCCAAGTACATTAAGGTAAAAATCGATGTTCTTTGCTGTAGCCTCTAGAAGAATGCCAGAAGTCTTAATTTGTTTGTTCAGGTTTTGGTACTCAATGTACTATTGTAGTAGTTGATGATCCACCTATCTCTACTGTATTCCTACGCCCACCCTCGTTCTCTCTTCTTCCCCTTAATTTCCTTTCTTTCTTCTCACCACCTTTGTTCCCTTTCTTTCTTCTCCTGTAGCATACCCAGTTTTGTGCTTATCGGTTTTATGCTCTCAATTTGCACATTACAGAACTGGTGGTTACATTTTTAGGCCCATGAATGGCAAATTTTGGCCAAAGAATTGATGGCCAAAACAAAAGAGATTTGTGATTGAAGTGAACAAGAAATCACAATAGTAACAATCGAACTTACAAAGATAAAACATAAATCATTCTTCAATCGGAAGAAGCATATGTCTTCTACAAAGACAAATTATAGAATACAATAACAATGTGTCCAATTCCACTAATTCAATTTCCATCGTTAATGTAGCAAATTGACTTCAAACTTTGAACGAAGATGACCCCCTGTTCCACTCTCAAGAAACATTTCAACTAACCCCATTATAAACTTTCAATCAATATCAATAATCTGAAAAGCGCAAGGCGGGGAGGCGGCGGGCCGAGACAGTGCGAAACAGCATGTGCGCTAGGCAGGTGCTAGGCGGCTAGGCCTTACACAGTGGAGTATTTATTTTCTCAAATAAAATATTATAAGAAATACTTCTTAAAAAAGTACAAGAGTTCACTAACTAACCTCCTGCGACAAAAAATAATTTGCGAAGCAAAAGAAGACCTTCTAGATAGCAGGTAGGCTCGTATATTCATAGGAAACAGAAAAATAAAAATAAAAGATGGAATATAACAAATATTCCCTCCGTCCCAATTTAATTGTCCACTATTCCATTTATAGCTGTTCCAAAATAATTGTCCACTTTCTACATTTAGCAGGTCATTAATTACAACAATTTTTTTATTTCTAATATTACCCTTTAAGCTCCCCCACTTTCTTTATTTTGGGTTCTGCCACCTTTTTTTTATTAGAAGAAATGTAAAGAACATTTTTGGAAATAAATATTTTCTCGTAATTATTATGTTCCCTCAATTTTTAGTTTTTCAAAGTGTGACGGAGGGAGTAATTAAAAGAAGACAAACTCACAAGTTGGGGCTGATCCAGTGATCCTTTGATTGAAAATTATTCAGAGTATACTTATAGGAAATAGAAGAATAAAACATGGAAGATAACAAATAATTAAAAGAAGACAAACTCCCAAGTTGGGGCCGATCCAGTGTTCCTTTGATTGAAAATGAGTATATTCATAGGAAATAGAAAAATAAAAATAAAAGATGGAATATAACAAATAATTAAAAGAAGACAAACTCACAAGTTGGGGCTGATCCGGTGTTCCTTTGATTGAAAATTATTCAGAGGGCCAAGGCAACGCGGGTAAGGAAAAATTATTCAGAGGGACAAGGCAACGCGAGTAAGGAAAAAAAAAATATTGAAGAGGAAGTAGTTCTCTTTCACCATCTGATTCATAAAGGAGTTTCACCTCGTTGGTTAGGGGATTATAACTAATGATGATGACAGCAATCGAAATGAAAATTTCTTCAGAAGTTGGATGCAAAGCATAACGCCGGTAGGTTGAGGCGAGCCACTGTTCCTTTGGCATTCTATGTCGGACCAAATTATCAATGTTGATGGTATCGATGGTGCGCTTTAAAATCCATTTACCAGCTTTGTTTTCTTCCTCGAGCGTCCAAATGAGAATGGAAGAAGATCTATCAGCATGATTTAAGTAATAAAAACACCCTTTCGACACTCCCACAAATCCCGGATGTACTTCATGTAATAGTCGATCTTGATCCATCCCGGGTAGCTCAAAAACTGCACCCTTTATAGCCCCATTTGGGGCATTGAGGTGGAAACGCAAGAGGTATCCTCTGTAAGATAACATGTATAAGAACCCCTTTAAGTAAATAGGGTGCCTAACCAAGTGGCCATAAACAATGGGGATAAGTGGCACCTTGAGGGTGCTAACCCCCCACTCTCCTGTATCAGAAGAGAAAACATCAAACTCCACTGGTTTGTTTTCAGAACAATCAACTGTCGGTCTTTCCAGTCGTAAGATTTTATAATTAGGGGATTCAAGTGGATCAAAGGCGAGGAAGGCCATCCTTATCTCGGTATGGGCAGTCTTTACAGGAATCCTAATGCACTGTTTTGTCGCGGGGTTGAGGACATAGTAGCGGTTAATTTTCAACGGGACGTGGAACTGTTGTGGATCGACTAGTAGTATTAGACCGTTGCAGCAATCCTGAACATGATTCGCAGTGGTGGGGTTTACGAATGGGACTAGAGCCCGATATGTGTCCATAAAATTAACAGCAGAAGAGGAATAATCTGTAGTGGTGGTGGTAGTAGTAGTAGTACTACTTGCATAATCCATAAGGAATTTGCGACGGTTCCATAATGCGAGAGGGGGGGACATCTTAGGATAGTACTCGTAGAATAAACCAGAGACGGATGCAAGGATCTTTGGAACACAAACATTCGAAACCAAAGAGTTGGATGATTTGGAGACGCACTTGAACCGGAGGAGAGGTTTCTCGGGTAATTTACAGAGTATATCCACTTGCAGATCTTCCGTCAATTTGGACCAACCTGGCTCTGGCCACTCTACAACTATCTCTGCTGCGTCCATTATAATTACAATGATCCGGGAGGAGATGGAAAACAGCAAAAAAAACTCCCTTCCCCTTCAAGAACAATAAGAAACCCCTTATTATTATTACTATCAAAATATTGAATTCAAAATAAACTTGAAATTAAATTAAAGAAAACAGTAGATATAGTTACAAAGGAAGACGCCAGATCTCTGTGTATGTACAAACAAAGGGGAAAAAAAAAAAGAATTCCCAAGAGCACAATAGGAGGAGGAGGAGGAGGGAGTAAAAAAAAAATAATCCCCAATCAACCACAACCATATTCAAGCTTCAGAACACCCGGATCAAAAGAAACGGAACGAGGGCCAACAGATCATATATTATATTTATATATTTATATATATATATATATAAATAAATATAAATATTTGAGCAATAAATTTAAAAAAAAAAAATGAAAGATTGAAGCTTGTTAATACAAAAGTACCTTGGCTTATTAAATTCTCTGATGGACAGTGATGGTCTCTCCCCAAAATAGTTGCAGGTGCAAAAGCGGCGATGAAGACCTCAGATCTACGACTTTTTTTTCGAGCTATGATTCTTTTAAAACTTATTTCGTTAAATAGGGAACTTTTGAAATTAATTGAGAAAATAGGGGTGTTTTAAAATTGAGGTTTGAAGTGTCGTTTTTTTCTTTAAAATTGCAATTCATAATAGCGGTTTTACCGAGAAAAAAAATTGCAGTAAAAACGCGACCAGATACTACGTTTTTACCTCTAAAAACGCTGATCTGAACATTAATTTTACTCTTAAAATTGATATCACAAACCGCGTTTTTAATGCAGGTCTTTTTTTAGAAATCACAATTGCTTTTTGCGTTTTTTAGTTTACTTAATTTCCACCAAACCCTGCGCTACTCATAATATTTCAATGCGCCATCTTCCTCTTTATTTTTCCTTGCTCTTCATCTTCTTCTGTTTCTTGTTGCTTTTCTTCTTTCTTCTTGCCCTTCTTCTTCTAAATTCCTTATATAATTTTTATTGTATCGTATATTACTTCATATTTATACTTGTTCTTGCTCTTTTTACTTTTCTTCCCCTTCTTTTCTCCATCTTTTTCACAATTTAAAATACGAAAAAAAAGTTTAAAAAGAATCATAGTTTGAAAAAAAAGTCCAGATCTACTTTTAGTTTTTTTTTTTTTTTTTTAGTTTTCCGGGGTATCCACCGCTGGACAGCGGAGAGTAATCATTTCGCTGATTATAGGCACCTCGAAGAGCGGAGACTAATATTTTCACTGATTGTAGGCATCTTGAAGGCTGGAACAGTTGGCCTAGAGATTTAAGACTACACCATGCCCAAAGCGAAAATCGAACCCCGACACTTAATTAAAAAAAGAGGAACTCTTACCGTTCTACCGCATCCCTAGTTTAGCCTCCAAACTACGTGCAGCAAAGTAGGATGTACCTTCCCTATCTAAAAAAAATATTGAAAAATAAAATAAAATCATTATCACATTCACAAACATAATTATAATCGTATCTAATATCTAATCTTAATAATTATTGCGCGACGTGTCTTTTCCGGTTTCCCCTTTTTTATTTGGGCCTCTTTGTTTTTAGTCCAGAATATTTGAGTTGTTTGTATTTAAACCAATACATTTGACAAATTAGTTTTTAGTCCAAATCTATGGATGATTACATTTTTTTCTTGTTTTTTAATGTTTTTAATGCATTTTAAAAATAATTTTGTATTCCCAATGATACCCTTTTTAATTCAAATTTATTATCTAACTAATTTTTAGGTCTGCCAAAATTTAGGAATTTTTTTTAGGGAATTTAAATGATTTTTGAATTCAAATTTACGTAATATATATAATTTCAATTTTATATATAACTTATCTATACATATATATATTAGATCACATTGTATAAAAAAGACAAACATATTTCGAGTAATACAAAAGTATATTATGTAGGTAGCATAAATGCACTTTATAATATGCCTGGCAACGTTTGTTATAAGATATTATGACTTTGACGAGATAATAAAAGTTACAAATATTATATTCAATCATATTAAAAAAGTACATGCTTGATATATCTATGGGTATTAATTTAGCAAGATTTGTAGGCATAAATGAGGTAATTAGAACATTTATGGCAATATAAATAGAACATAAACAATCGAACAACAAAGTTCGTTCAAGTATACGCCTTGCTACTTTTTCTTTTTCTTTTTTAAAACAATTAAAAATAATACTAAAAGATATATTGAGTTTTTTTACATATGCATACAACTAAATAGCTGACCATCAAAAAAAGTGAACATGAATATTGGATATACATACAAAGATTGCATGTATACAAGGCAAATAAACATTGGACCATGTTCTAATTTTCAAATTCATAGACATCCAATTAAACTCGTATTGTATATATCTAAATCGAAACTTTAGATATTGAAATAAATTAAAGAAGTCATATATTGATTACCATTAATTTATATAGTAACAATCCCGCCGTAATTAAAAGGATAACACTTGACATTAAGACTTGGAGTGTTAGTTACCTACCTTAATCTAGTTAAAATGGGTTTAATATAAATAATAAATCACATAACACGTGTCAATCAACCAGTCGATACTCATATAGATGATGATAATATAAAATGGAAGCATAACACATATGTACATAACCAACAGATATACAAGACCATATCAACATGAGGCTACCTGAGGCTTGCCATACAAACATGTGTATAACAAAAATAAGTCCGTATCAGAGCAATCTACGCCATCTTCGAACCCGTCGTCTCTTTAACCTCATTCGTCTCTTGTGTACCTGAATTTGTTTAATAAAAACTGATGGTGTCAAAATCTAGAAATAGATAATTAACCAATCAATAAACGAATATCGGTGAATAAAAAATAAATGCGGCGCAATGATGAACACATGACTTTTTTTAAGGTAAGTTCCCCCGGTAGCGCTTATGCTATTCCAGTGATACGTCCTCCTTTTGTGTGTGCTTGTTTTGTATTAGCTCAAAGGCGATAAATTTGGAAGATAATACAAGCTACCAACTTCTTTCTCTCCATAATTTCCTTAATTCTATTTATAAGTATAGAATTATGATTACAAATATTTCAACAGAATAAATAATAAACTGTGTAGGAGAAAGAGTATATAAGGGTTGGTATTTTTTTGGAGTATGAAAATAGATAGTATAAGACCCTTCTATTTTTTGGGATATGAAAAT
This sequence comes from Lonicera japonica, assembly GCA_021464415.1. Lineage (NCBI taxonomy): Eukaryota > Viridiplantae > Streptophyta > Magnoliopsida > Dipsacales > Caprifoliaceae > Lonicera > Lonicera japonica. Next base: position 45,764,823 of record CM038465.1, on the reverse strand, counting down.
AGAGAGTATAAGACCCTTCTATTTCTGGGGGGTATGAAAAGAGAGAGTATATGACTCCTCTATTTCTTCTCGAATTGGCTTGTATTTATATTGTCAATGGCTTTATATCTCTTGAAAGAGATAGATGGATCTTAAGAGAGAAAGAATATATGTTTTTGTTGTGTGAATGGTGGGAGGTATTTATAAGTAAATGGAGAATGGCAAAAATGTAAATTTGGTAAAATGAAGGGCAAAAAGGTAATTTTTTGTGGAGGTAAGTGAGGTAGGTGAGATGTGGTAGGTGAGGTGTGGTAGGTATGGGGGTAAAAATGAGATTTTATCGGGGGTAAAAAATGAGATTTTACCGGGGGTAAAAAATGTTGAATTACCTTTGTAGGCCAATGATAAAATTAGTATTTAACCCCATCAAAAACGAGGTGAGATCACAACTCGGTAAGGGGGATAATAGGGGATAATACATGTAAACATAACTTGCAGTTTAATAACAAATCATACTTTAACTAGTAATTCAATTTAAAACCATCATCTTATAAAGTAATGCATGTTTATGCATATGCAGGTTACCTTCCTTGTGTCAACCATTATACCACATCACCAAGTGATACCAAAGCCGATCCGAATCAGAATAATAATAACAATGGACCTGGCTGCCCTTAAGAGATACCGAAGCCAAACTGAATCATAATAATAATAACAATGGGCCTAACCGCCTTCAAGAGAACAAGTATCATGATCTCCCATAATAATAATAACAATGGGCGCCAAAAAATTTAAATCTCCCATAGGGTGAGTTCTAAGAAAAATCAATGGAATAGTAAATGAAAAGTGATAATGAAGGCAAGAATTGTTGTTTATCATGTAGGTTCCTCAGATAGCTTTGATGATAAGGCGATCAACAAAGAGAATATTACAAGCTACCAGCTCTCTCTTTCCTTCTTTAATACAATTATTCTAGAATTCAAAACTCTTTTAACGAGTCTTCCCTTTTCTAGTTATAGGCATATAATTACGATTGTAATATTCCATTAAGGTAAACAATAAAATGACTATAAGGGTATAGGTTGTCTACCACCAGACGTTTCTCTGGTAACTTTGATGCTAATACAGTTGTACGTCCTCATTTGTGTGTGTATATTAGCTCTAAGGCAATGAGCAAAGAGGATATTACAAGTTACTAGCTCTCCCTTTCTTTCTTTAATATTATTTTTCTAGAATTCAAAACCCTTCTAATGATCCTTCCATTTTCTATTTATAGGCATATAATTAGGATTATAATATTCCATTATAGTAAACAATAAAATGACTATAAAAGATAAAACTTGGATACTACTCTAATACTTTATAGGTGTTCATGTCCTTATCTATTCTCCACGTAAGCACGGCCATCTCGGCATGGATTGACGTCAATGCGTCCACCGCAGCAATATTAGTATGTCATCAGGGCTATCTCGACATTACAATTCCTACTCGGCATAGACATTTGCTCAGTTACAAGTCCATTCTCTTCTTCATGAATTAGGCCTCTTGCTGGCCTTGTAGTTGGGCTTATCCAAGACTTAAGGCCCAAAATTATAATCATTATTTTTGAACTCCCTCACGATACATAATTTCCTATATGTATATAAATTACAATGAAATGTATTATAATAAGACTTTAAATAAATAAATTGACATAGTAGAATATTTTAGAACAGAGAGGAAAAAAATAGGGAAAATGAGAAAAAGAAATAGGGGGGATGTATAACAATGTTTCTAATATAGAAGAATACATGGAGTCAAAAAACTTATGATCAGTCAAACAATGAAGTTAAAAATAAATAAATAAATAAAGGAAAATGAGATCAGTGCTCGCTTGTTTATGGGCGGCTTTTTTCAGCAGTCGATTTGTGGAGAGTGAAAAAAATGAGTTGTTTTTATTGAGATTAAATTGTTTGAAAATAATTTTTCCAGCTTATGATATAGGTCTATGAGAGGTTATTATAGTAATTATAATTCATCGTGTGACTTGCACATGGTCAATTTTAATGTTTTATAAAATAACCGAATGGTGTAAAAGTGTAACAATTTCATAGTTCAAGGGGTCTTTTGTCGGGCTTTTTAGTTGAGGGGGGCAATCCAGAAACTCGATATAGTTCAAGGGGGTTTATCATAATTTACCCAAAAAAATATATTAGTAAGAGTAATTTACATATACTTATATCTTTACTTATATATAAAAGTATGAATAACTTAAGTGTTTTTCCTTTTTTTGTGAAGAAAAATATATCTCTTGATTTTAAACAAAATATTTTAAGATTTATATCAAATAAAATACTATAACTCCATATATTTTTATATTTGTATTACTATTAATACTCTAGATAAATTTAAACTCTTATTTGGCTAAATTAATTAAATAACTTAGAATTTGTATTAAATTATGTGTTATGTATAAGACTTCTATATTACTTCATAAAATCAAATGAATTTAATACTTGATATTATGTTTGTTTATTTGTTATTATTTTTATTTCATACTAATTATTCAATTCTTTTGTTTATTTGTGATTATTTTTATTTTGTACTAATTATTTAATTATTAGTATATAAATATTTATTAATGGATTTAATTACACTTGTTAAGTACAAAAACCACGTGCGACGCACATGCACAAAAACTAGTATGAAAAAAATAACTAAATACACGCGTCGAAAACAAATAATTCAAAAAATATGACATAAGCAAACTGGAAATATAATCTAATAATATAGTAGATGAGGGATACAGTTTAGAAGAGGGACAATTAAAAAAAAGGTCTTATTAGAGAAAGATTTTCACACTAAAGCCAAGGAATAATTTTTTTGTAAATAAAGGGCCTATTTTTTATTTTATTGATAATATGACATGTGTTTTTTTTTTCATTGTAAAATGACATCCCAACCCTTAAAATAAACTAAAAAAATACCAATATGCATTAAAATATGGACTGCAATATGAACTTTGCAGTCTATATTTCACTGCAATATAAACTTTGCAGTCGATATTTTTGGTGCAAAGTTCATATTGCAGTCCATATTTTACTGCAATGTGAACTTTGCAGTCGATATTTTTGGTGCAAAATTCATATTGCAGTCCATATTTCACTGCAATATGAACTTTGCAATTCATATTTTACTGCAACATGAACTTTGCAGTCCATATTTTTTGTGCAAATTTCATAAAGAGGGGTAATTTAGGTAATACATAACATGTTTTTATTAATTAAATGATATTTAAATTTATTCAAATATATTCATTTAAAATATAAAACAAAATAGGCCTTGTTGACCTTAAAGTCAATTAATCTTATTTTGATAATTACAATAAGTTAATAAAGTGTTATTTAACTCGGTTGTTCCATTGATGATAGCCACCTTAACCGATACATCTTCCGATCAAGTGTAAACTTCAAACCAAACTAGACAAATTCTCATACAAGCTGTACAAATGCTTCTACTCACAAAGAACTAACTCAAATTATCTACATGAGCTATTCAAACCATGAAAGAATCAAGAACATCAATCAAATGAAGACAAGCTCAAGAAAATCAAGCATCACGAAGACTCGTAGTATTTATAAAATTGAGTGAATGCTTAGATTTTATGTAAAAGATGTCATTGATCATTTATATAGATCATACAATGTTTTAACCATGACAAGATTGATCAAAACTAGTTTTAACTTTCAAAACAATTTTTACCGAAAGCTAGTCTTCTTGGAAAATTCACTATAAATTCACATGAATGAATTTTGATACAAAAAATATTTTAGAAGTCTTAGAAAACTATTTTTGACATTCTCCAAGCATTGAAATCAATTTCGGAGTCAAAATGCAAAAGTCAAAAAATGCACAAACCTCCCTACTCCAGAAGTATGTAGTCGACTACATGGTTTATGGGGGAGTCGACTACACCATGTAGTCGACTCCATGGTGCTCTGGGTAGTCGACTACCTTGCAAAATATAGCCATTGGAACTTTTTCTAAAGTCCACTTTTGCCCCATTAATTTATTTTTTCACCTCAAACGGCTATAAACTTTTTCTACCTATATATATGAGTTCTAAGACTCATTTTAAACAACTTGAATGATCTTATAAACCCATATTTCATATATTCATATTATTCAAGTTTGAAAGCTAAGTCATTGATCAATCTTCTCATTCTTTAAGCTTATATTCATTGATCAAATTTGATATCTCTTAGTGTGAGCTTCATTTGTAATTTGTTATACACGAGAGCTATTGTACATTGGTGTTAGTCACCAAAACTTATTCAAATCATATTTGTGAGAGGTGTATCTCATAAAATAGCAAGAGAGATTTCTTGTGAGAGTATTGAGGGAATTTCAATACTTGTAAGAGTGTGTGAGAAGAATACACTTGTAGAGGTTTGATCTTCACCCGAAAGGAGATCGGTTATAGTGGAAATTCTCAGGGAACTAACCGAGCGCGGAGTAGGGGTAACAAGCCGAACCGTGTGGACAAAAAATCTTCGACTTTGATCAGTTCTATCTTTCTATCTCTTGCTCTATTATATTGTGCTATTTGTTCATTGTGCTTGGAATTATCTTTGTTGTTGATTGCTTGATAAATATAGACATAATATTTTTAAATTGATTTTAAAAATACGATTAATTTTTAAAAACCCTATTCACCCCCCTCCCCCCCTCTAGGGTATTTTCCGACTTACAATTGGTATCAGAGGTTGTACTCTTGTTTTGATTTTACAATCTTAGAGTTTATGATCATGTCTATCTATCAAGGAACCGGAATTAACGAAGGTTCTTCCACCACTAGACCACCTCTATTTGATGGAAAAAATTATAGTTATTGGAAAAGTCGTATGAGTACTTTCCTTTAAGCTAGTGATTTTGAACAATGGAAGGTTACACTCATTGGACCTTATAAGATTACCAAAACCGATGAAAAGGGTATAGTCACTCCTAAATCTATTTTCGAATATGATGAGAATGATATTAAGAAAATCCAATTTAATGCTAAAGCCTTGAATGCTCTACATTGTGCATAAACTATAGATGAATACAACAAAATTTCTAATTGTAAAACCGCCAAAGAAATTTGGGATAAATTAGAAGTTGCCTATGAAGGAACTTCACAAGTTAAGGATGATAATATTAATATGCTCGTTCATGATTATGAACTTTTTAAAATGGAGTCTAATGAATCACTTGCTTCTATGTATAGTAGGTTCTCTATTATCACTAATGCTTTAGATCTTCTTGGAAAGGAATATTCTAATGAGGATAAGATTCGAAAGATTCTTAGAACTCTTCCCAAAAAGTGGAGACCCAAAGTAACGGCTATTCAAGAAGCCAAGAATCTCAAAACGTTAAGCATGGATGAACTATTGGGTTCACTTAAAACCCACGAGAAGGAATTAGAGAGAGAAGAAGAAGTTGATTCAAAAGCCAAGAAGACTCTTGCTCTCAAGGCAAGTCAACAAGAGGATGATGAAGAATCAATGGGCGGTGACGATGACATAGCTCTCCTCTCTAAAAACTTCATGAAATTTCTAGCCAAGAAGAAGAAGTTTCAAGAAAAAGGAAACAATTTTGGTTCTTCATCAAATAGAAATAATGATTGATCAATTCAACCAAGAGTTGAAAACGAAGAAGTCAAAAAATGTTTCCATTGCCATGAACCGGGACACTTCAAAATCAATTGCCCGGTTAGAAGAAAGGAGAGAAGAGATAAAAGAGATAAAGCCTTTAAACAAGTAAGGCATGCCCTCAAGGGGCTTGGAGTGATTCCGAAGAGGGTGAGTCCGATGCCGACTCTAGCGACGAGGAGACAGCAAATCTTTGCCTTATGGCAATAAACGATGAGGTAGACTCTATTTATAATTCATTTAGTGATGATAATGTTTCTATAAATGATGATGCTCATGATGAAAATGACTATGATGAGTTATATGAAATGTTTGAGGAATTGCATAGCAAATTTGAAAATTTATCTAAGAAGTTTGCAAGCCTCAAAAAGGAAAATTTGATAATTTCTAACAAGTGTGAAATTTTTGAGAAAGAAAACATGGTTTTGAAAAATGAAATCAATACTTTGAAGAAAGGAAAGGAAAAGGAAATTCCAAACACATTTGTAGTAGAAAATGTCTAACTAATAGCCTAGCCAAATTCACCAATGGTAGGGATAATTTGGATAAACTATTAGGAATGCAAAAGTGTGTATTTGACAAAGCCGGTTTAGGTTACAACCAAATTGACAACCAAAAGGATTACAATTTTTTTTTAAAACATATACACCTCATGATCCCACTCATCTTTGCTCATATTGTGGTAGAAATACTCATTATGTGGATCATTGTTTCTATCGAAATGAAGGTTTTCCTAAAAGGAAGCTTGCTTGGGTTCCAAAAGGAACCATTATGTTTGCTAACCCAAAGGGACCCAACATATTTTGGGTACCAAAAGAGAAGTTACTTAAAGTTATGGTGTATGTGTGCTTGAAAGCCAAATGAAGCAAAACCAAGTGGTTCTTGGATAGTGGTTGCTCAAAACACATGACGGGAGAGAAGAACAACTTCTTAAGTCTTATTCCCAAGAAAGGAGGAAATGTGACTTTTGGAGACAATGCCAAGGATAAAATCATTGGTATAGGAATTCGAAATGAGCATGATGGGAGAGATGAACTACTTCCTTGGATTACAAGTGAAGCAATGCAAATAAGGCATCTTCATTAATCAAGAGAAGTACGTTAAAGAGCTTTTGAAGAAGTTCGATATGGAAGGCACAAAGTCCATGAGTACTCCTATGAGTTCAACGTTGAAACTTGACAAAGACGACAAAGGTAAAAGTGTAGATATCAAGAAATATCGAGGTATGATCGGTAGCTTATTGTATTTGACGGCCTCTAGATTGGATATTATGTTTAGTGTATGTCTTTGTGCACGATTCCAAGCGGATCCTAAAGAATCACATTTACTTGCCGTAAAACGAATATTTCGCTATCTTTCCGGTACTAGCTCTTTGGGTTTGTGGTACCCAAGAGAGAACAACTTTGACTTAATTAGTTATTCCGATGCGGATTTTTTCAGTTGCAAAATCGATAGGAAAAGCACTAGTATCTTGGTCAAGCAAGAAACAAAACTCGGTGGCCCTTTCAACGGCCGAAGCCGAATATGTGGCGGCCGGAAGTTGTTGTGCACAAACTTTGTACACTAAACAACAACTAGAGGACTTTGGAATTAGTCTTAGCCACATTCCCATAAAATGTGACAACACAAGTACTATTAGCTTGACCAAGAATCCCATACAACACTCACGTACTAAGCACATTGAGATAATATATCATTTTATTCGTGATCATGTGCAAAAAGGTGATGCTAATATTGAATTCGTTGGTACCGAATCGCAACTTGCGGATATTTTCACTAAACCACTTTCAGATGATCGCTTTTGCACTATTCAACGTGAACTCGGCATGACTAGAGCTTGTGATATCTAGTTTATACCAAAAAGTTCATAAAAGGAATAAATAATGCTTAATTTTGAGCATACATTATTTAAATTGTGCTTAATATGATTTTTTATTTCTTTTATATATAAATTATGTCTACATTAATTTACATATTTCTATGAGTGTTAACAAGTATTTTGCAGCCTTGAAAAGTTATATAGTGAAGAAATAACGATAGAGAAGCATTGAGTGCAAGCTAGCCAAAAAGCAGGAAAATTGGGCAGTGTAGTCGACTACACCATGTCCCATGTAGTCGACTACATGGGTGAGTCAACTCACTGTTTTGCCATTCAATAGACCCACGGGATTTATACATAATTTTCTCTTATTTTCTTCATCTTCCTCACTCCATAAGCCACGAAAATCCTCCATTGTCACCTCCTCAAGCTTTGAAAAATCAAAATCAACCCAAATCATTGATAAATAACTTATCTACATCATTTATCCATCCTCTATACACATCAAATCTCTACAAATCTACCCAAAATCAACCCATTTCAACATTTTCTCTCTCTTCTCAAACCCTAACCCCAATTTCAAATTTACATCTTCTAAACCCAAAATCTCTCCATTTTCTCTCAAAATCACTCATCTACATCACTCTAAAACACTTAACTCTACTCTTTTTCCTCACAAATTATACTAATTTCAAGTTTTTATACCAAAAATCCTTAAACCCACCATAAACCTAAACTTTCTCTCTCATCATATCTAGGGGTGGCTTTGGTACAATACCGTACTATACCGATTGTACTGTGTATTGTACCATTGGTATTGATTTTCAGTATCAATACCAATACCGTATCATATTATTTTGGTACGGTACAATACTGATCGGTACTTTACCATTACCAAAATTCAGTACACTTTGATAATGGCACGGTATGTTATGGGTTGGTATGATAATAATGGTATAAAAATCCACTCCTAATCATATCCATGGCTTCATACTCTAGACGATCAACAAGACGATGTGTTCGAGGGTCAAACTCTCCACCTCAACAAGGTCCACCCCTCTTTATCAATGCGTCGCTCGAAGCTCGTTTCAACTCGGATTTCATCAACCGCGATATTGTATAAGGTAAACAATTCAATCGCACTCTATTTTCGGAGAATGGCTTGCGTATCACAAATGTTTTTCATCAACAAAGAATTGTAGAATTTTTGGATATCAAGGAAGACATTTATCCGCGTTTGGTACGTTTATTTTATGCAAATTTGCATCACCCTCTAAATGATGATGGAGAAGCCGACACATCCCTTTTGAGAACATATTTAAAAGGTAGATTCATCACTTTTTCAAGAGATATTGTTGCACAAATCTTTGGGATTAATCGTCATGGCACTACTATTCTCCCTAGCAATTATGACACCTTATTTGTCTACACCCGTTACGACGCACTTAAACCACTTTTAAAGGGTCGTCATCAAAATAGGAGAAATAATTCCTATGATAGAATTTTTTGCTCTATGCTCACTCTACATGCTAGATTAATCCATCATATCATTACTCGTTGCATCGTCGCTCGTAGTGGAAGCTATTCAAATGTGACCAACTATGATATTTTTCTCACATGGGCCATTGCTAGCAACTACAAGCTTGATTATGCTAGCTTAATTTTTGACAAGTTCATAGATATCATGTCTCACTCGGCTCGAGGCCTTGGTTATGGTATGGCTCTTACACGTCTATTTAAATTCTATGATATTCCACTTGATGACGAGACCGATTTAAGGGAACCATCCGAACATGAGCTATACACCGAGAGGACATTCCATCAAATGCACTACCATTTAGACAATGGGAGATGGATCTCTAATGATCCAAATGACATAGAAGCTAGTGATGAAGAGGAAGGGGATGCACAAGAAGAAGCATACGAGCAAGCTCCTCCTTCTCCTCGTATTCAAAGGGGTCGTCCTCAACAAGATTAACTCATGGATGCTATCAACAACTTATCTATCCAAATGGCCAACACACGTCAAGAGATGCACCAACGCTTCAATCGAATTGAGACAGCCTTTCAACACTATCATCCGGAGTACATCTTTCCGGGTTGGCAACCTTGGGATCCGCCTCCACCGCCTCCTCCACAAGAGTGATTCCCACCTTTTTGATGAAGAAAAATGGGGAGAATCATGTGTGTTATGTGTGTGTCATGAGTGATAATGGTACACACTCATTTATCTTATCGTTTGTTTTATTTTGCTATGTTTGTTTATTTTATGCTTGTTAAAGAACTACTAAGTTTGTTTAAATTTGTTTAAGTACTTTCCAAACTTATCTTATCTATGCAAGTGTGTTTCATTTAAATTATTGTTTATATACTTTTATCTTTGCAACAATTTAGGGGGAGCATATTTTTCATATGCTTTATATTATTATATTTTTATATACACACATTAACTCTATTGTCATCATCAAAAAAGGGGAGATTGTTGACCTTAAAGTCAATTAATCTTATTTTGATAATTACAATAAATTAATAAAGTGTTATTTAACTCGGTTGTTCCATTGATGATAGCCACCTTAACCGATACATCTTCCGATCAAGTGTAAACTTCAAACCAAACTAGACAAATTCTCATACAAGCTGTACAAATGCTTCTACTCATAAAGAACTAACTCAAATGATCTATATGAGCTATTCAAACCATGAAAAGATCAAGAACATCAATCAAGTGAAGACAAGCTCAAGAAAATCAAGCATCACGAAGACTCATAGCATTTATAAAATTGAGTGAGTGCTTAGATTTTATGTAAAAGATGTCATTGATCATTTATATAGCTCATACAATGTTTTAACCATGACAAGATTGATTAAAACTAGTTTTAACTTTCAAAACAATTTTTACCGAAAGCTAGTCTTCTTGGAAAATTCTCTATAAATTCACATGAATGAATTTTGATACAAAAACTATTTTAGAAGTCTTAGAAAACTATTTTTGACATTCTCCAAGCATTGAAATCAATTTTGGAGTCAAAATGCAAAAATCGAAAAATGCACAAACCTCCCCACTCCAGAAGCATGTAATCGACTACATGGTTTATGGGGGAGTCGACTACACCATGTAGTCGACTACATGGTGCTCTGGGTAGTCGACTATCTTGCAAAATATAGCCGTTGAAACTTTTTCTAAAGTCCACTTTTGCCCCATTAATTTATTTTTTCACCTCAAACGGCTATAAACTTTTTCTACCTATATATATATGAGTTCTAAGACTCATTTTAAACAACTTGAATGATCTTATAAACCCATATTTCATATATTCATATGATTCAAGTTTGAAAGCTAAGTCATTCATCAATCTTCTCATTCTTTAAGCTTATATTCATTGATCAAATTTGATATCTCTTAGTGTGAGCTTCATTTGTAATTTGTTATACACGAGAGCTATTGTACATTGGTGTTAGTCACCAAAACTTATTCAAATCATATTTGTGAGAGGTGTATCTCATAAAATAACAAGAGAGATTTCTTGTGAGAGTATTGAGGGAATTTCAATACTTGTAAGAGTGTGTGAGAAGAATACACTTGTGGAGGTTTGATCTTCACCCTGAAGGAGATCAGTTATAGTGAAAATTTTCGGGGAACTAACCGAGCGCGGAGTAGGGGTAACAAGCCGAACTGTGTGGACAAAAAATCTTCGACTTTGATCGATTCTATCTTTCTATCTCTTGGTCTATTACATTGTGCTATTTGTTCATTGTGCTTGGAATTATTTTTGTTGTTGATTGCTTGATAAATATAGACATAATATTTTTAAATTGATTTTAAAAATACGATTAATTTTCAAAAACCCTATTCACCCCCCCTCTAGGGTATTTTCCGACCTACAGGCCTCTTACACTAATTACCAATTAAAAATAGGCCCTTCATTCAAAAAAATATTATTCATTGGATTTTTGGTAAAAATTAATGTGTAATAAGCCCTTCTACCTAATTTCTAGGTTTAGAAGACTTTAACCTCTCTAAAATCAGAAAGTCAAGAGAGAGAAATAATATATTGAATCTCTTAAGTCTTAGCTTAATTAGCAGATACTTATAATCATGGAGTTCCCGCAGAAATCACTCCTACAATTTCTCACGCTAACTAATTTATCTCTTCCCATATAATGCCATAATTTTTGCAGTGTTCTATTTTCTGCGTGACATCTGGATTTGATTTTGTTACCAAATCTAACCCAGTTTTAACACAAATATAGATGACTTTGAAAAATAGAAAAGAAACTCCCTTCCTCAATCATCAGCATCCATCCTTATCAACTGAATTTTAAACTCTCTTTCTCTCTAACATTATTTATTCAATTTTAAAAAAAAAGATCACCAAAAAAAGCCGCTACATGTTCAACACCACATCTCTCTACGCATCTTTCAGCTCCGCTTCAACAGCAATGGCGGTAAGAGCGCACACATATATATATAGACAAATGTAACAGCTGTAGTTTTAGTTGATTTTGAGATGAAAATATTCAATTGTTGCAGTAGCAGGCAAGGGTGGTGGGAGAAGAACGAACAAATGGAGGAGGCAGCAGCGTGGGTGGATGGTGGCCGAAACCACCACTGTTAGTCATAATGCTCAGATCCGGGAAGAGACGAATTTAAGTCATCAGATCATCAAAAGAACTAACCAATAATCATAAAAGAGCCGATTTCCATTAACGAGCATAAAGAAGAGATAATAGGAAAAAGAAAATTAGAGATAGAGTTTTTATTTCGATTTTCAGATAATGCGCGCAGCAACTGTGTATACCTCAAAAGTTTCTTTCATAAGCAAATAAGTTTCGCATTCGTGTATATATGTGTGTGTGTGTTTGTATAACTTAATATGCATTTCTAACGTAATATATCTTATATATGCATGGCCTTGTATATTTAAGTAGAATTTTTTAACATTTGTATTCCTAAATTTCATTATTTTTTGCATTTTAACTGGTCATCATTTAATAGACATGATTTTTACATACAAAGTTATATGTTTAAAATGTTCGTTCAAAAAATTCTTTTTTGCACGAAACTTAAAAAATTCTTTTTTCCACGAAACTTAACAAATTTTTTTTTGCACGAAACAAATTCTCGTAGATTGATTATATCTCTACATTCAAACTGATTATATATCTAAAATTTTTGTTTATATTAAATGCTTAATTGTAGTGATTAAGGGCAGGAATATCCAATAATTCCATTTTACAATTTTGAATTTTTTTGGAATTGATTTGAATTTGACTTTAGCTTAGATTATATATATTATCTAGATTTTCGAAATTTACTTAATGGTTAGAATTTTAATTCTGTTGAAGGATACTTTCGGAACATCCTATATTTTCATAAAAGTTTCGGATTTATTTATTATAGATTTAATTGTTGTCCTTATGTCAAAATTTAGTCATTTTTTTAAAAGTTTTGTCTTTAAGCAATTGCACCAAAAATTAAACTCTCAAGGAGCCTGATTTATATACAAAATACAGGGCTGAATAAACAAGGAAACTATACAAATTACCCCCAAGTATATTCAATCAATTATACAAACTATCCTTGAATATATGCAGTCAAATCGTGCCTGAAATACATGCAACCCTTAAATATAGAAATAAGAAGAAATTGATGAGATTCTCCTTGACAGCAATATGAACAAATCAGTGGGTTTCTCTAACATCTCCATTGCCAAGAGCATTTTTAAAGATTGTATGAAAATTGAGGTGTAAATCCTACGTGTTAATTAACTTTTACGTAAAATTTGAAGCTCGAAAAATATGTAATAAGATATCAACACATGCTAGTTGTTATTTTATGCATTTTTATATTTGTCTCCTTTTAACTTTTTATACATAATCTTATGATCACAGTGCGTGGATCTTAATTAATTTATAACTTTTAATGAGTAAATTTTAAATATATATATTTTTTATTAAAATAAATATTTTGTATTAAAGTTTAGGTGGTACTATTGCCAAAGCAATTATGTTTATTACCAGGACGTACAATGTACAACTTTAGAAACATACATAACAATTTGTCAATAATTTTGAAAAGAGATTATTAATTTGGCAATATGAGCCGATGTGGCAATGGAAAGTGGGAGTATATTTTACACATCTAATTTACACAAAACTCATTTGGAGAATAAATAAAGTTTCGTAAATTTTACACAAAACATAAATATAAAAGTTTGTTAAAAATGCTCTAATATTTCAATCAAGCAACCAGGATTCCAGAAGTGTTGTGGATCAAACAAGAGCATCATCTAAATTCAATTCCAAGCCCCCTTTTAGCTGTGAAATGTAGTGTAGCGTTCTCTCTCGCCGGGACGTCTCTGCGCAACACAAGAAAACGGGGGTACCGCCACTAGGTATTCGGATCAAACAAATAACAAGATGGAAACTATTTTTTGCAGCAGAAGTACTTTCGTTAGCGAAAAACCCAATAGCAAGTGAAGCAGATCGATATTGTGAAGTTTATATTGACTAAAAGGACACGCTTAATTGTAGAGCCATCATCGTAATCCAAAGTTGGTAGAGAAGTGTCCAGGCTGTTATCCATGACTTATAGAGATTCACCCATGACCGCAAAGTAACAGCTAGAGAGATCTGTGCTATAGGAAAACCGAAAAACCTGTAATTGCCACGTACACACTGCAGGGTAATCACAGTCACTACTGCAAATCACTTATTGACCCGATAATTGAAATGGCAATCGATAAACTTAGATGGCCATAACTTAGATGGCCATTAGGTTCCAACTTTATATATATACCTTTTTTTTTATCCCCGGTCCTCATACAGGCCACCGCTGCACAAGGTGACTAAACCCCATGGCGGGCACATTGGCTTAAGAGTCGGCCCGTGCTCCATGAGTGATGGCTGGCCCCAAGTGATTATGCTTTCGCAGGGGATCGAACCTGCAACGTGCGCCTCACCACACATCCAGGCCCGCCTCAGCTAGGCCAACCCCTTGGGGTTAACTTTATATATATACCTGAAACCCATATGATGTAATATTCAAGTTAAACCGTACAAAGTTTGAGGTACTTGAAAGCTACTGTCATTGTCATTATAGTCATTAAAGAACATGGATAGAGTTTTGTAGGGTATCAAAATTGAAAAGCGACAAGTTGGAAGAGGAATTACGTACAAGAGGCGAGCCCTTTGATAAAACAAACGTTCTCGTTCTGGAGCCAAGTGTGAGTCAGGTAATCAAAAGATCGACTAGGATATCAATTACAGATTAGGAAGGAGAGCTCGGGTTTGAGCAACTCGGCAAAAAAGAAAATTACATATTTAAGACGAGATATTGAACATGTTGTTTCACTTACTTGCTTATGGTCTATGTTAGCAAAATTTAATTTAATTTTTTTTTTGAACTGATACATATATTAGGAGAACCGTACTCATGTTGGAGGATCATTGTTACAACAATGGATTACGCAAAAAGTTAAGCATCTTTGTAATATTTTGGCTACTATGTACCTTAATTTGTTTAATTTTGATACTGTTCATAGCGAATCATATTCAGAATCTAGAAGAAAGTTTTACAAAATTCAAGAGAAATAGTTCAAGTGTTTACATTTTTATTTTGTTTGTATGATACCCGTCAATTGTAATTTATTTTAAATTTGTAGGTTGTCTTCTTATTCTAGTTTTCTAAAAAAAATTATGTGTGATATATCTCGTAAGTGATCTCACTTATTACATTACATAACAAAGGAGAATGCGACGTTATAAAGTATACAAGCTTGAAAAAGTTACGGATAGTGGGGGTTTAATCTATTACCACAAGTGCCTCTTGATGATTATTGATGTTGCTAATTTTGTTTTTATATTGTATGTATTGCATTCAAATCTAAAGGTAAGTAGTAAGTTGAACTTTTGACTTAAGTTAAAGTACTAAAGATTCGTTTCATAACAACATGGAAAAGAAAAATAAAAATAATTGATTTTTGTGAGAAGTTAGAGAATAAGTTAAGACATATTGTAAGATATCTTCTTACTTTGCGACTTTTTTCATGTAGAAATTTTCTTTGTTGGTTGAGGAAGAAAATATTTTCATAAAAATTAAGAAGGATAAAGGACATATACTTATAAAATGAGTACGAAATGGGGAGGGTATCTTATCACATTCCCTCAACTTATTTTCTAACTTCTTATCAAATCAAGTGTTTTTATTTTCTTTTTCTATGTTGTTGTCAAAAGAAGCCTAATCTCTTACCATTAAGCGGCTCTGTGTAGTAAAAATTACTAGCGACCACCATTGCTTCACTAAGACCATTTTTATTAATAAAGTTAAATTATTGTGGTGTATTTGATTAATTAGCCTACAAAAATTCGCATAATGATATTGGTATTTCACAAAAAGTAATCTATTGCTCCAAAATCATCTTTAGTGACAAAAAAAATTGATGAGGGTGAATTTTGGTTAGACGAAGTCAACTAGTCAAGGTCCAACGTGGAAGGCCATGTAAGTAAAGTAGGGGGCATGCAAGGCTAGAGACCCTACACGTGCGCTCCCTACACATTTGCAAGACCAACCAAAGAATATTGAGCAAAATGAAAGAGCTAACAGACCTCTTGGACGTCTGCAACAGGGCGCTGCGACAAAGTAGTTGGTTGCAACAATGTACTCTGATAGAGAAGTACATTGTTTGTCGGCCAAACAACCATGCTAGCGTTAAATCCACTTCAACCACCGTGGTAAGGTGGAAAGAGTAGAGATAAAGCAATATTCAAGTGAAGAGCATGGGTTTTTACCCATTATGGTAGGAGGTTAGGTGTGTAGCTAACCTAGTTTCGTGGTACTAAGCAAGTTTAAGCCTCTTATATATACAAAGCATTTACTCCTTGAAGGAGAGGACGGATTCCAGTTGAACAAAACAGATAGAGTGAGAGTGATAAAAAGTGAAAAATTACTTAAGAACATCCTGTAGGCAGGCCTGTAAAGAATATTAGACAATTGTTCATTGTCCTACAACATCCACACTTGTTCTAAGTAGAAGAACCTCTTTAGAATAGTTGAAGGCATGTATTTATTACTACTTTTAATATTGTTCTAGTGAAATGTCCCTCTAAGCTATGAGCTCATTCAACAAAGGTGGAGTAAGACCCATCACAGGGCTAAACCATCTCTATAATTCTTGTGTTGTCTTTATTGTCGTTTATACTTTGCAAAGTCATATTTGAAATATCATAATCATCGTCCACATAAGTCATCTAGTATCAGAAAATATTCTATGATCGGTTAAATAAGTCAAAGCATATTTATACACCATAAAAAATGTCCAAAAAGATTCATATAAAGTGTCATTAAAGATTATTTTGAAGTGTTAAAATACTTTCGTAAAGTGCTAATATCATTACCGTTGCATAAATGGTAAAATAGTAGGCTCAATATCATATTTAGAATTTATTGTTCATACATATATATATATATATATTCATACATCTTCATTTCCTTTGTGTGATATGGTAGCCTAGGATGCTGTGCAGAATGTGTTCACACGATGAACATAGTTTGTCGTCCCAGCTTGCACGATACACTGTATATCATGCTAGTGGTATGCTTGTCGGTTACTATACTTATCCTTCCTTTACCATTTGTTTTACCATATTATCTTTTTAGGGTATGTAACATCGTGCAATAAATAGAGATGGTCTAACATGCATTTGTTTAATTTGTACGAAGAATTCACTCTCCGTCTCTCTCAAATAATTAATTAATTTTTTTTTTCACCATTGGGTTCTTCCGAGACAAATAGAAGTCACAGAAGAAAGCAAAAACTTAAACATCTTTGTAGTATTTTGGCTACTACATACCTTAATTTGTTTAATACTTGCAGTGTTCATAACGAATCATATTCAAAAGAAAGTTTTACAAAATTCAAGAGAAATAGTTCAAATTAAAGTGTTTTACTTTTTTTAGAGGTTCCTCAAAGTTAACCGCAAATCAGAACCGCAATCTTCATGTAAGTCTCCCCTAATACGGAGTCCAATTCACCGCTATATTGGATCATTGAACTATCGAAGTAAATTAAGGTTAAAATTCCTAAAATATAAAATATTAAAAACCAATATTCAATTTGATGATTTTTAATTTCTATACATGATATCCCTTAATGGTAATTTATTTTTAGTTTGTAAGTGGTTTTCTTATTCTAATTTTCTGAAAAAAAATAAATCTGAGTGTAATATTCGTAAGTGGTCCCAATTGTTACATTACGTAACTTACATAACATAGGAGAATGCAACATTATAAAGTATATAAACTTGAAAATATAATACAGAGTGGTGATTTAATCTATATTATTACTATAATTGCCTCTTGATGATTATAACATCAAATTTTGATGTTGCCAATTTTGTCATTACATTTATATTGCATTCAAATCCTAAAGGTAATTAGCAAGAATTTTTGAGCTAAGTTAAAGAACTAATCTCTTTTCAATATAAACTTATTCTGCCTGATATTAGGCCCAGCTTATAGAGGGAACGGAGGAAGCAAATGTGCGCCATTCTGTCAATTTTTTTGCGGGTTGGACGTGGAAGCTGGGGGTTGTAGAGGGTTGTTGCGAACTCTCTTCCCACTCGTGATAATTTGGGACAGAGAGGCGTCCCGATTATCGGTTCTTGCCTGCGCGGTGTGTGAGACAAAAAAAAATATGAAGACAGGTATGGAATAACCGAAACTTGGTGGTTTTTGATGGAGCTAGTTTAGTGATATCACGAGAGTCAGATCCAGAGTGCTAAGTTAACTTTGCAGTAAATTTATATATTGTATTTGTTTATGGAGTGCAGAATTAAATTTGCACTACATTTTTTTTAGCATATCATTATAAATAAGTGTTTTAATTGACAATACTTTAAAATACTTTCAACAAATTATATATTTAAAACTGATTTATTAATAAAATACACATGCTTTAGAATACTTTTTGCTATACTTCTTGAGTTACAACTTGTATAATGTATCATTTTAATTGAAAGGTTAAGTAGTACTCAAATATATTTTTAAAATTGAGTTATATATAGAAAAATGAAAAGAGATATTATCCGAATCCGATATATCCGATTGGATAAAGATAATAATAGTTTAATATACTATCTCAAGGGATATGGATAAAGATCTTGATTGTAAATTTAAAAAGGATACGAATAATAAATAGTGTAGTATCGGATCCGTATCCGATCTGTTTACACCCCTAGTCACTTATACATGTGAGTATATATATGTTAGCCCACACATATATATATATATATATATATAAAGGTATTATTGAAACCAAACTCATTTAATTAACACACTTATATTTATATATATATATATATATATATTAAAATATGTATGTAAATCTCTTATTCTGAGTTTTTTAAGCTATGCTTTTTGTGATTTGGACAAAAACAAAAAGAAGAAGGAAGAAGTAAAATGCAGAGGCAGGAAGAATTGGTTTGACATTTTAACAAAATAAATAATGTTTCTGTAGCACTTCAATAACAATTCTTTAATATTTCACATGTTCTTTTAAATTATTTTGCTTGTTTCTCTTTCTTCTTCCTATTTTCAAATTAACTTTGTTAGTGACAAAAAATAAAATAAAAATTCAAGCAGTTTGAATTAACGAGTTGGACAAAAGGGCCTTTAATGTTCAATTTGAATAGTTTAAAAGTTCAATTGACATAAAATCAAATTTAGGTGCACTTGAAACTTAAGACATAATTTAAGGGTGGTGCTATTTCCACCCCAATATATACTTGGTATCACTCCCACTCTCACTACCACTCCAACCAACTCTCTTTTACTCATCAACACTCCCACTACTTCCTTTACCATTCCCATTTTAATATACATAGATTAATGATTAATTATAATTAATCATTAATCTTCCTCCTTCTCCTCCTCCTCCTCCTCCTTCTTCTTCTTCTTCTTCTTCTTCTCAGCAATAGTTTTTAAATTTTTGTATCCATTTACCCTTAATGCAATACAAAGAAATTTTAAGTTATAGAGAATGGCAAAGAAGAAAGAATTGAAGGTTCTTATTCATTTTGTTTTCTTAACACGTTGGAGAGTTAGTAAAATTATTTAACTATTGACTCAGTTTTTTTGTGACTGTTTTTTTTGTTCAACATTGATATTTGTTGAAGACGAAGCAAAAAGAGTTTAGAGAGAGAAACTACACTATTTTGGCTAATGTCGGTCCCTATGACCGAAGTTCATTAAACTCCTCGGTCCCTTACAACCGAGGCCTCCTCGTATCATATTTTAGCTGTTGGAACCTTACATCAGCTTTTAACAACTGAGTATTGCGAATAATTTCAGTTCCCTATGATTGAAGTTCATCTACTTTCTTGGTCCCTCACAATCGAGGTATTCTGGACTATATTTTTAGCTCTCGAGACCTTACTTCGGTCTCTAACAACCGAGTATTTTAGGTAATTTCAGTTTCCTAAGACCGAAGTTCATCAAATTGCTCGGTCTCCTTGGACCGAAGTTGTCTAGAATATAATCAAATTACTTAAAGAAATCGAATTTAATCAAAAAAATAATTTGGATAATGGTCAGTTCTCTGTAATCGAATTTATTCAAGTTACTAAAAATTGTTGTTATTCATATACAAAAAAAAATTACATCCTTAGAATTTCATGAAAAGCAAAAAATTACATTGTTCGAACTTTGAATTCGGAGGCTCTAATTCAATTATATGCTCGTTAAACACGTTAACACATTTTGAATTTTGGGATATTCCTGCACATAAAAAAATCTAGTAAATTTTCACGTGACTAATATATAGCTGATATGTATCAATACCTTAGTTCCTAAGAATTGAGGTATTTGGAGAATAACATAACCCTTTAGAATTTTTTTCACTACCTCGGCCCCTAAGAGACAAGTAATAGGCATGTATTCGACCATTACGGACTGAGAAAAATGATATATGTCGGTTCTGTAGAACCAAAATATCATTCTCCTTCACGTTTCATATGATACATTTGGTCACCGAAAATCGAATAAGTGCTCCAATTCGGTTTTCCGTAACCGAGGTAACCTGTTCTGATACTCTAATTCGTTTTGTTAGTACAATTTTTTTATATTAACTAAAGAAAATAAACATTAAATATAATAAAAACAAACATATCTCTCTTTCATTAGGTTTTTCTACCTTGATAATCCTTGATTTGCTCTTCTCTACCATTCTCTACAACTTAAGTTTTTTTTTGTGTTACATCAATGGAGATTTTGTGAGTTTTTATGGGTTACTTTTGGATTTTTATTGGCTTTTGAAATCAACTGAATGAGATAGAATGAGTTAATTAAATTAAAATTTTTGTTAATTATTAACCCTTGAGTAAAAACCATAAAGAAGAGGAAGAAGATGATAAATAGTAATAAGTGTTAATAAGTAATTAGTTGGTTAAAATTAATTATTTAGATGGGATGAAAATAGAAGTTTAAGCCTTTTTTTTAGTGACAATATAAACAAGAAGTTTGTAGGATGGCTGGCAATAGCACCATCCTAGTTAATCTTGTCATTTGCTTTAAAGATTTATCTTAAAATTGATAATGCACGTACATAAACATAAAATTTTCATTTGTTAGAGCATTTTTGACCTCCGTGGCTCTGTGCAGAAAACAATTACAGCTACCACCGCCACTTCACTACTATACATTTTTCTTTTCGACATTGGGTTCTTCCCAGAGAAAAAGAAGTCGAGAGAAGAAAGCAATGTCAATTGGAGTTACTGTTTCTGCATTCACCAAATTCCCCCAATTTCAATTTCATCATCAAGGTACTTTGCTCTACAATTTTGCTGCTGCTCGTTTTCTTCTTTGTAATTATAATAGTAATGTTGCTAGTGTTACTACAGCATCATCATCAGTAGTAAACCCTAATAGTTCAATTTCAAAGACTCTTAGCCAACCAAAACCTCCCAAATCAGCCTCTAATAATCTCCAAGATTCTCTGGTTTCATTCAATCGTTTGCTCAAATCTAGGTCTACACACTCCATTATAGAAATCAATAGAGTCTTAGGGAGTATTGTCAAAATGGGTCACTACCATAACGTGCTTTCTCTCATTAAACAACTTCAACTTCACGGTGTTCCGGTTGATTATTATACCATAAACATCGGAGTTAACTGTTACTGCCACTTGAATCGAGTCAATTTTGGGTTCAGTATGTTAGGCAGTCTGTTCAAACGTGGTTATGAACCAAATGTGGTTACCTTCAATACTCCGATGAAGGGGCTTTTCACCGAGGATAAACATTCTGAAGCTAATGAACTTGTTCACAAAGCTGGGGAGAGAGAATCAAATAGAACCTGATCTAGTTACTTATGGGACTGTGATAAACGGGCTCTGCAAATCAGGGAACACTAAAATTGCAGTTGAGTTACTCAGGAGTATGGAAACACTTCATTTTGAAGCTGATGTATACTGCTACAGCATGATTATAGATAGTCTTTGCAAGGATAGAATGATAAGTGATGCTAAGAACCTTCTAGTTGAGATGACTAAGAAAGGTATTTCTCCGAATGTTGTCACTTATTCCTCTTTGATTCATGGTTTGTGCAATTTTGGTCAATGGAAAGAAGTTACCGAATTGTTAAGGGAAATGGTGGATTGAAATGTATCTCCTGATCTACGTACGTTCAGTCATAGTTGTCAAATCGTGAATCGAAAACGTATGAATCGCGAATCGTGAATCGTATTAGGAATCGAATCGTAAGATTCGGTGCAAAAGTAAAACAAGATAGTAAATAGTAAACACACACGTAAAAGACAAATTTTCATAAGTTGTAACGGCTATTATAATGTAAAACTAAACATCTAAGACAATGGTACATTGTCTAATGGATGTTGTTATGGCAAAAAGATTGTAGACTCCAAGTACTCCTACCGTGAACTCATTATTGTAAGAATATTATTTACTTATTATTGTAAGAATATTATTTACTTAATCTTATTATAATCAGAGAAAATAGTAGATGAACCAAAATAGATTTTAATTAGGAGAGGAATCACATGTAAAATATATTGTAATGGCTTCCGATTATCTTATTCTTATTCCGGTATTCCATTATTCCTATAACTATATTAGTTATTCATAAATCAAATATTTACAGATCAAAGTACATAATTGCCACATAAAACACGCAGAAGATCACCAAATTGTGCTAGGGTTTTGTAGTTTTTATTGTATATGAAATTAAAAAGTAATATAGAAGTTAAATTGAAAACGAAAACAAGCTTTTTCAAAAGAAATTAAAAAAAAAAAAATAAAAAAAATTCAAGAGTCAAACTGAATCTTTGTCTAAATCGCGTATCGTATCGTGAATCGTCTCGCGAATCGTCTGATACTTTGCGATTTTTTATCACTTTCGATTCTCTATACGATTCCATATCGTTGATTTGATGAATCGAGTATCGAATCGTGAATCGTATCGCGTATCGTACAATTTTAACAACTATGCGTTCAGTACATTGGTGGATGCACTTTGTAAAGTAGGGATGGTAAGAGAAGCAGAGGATGTGCTAGAAGTTATGATTAAAAGAGGTGAAGTTCCTAACATAGTAACGTACAATGTGCTAATGGATGGATATTGTTTGCGAGGCCAAATGAAAGAAGCAAGAAAGGTTTTCAATTACATAGTGAATGGGGGCCTTGAGCCCAACATTATTAGCTATAACACTTTGATCAACGGATATTGCAAGAAAAGGAGAATAGATAAGGCCGTGCGTCTCCTTCGTGAAATACGCCGCAAGGGGGTGAATCACACGGTAGTCACCTACAACACTATTTTACATGGGATGCTTGAGAATGGAAATTTGCTGCTGCAGAAGAACTCTTTAATGAGATGCTAGTTGAGGGCCTAAGTCCAAATGTGGTCACTTATAATATTTTGCTGGATAGTATGTGCAAAAATAGGCAGATAGCTGAGGCATTCTCATTATTCCGTTCAATGCAAAGGAACTACTCAATGAACTTCTCTTGAATGGGTTGCAGCCCAATGCCCGCACATATAATGCAATAATAAATGGTCTTTGTCAAGAAGGATCTTTGGATGAAGCGAAAGAGTTACTCGTGCGAGGATTCCTCAAGAAAAATCAGATGTACGATGCAATGGCACTTTTAGAGAAAATGCGGGGAAGTGATTTCTCAGCTGATAATTCTACCATTGAAATGTTGGTGGATGTACTCCCAACAAGAGAGCAAGATTCTAGTTTGCTTAATATGATTCAGAAGTTTGCCCCAAAAGATACATAATTATGTCAAGTTCGTACACAAATGAGTGCACGCATTGTCTGAACAATCCCATGCAATCAAAGAGGTAATTGTGGTAGTTTCTATATATCCTTTTATTTAAATCATACTTTTTGACTCGTCAATCTCAAAATAAATTCCTTTTTGGTATGTCTCAATTTAAGAGCATCCATTCTAATAACTTGCTATAGAAAGGGCTATATACCAAAATTAACTCTTTATACAACCCTACTATCATGGGTAACACGTAACTTAATTTTGAGATGGAGGAATTGCAACATTATCGGTTGTTAATACAAGGTAAAATTCAAGTCCTCTGCAAGCTCATGTTTCACTATCAGGTTTTATGCTGCATTACCATAATTCAAAGCCTTCTCAGTTTCACTAAAATTGAACGTGTCTCACATCTCCTCATCCTTATTGAACAAAATTCTAATTTCTAGAAAATATGAAATACGTTATCTGGTTTGTATGCTCTCAATGTTGGCTGTTAGACTGGAAAAATCCTTTTTTTTTATATGACAATCTTCTTCTGAGATATGAGGAACAATCAAAGATGTAGAATAGTGAAGGGTCCACTGTTGAGTTCTTCATAGTGTAGAGTGTGATTGTATATTTTTATGTTGATTATGGTTGTTTTACTTGATTTTAGGTTATGTTTTTCTTGTACTTAAATTTGCCCATGCAGAGGTTGTTTTCACAAGTTAGAATTGATGGGTAGTTGAGAATTATAGCTTGCTAGCATTTAAGATGAAGGTTGTCTTGCTTCACGGCCTAATTGTAACCTGGAGTACTCAAAATATAAATTTGGAATCCCACAATATTGTGTGGTCACAATACATATATTTAGTTCAAAATTTGGATTAATTTTACTCCATTCCAATTCTTAAACACTCACTTTAATTAGGAACATGACAGCAGTCAGGAGTAGTCTTTAGCATTTCACTTATCTTGTATAACAAGGGATGGTAGTAGATACTCAATTCTTTGCTAATTTTTGTGTCTTGTTTTTGGGTGAATTTTGTTTAATTTGCCCCATGATCTCAATTTTAGCTTCCAAATTTAGTAAAAGATGATGGAAGTCATGTTTTACATAGGTTATGACAGAGGCTGATTAACCAAGAGGCTCTGTGTCTTGTTTTTGGGTGAACTTTGTTTAATTCCCATGATCTCAATTTTAGCTTCCAAATTTAGTAAAAGATTATGGAAGTAATGTTTTACATAGATTATGACAGAGGCTGATTAACCAAAAGGCTCATTTCACTTTCAGGTATTTGATAGCTTATTGAAGTATAGCTCTGTTCTTAAATTTAGGCATATAATTCAAATGAAGCCTCCTTAAATTGATTTGGTTAAAGGCAGTGGAATACTAGGGCACTAACGGGTAGGCATTAGTAGTTTGTCATACGCACACTCTTTTATCGGTGAGGATAATTCACAATTCATGATTAGAATAGTTATACACTTATTTATCAGTTGTTGGTTAGGTAGCGAAACAAATGGAACTGTAATGGAAGATTGATTTCAAAAAGTTTGTATCTTCAGTTGGTTGTTTCATCATGAAAGAGTCCCCACTAATTCTTTCCAAGCAGCCTGTGCTCTGGCCCAATCTGATATACCTGCTGCAAAGGAGGAAGTGAAAAATCAAATGCATTTGGTGAGGATTGCTCCAAACCAAAAGCTGTTTGCGACAGTCTAAATCGCAGAGAGAAGAGTAGTTTTGTTTTATAGCTTGAGCAATGACGAACAATGGATTTATCAAAATGTTACCGACAACTGGAATATAAGGACTTGCATAGATTTGGAGCTGCTCTTTGAATTCTCGGACTTGATGCTATAATAGGTGCACTGTGCCACTGTCCGCCTAGCTAAGCTAGGCCGTAGTTTAGATATGATAATACTGATGATATGATATTTTGATGGATTCTCCTATTGTAGTTATGTAGCTTGTAAAATCCTGAACTATGTAAGTTTGTTTGTGAAACGCCCCTTGTTTTACCGAAGAGAAAAATTATCATTTCCCACCCCCCCCCATGAATTTCATGTTCATTGTTCTCTTCGAGACTTCCATTTCATGATTATTATTTTTACATTCTATTTCTTGTCATTGATGTTGATTTATAGAGTCGGACTGTAATTGTTTACTTTTTATATGTTCTATCACCCATGTAAATTCTATTATTGTGTGTTAAAATTTGTTATCTTTCTATCCGAAGCAACATAAATCATATAATGCTTTTGCGCTTGTGTTTGATCGGATGTGAAGGCGGTGTACGAAACCGCGGTCCAGCAATTTTCCCTGCAGTTCTGGGAATTGCTGTAAATGTTATGGAAATGAATGGATATGCATGAATGAATGATATGATGAAGATACAAACTCTCAGGAGTCCCGGGAGCTTTGTTGTGCTTCTGTGCATATTGTTTAATAAACTATTTGGTGGTTTCTTCAAATATTAGAATCTGATTTGGCTCAATGCTGGATTATTTCTTCGATTCCTAATAGGTTTAGGCCTACTTATTCCCTAGTTCTAATGAGTTTAGGTTGCTTTGGTCTATTTTTTCTTCCAATCCTATGATGAATTGAAGGGGTCATAATTGTAAGAAATTCTTCAGAGCGAGGTAACACAGACACATTGTTTTTGCCTACCAATCTATCCACGTACGCGTTGTGCCTTGTTATTCTGGTTTTCCTTGGATTGCTTGTGCCTTGTCACTTTCATCTATGATGGCGAAAAAGCTCTTTATCATAGCAAATTGGTGTCAAAAGTGTTTGGATTCTTGAAACTCCCTATTTCTGCATTATAAAATTGTGACCATTGTGAAATATCTCATTATTCTATGCCACCTTGATATTATGGCACGTCCCAAATATCCCACATCGGTACTATAATAGGGAGCCCCTTGGTATATATGGTGCTCTGTTGGTTGGTCTTCGCAACTCTGATGGTTCTTTTGTTGATGGTCAGGCTATCTCTTTTCCTTCTGTGAACTCTTTGGTGGCTGAAGCTAGGCCTGTGTGGGAAGCTGTTCTGTTTGCTGCTCTCTCGGTTCAGGTTCTGACAGTTATAGAATATGATTGTCTCCCTGTTGTGGAAGCTACTACACCCCCTGCTTTCCTGTCTTGGGATTAACTGTGTTTGACTGAAGCGTCTCGAGAGTTAAGTCTTAAATGCCCGAAGGTGGTGTTCTGTTCTGGTTTGTCCCAAGGAGGCTAATGGTGCTGCTCATTGGGTAGCCACTACCACAGGAGTTCTCCCTGTTGTTGAAGCTACTACAGGGCCCCCCTGGTTTCCTGCCCTGGGACTAATTGAGTTTGATTGAAGCATCTCGAGAGTGAAGTCTGAAATGCCTGAATGTATCGTTCCAGTTTGACCCTCGTGACGCTAATGGTGCTGCTCATTGGTTGGCCACTAAATGCAGCTCTTTCTCCTAATTGGAAGTCTGATTTGCCTCGGGAGTTTGCCGCTTTCCTGTCCTCAGATTTTGCATCTGAAGGAATTGGTTAACCTTTTGTGTGTTCGGTGGTAGGATAGTGAGGGATCGATCTATTTAGCGGGAGATCCCGTGTTCGAATCTATGTTTTAAATCAATGGTCTAAATTAATAATCCACTCTATAGTCATTTCCATCATTGCAGAGGAGTTTATCATACTGTTATAGGTAAGTCATTGTATTTGTTTTTGAATGTGTAACCTTACTGCTTAAAACAGTTTTTGCCAGTATTTAATATGTCAATTTAAAGCATGATTAGTGGGTTCGCGTTTAAAATTTTAGATTTTACTCCTTTCTAACAATCATGTTAAAATAATCAGATAAATTATCATCTTATATGCTTTTAATTGAAGCCGGAGTATAGTATTTGATTAGTTGAAAAACTCAAATGTTCAAAAAGATAAAGTAAAATAATCGCAAATACTAATTTTTCATACAGAAGTGTGGAAAAGAAACTAAGATCAATTGGTGATTTTTGCCCCCACTTGAACGTGATTTAATGAGCTACTGGATGATATTTTTAAAATTTGTTTACAACTTGTTTATTGTTTATGTTATCAGTTGACACGATACTGCACGACCCAACTGTAAAATTTTATTTAAAAACTTTTGCACCGAAAGCAAGATGAAAAAGAGTTAAAACAACAACAAAACAAACAAACAAACTAGGGGATATATCTATATTGAAAAGTTGACCAACATTTCCTATTTAAAAGTCTCTTAATCTATAGTTCGCACATTTCATATAATTGGTATAGGATCATTTTTAGCCCTTTGATGTTTTCACGCATGTTGAAACATTAAATCAATACCATCCACACTCACGCACTAAACATACATGCGACTCCGTTTGATTGCAAAATGGAAAAGGAAAATAAATTGAGTTAGTTTTGATGAAAAGATGGAAAATAAGTTAAGTGATAGAGGTGATATCCTCTTGATTTTTAAGTTTTTCCATGAAGAAATTTCCTTGCTTGGTGGTGAATAAAAATTTTCCACCAAAAATATTGAAGGATGGAAGATATATATACTCATAAAATGAGTAACATTTCTCACCTTATTTTCTATCTTTTCACACAAACTAACTAAATTTATTTTCATTTTCCATCTTTACAATCAAACGGAGTTGTAGATATCTATTATTTTACACATTTTCTCTCTCATCAATATTTTAAGTTTTTTGAATTGTCATAACTCTTAAAACAAAAATCAAATCTCAGCGAAACTTAAAATTTTGAAATCTAAGAATCAATATATATCGTATTTTATATTATTTTCAATTAACCGTGCCTTCATTGATTCATTTTTTTTTAATTTGATTTTTTTATATGCTTTTTAATAATAACTTATGTAAACATATATTACATGCAACAATTTAATTGTTGGGCATTTATTTTTGTATTTAATATCGTATAACAATTTATTATTTATGTTGAATTAATTTAAGAATTTTATTTTCCAACCATAAAGTAATACTGGTTTTATGGTAAATATAGTTTTTTTTTTTTTCTGTAAAATCAAAAATATTAAAATTTTATTACAACAAACACTATTACAAAGCACAACTTTATCCAATCTCACTATACCCTTTAACCAATGAGCTAGGAAGAGAGGACACAAACTCCAAGTCTTTATGTTCTATTGTCCTATAAAACCAAGGTTTGTCAAAAAATCTGCTGCTTGGTTAATCTAACTGTAAGTGTGCAAAATTCGTATATCAAAATCCTAAAATCAAACTAACAATTTCTCGGATCTCATGAGCTATATAGACCAAGGAACATGCATCTTTCATGTAAGATATTGAGTAAAGTCAATGAATCCATTTCCAAGTCCACAATATTGAGTTTTCCTTCTCCATGACATCTTCTGATTCCAAAAAATATAGCACATGGTTCAGCCTTCATATTTGTTTCAACACCAATCCAACTACCCAAAGAACACTACGCCTCACCAGAAGAGGATCTAAGCAAACTCCCACACCCGCTAGGTTCCGGATTGCCTTTCGAACACCCATCCGAATTCAATTTTCAACATGGAAAGTAGGCCTAATCCACTTACCATGTGTAATACAGATAGTGGCCCTGAGCAAGACGTGCCCGGCCAGCTTGTGTAGCAAAACATCATCTTGAAAAGACCGTTTAGCTGAAATAGCAGCATTAGAAAACACATCAACAATAGATTCATGCACGTATTCAATTAGTTTTTGCACTGGCAAAACTGAGCCCTCAAAACTGGCCATGATTATGATTTTTCCAAAGCTCCCGACATATACTGAGAGGAATGAAAGAGAGAATTGCCTTGAAACAAGGGACCTCATTTTGACCTGCCACCATTCATTCAACTTCAATTGGAGGATATTTGCCCGGATAATAATAGAAATATTATGCTCAAAATGTTGCCATACACTCTTGGCTGTATTACTCCCAACAAAAAAAATGATGAACATTTTCTCTCGAAGGCTAATAGCGACAATCACATTTGGAAGCCAAATTAATAGCTTCCTTTTGCAAAGCTCGTGTAAAGGTAGTCTGCCCTTGAGAGCTCTCTAAAGCATAATCGACCATTTAAGAGTTATATATCAATCGATGCCACATCATGCTACAAAAGAGAAGTGTACCACTTTTAGTCCTACATAAAGACCACGCAAAAGAAGCAGAGAATTTGCCACTACAAGAAGCAGTCCACACGCTAACATCAGAAACATTGCAAAGCTTAGGAACCAGGGCATGAGCCTACTGAAGTACTGAGCAATAACAAACGGCAAACAAAATGTACAATTATCTCAACACCCATTAGAGTTAGAAAACACCATTTTAACTGTCAAAAATTCCACATCTGAAGGAGGAACAACAATGTCACAAAGCTTCCCACAACTCAGCCATTGCTCGAACCAGAAACTAATATTACCCTCTCTATAGTCATATTCTTCACTTTAGCAACCCTGGCCCAAATGGTAGATCCAACATTGTCCTCTTTGAACGTTTCATTGCAATACTTTCTTCTCGTAAAATCTGCCCAAACAGAGTTAAAAGTATGCAAGTTCCACTAAGCTTTTATAGCAAACCTTGTGCTTGTGTCTTCCATATTTCTCAAGCCTAAACCACCTTCCTACAACATTGCTTCGGCTACCTAATCCAATGACATTTGGGGACATCCTCACCATGCCCCCGGAAAAAGTTAGCAAATAAACATCTATGCATTTAAAAACCACTTTCGGAGGGCAAAAGTCAGCTAATCCAATGACATTTGGGGACATCCTCACCATACCCCCAGAAAAAGTTAGCAAATAACCATCTAATCATCTATGCATTTAAAAACGACTTTCGGAGGGCAAAGGTCAGCTAAAAGATGAATAGGAAAACTTTATAACACAGGCGAACAAGAATCAATCCTCCCATATGACTGAAGTATACTTTTCCACCTAGTAACCACCTTCTCAATTTTAGCAATCAAGCTATAAAAATACAGAAATAAACCAAACTGAAAAGTTTGGTTCGGGTTTAAGTTTGGAAAATTTAGAAATTGAAACCGAACTTTCAAATTCGGTTTGGTTATCCTAATTTTTACCTCGACCGAAACCCAAAAGACTGCTAAAACTTCACAGCTAAACTGCACCAACAGAGGAGAGTGGTCCGAATTCTGTCTATTATGATGGGAAAGCTTAACTTCAGAAAACTGAGCCATCCAAGCAGCATTACACAAACACCTATCAAGCCTCTGCCAAATCCTTCTATTAGGTTGTCCATGTATACTGACTGCCAATAAACTATATTTCTAACATCCCACAGTCACTAATACAATCATTAAATTTGAAGCAAAGTTTATTTATTTTCATTATATTCGAATTTAAGCATTTATTATTTGTCATGTTATTTCACAAGTTACACTTATTTAATTATGCCGTACGGCACAGACAATACCTATTATTTACTTGGTATTTAAGAAAACTTGATTGAAAAAACTTAGCTAAACATTTGAAATTTGTTTATGGGTCTAACAGATTGCATAGATTCATTTAAGACGAACCTTTAACCGTTTTATAATTATTTTAAGTTAAAAAGGTGAACTCAATAACCAACTAAATAAAGTAAGCGAGCCTTAAAAGGTGTTAGTGATAATAAATTTATCATTAGTAGGTGTTTGTGACAGTGTAAATAATACCGTCAACATAAAAAAGGTTACCACCATCTATTACTGTCACCTATTACAATAACTCTGACGACCACTACCAGAGTTTTGGCGGTGGACATTGGTAGCGAGCAGTAGACATTGGTAGCGAAAATTCTGTAAAACGATCGTCTCTTTTAAATTTCAAATGAATTATGCTGATTAACCAAACAAACTCATTTAAAACTCTAAATAAAAACTACATATAATTTAAAGAATAGCGTTATAATTCTACGAGAATGCAATTCTAAAAATTGCAATTCGAATTGTCATCCTTATAAAATTTTAAAATTA
Organism: Lonicera japonica; assembly: GCA_021464415.1. NCBI lineage: Eukaryota > Viridiplantae > Streptophyta > Magnoliopsida > Dipsacales > Caprifoliaceae > Lonicera > Lonicera japonica. The sequence goes on along the minus strand of CM038465.1, from coordinate 45,733,111 downwards.
TGCAACCAAACAAATCCTAAAAATTGAACACTTTTGGCTTACAATTTTTTTATCTCGTGTGATGTAGCTGGATGTCATTTACTTGTTAAGCCTTATGCTAACGAGGCACAATTGTATCACCCATTTGCTAAACATCCGCAATATATGGAGATTTGAATCTCTCTCTATCTGTAGTCTTCAAACATTCTCAATTTCACCATTTCCGAGAGGGGTAGAAGCGAAAAGAAAATTATGTCAATTGGAGCTGTTTTTCCCTTATCCAAATTCCCCCAATTTCGTCGTCAAGGTACGTTTCTCTGCAATTTTGCTGCTCCTTCTCTTCTTTGCAATTGTAAATGTAATAATAATGTTGCTAATGTTACTACATCATCATCACAAGTAAACCCTAATTGTTCAATTTCAACAACTCTAAGCCAACCAAAACCTCCCAAATCTGTGTGTAATAATCTCGAAGATGCTCTCGCCTCATTAAATCGGATGCTTAAATCTAGGTCTACACACTCCATTTATTCAATTAATAACTTGTTAGGGAGTATTGTCAAAATGGGTCACTACCTGACTGTGCTTTCTCTCATTAAACAAGTTCAACTTCACGCTGTTCCGGTTGATGCTTATACCATAAACATCGGAATTAACTGTTACTGCCACTTGAATCAAGTTGATTTTGGGTTCAGTTTGTTAGGCAGTATGTTCAAACGTGGTTATGAACCAGATGTTGTTACCTTCAATACTTTGATGAAGGGGCTTTTCACTGAAGATAAACATTCAGAAGCTAAGAACTTGTTCACGAAGCTGGTGAGAGAGAAGCAAATAGAACCGGATGCAGTTACTTATGGGACTGTGATAAATGGCCTCTGCAAATCAGGGAACACTAAAATTGCTATTGAGTTTCTCAAGATTATGGAAACACTTAATTTTGAAGCTGAAAAAGTGGTGCACTGCTACAACATGATTATAGATAGTCTTTGCAAGGATGGAATGATAAGTGATGCCAAGAACCTTCTAGTTGAAATGAATAAGAAAGGCATTTCTCCAAATGTTGTCACGTATACCTCTTTGATTCATGGCCTGTGCAATTTTCGTCAATGGAAAGAAGTTACTAGATTGTTAAGGGAAATGGTGGATCAAAATGTCCCTCCTGATGCGCGTACGTTCACTATAGTGGTGGATGCGCTTTGCAAAGAAGGGATGGTAAGGGAAGCAGAAGATGTACTAGAAGTTATGATTCAAAGAGGTGAAGTTCCTACCGTAGTCACGTACAGTGCCTTGATCGATGGATATTGTTTGCAAGGTCAAATGGAAGAAGCGCGGAAGGTCTTTGATTCCATGGCGAATAGGGGCCTTCAGCCTAACATTATTAGCTATAACATTTTAATCAACGGATACTGTAAGAAGAGGAGAATTGATGAGGCCATGCATCTCTTTAAGGAAGTATCTCGTAAGGGGATGAATCATAATATTGTTACCTATAACACCATGGTACATGGGTTGTTTGAAAAAGGTGAATGTGGTGCTGCTCGAGAGCTCTTCAGTGAGATGCTAGCAGGGGGCCAAATTCCCGACTTATGGACTTACCATATCTTACTAGATGGCCTGTGCAAAAATCGACTAGTTGCAGAGGCATTATCAATGTTTCGAGCAATGAAAAACAGTGAGATATGTTGTGATATTGATTGCTACAATATTCTAATTGATGGCACGAGCAAGGTTGGAAGTCTTGAAATCGCTCGCGAACTTTTCAACGAAGTTTTTTCCAAAGGGTTGAAGCCGGATGCTTACACATATAATGTAATGATAGGTGGACTTTCTCGAAAAGGTTTGATGGATGAAGCAAACGAGTTATTGACGAGAATGGAAGAAAATGGGTGTTTACCAGATGGTTGCTCTTACAATCTTATTGTACAGGGTTACCTCAGGAAAAGTGAGAGTGATGCGGCAAGAGTTATTCTAGAGAAATTGCTAGCAAGGGGTTTCTCAGCTGATGCTTCTACCATTTCAATGTTAGTGGATCTGCTCCAAACAAGAGATCATGATCCTATTCTACTCAATATTATTCAGAAGTTTGTGCCAAGAAAGTGACGATATCAATTTTTATTCGAGATGTAACAATTTCATGTTTTGTTCTTTTCCTTTTTTGATCATGAAAAGAACTATAATTCTATAAGTATGTTGGGATTTAGAAGGCCATGAAAAGAACTATAATTCTATGAGTCTGTTTTGATACTCAATTCTTCGTTAATTTTTGTGTCCTTCCTATGAGTGGGCTTGTAGGATTTGCATCATGATCTCGATTTTAGCTTCCAAATTTAGAATAAGATGATGAAAGTCATGTTTTACATAGATTGTGACAGAAGCTGATTTAAAGACTCCTTTCACGTTGTGGTATTTGATAGTTTTATTGAAGTGTAGCTTTGTACGTAAATTTAGCCTCGGTTCAAGTTAAGCCTCCTTAATTGGATTTGGTTAGAGACAGTGGAGAACTAAAAAAATATAGGTGGCTTTACCAACATGTCATGAAAGTTTTTTTTTTCCTTGCTTGAAAGAGATTTTGGCAGAAATATGAGCTTTTCTATTAAAACGAATTCACGGATTAGAATTTTATGCTCGCTCTTTGTGTGTTGCCGTCGCATTGACACCCAGTTTATGAGTTCAGGTGTTGAGAGCGAGTCCACACCTCCCATGAGTGGCGGATTAGGGCAATATGTTTATATCTAGTGTGTATGTCCATATAGTTGAATGCATCTATAAGGATCATTAATGTGCATATATATAGATAATGTATATGAGTACCCATATAATAAACAGGAATATATTTTCTTTTAATATGTTTTGCCTTCACTCCAAAATTTAAGTCTCTCTCACACACGTTAACGCCATTTCGCCCTCTCTATCTCTCTCTCAGGCACACAAATACACACAGCCAAACACACACAGGTGCACACGCACACACCATCTCTCTCTCTCTAGAGGGAAAGTGGGTTTTTTCTCTGTTGGCCGTAAAAAAGGCTCACATTAAGAAAGCTTTACGACTGAATTGAATGTGATTTCTTGGCAGATGTAATGTCTCGAATGGGCTTCTCTAGCCACTGGATCATAATATGAGGCAGTGCGCATTTCAAGGGAATTGAATGTCCTCTCATTGCTTACTTTGTTTATGTCCTCTTTGGTTTAAGCCAAGGCAGTTGAAGGCATTAAGATTAAGAGATAGAGCTCAGTTTTGTCTTATCTTTTATTGACCAATGATTTGATTAGTTTCTCAAGGGGCCTCCTCAGCCAGGGATTGTGCTAGTCTTTTCCAGTGTTGCGTAATTCATGGACCACTGCTGCGTACTGCTAATTGGGTGCCGCTGATCCCAAACGGATCACATTAGCGACCATAAATGCCAACTCTTGTCACCTCCTATGTTCACCTGCACAAACTTATGAAAAAGATACGTATAGTTTCACGTATACAGACAAATATATTTACTATTTTAGAAATATCAAGACTCTATCGTAATATGTATATTGAAAATGACTCGAGTATTTGTTTCTAAACGAGTCGCCGCCTTAAATTGTTTCCCAGCAAAGCCTACCGCACAGCACCTCGTACCGGGCTAGATAATGTACCCCTTTACCAAGTACTGAGCACCAAAGCTTCCCTCAAATTAGGTAACATTGGTCTTTTGACTTTTCTCAATCAGTGAAGCTTACGGTAAGGGCCTCTGTCTGTGTCTCCCCGATTGTAGCAGCTGTTTCGGAGGGAATGCGGATGGTATTTTCTCAAATAGTGAAGCTTACGGTAAAGATGGTTTTTCTTTGATCTCTTTAGAATCGGTTACTCCTATTATTGTTGACATCTAGAACTAGGAAGCTGAGGTCAATTGGGACGCTCTCCCGGTTTTTTCTTTGGTTTTAAAACGAAATTTCCCATTTGATTTGATGTCTCGTTTGTTTGCTTGTTATTGTGTTTTGGGGAGAAATGGTGAGAAAATCAGAGAGGTTATTCTTTTTCTTGTTTAGAAGTTTTTTATGGAGAGAGCTCGAGAGAAAGGGAGAGTGAGTAAATTAAAAATTTATGTCCAAATTGGAGAGAATGAGAGAGGAGGAATTTTTTTAGTGAAAATATATTGTATTGAGTATTGTACCCTTAAAATACATTGCATATTATTAAAAAAAGGATATTTTTTAGGGGCAATTAAAAAAAAGGTCTTATTAGAGAAAGATTTTCACATTAAAGCCAAGGAATAATTTTTTTTTAAAATAAATGGCCTATTTTTTATTTTATTGATAATATGACATGTATCTTTTTTTTTCATTATAAAATGACATCCCAACCCTTAAAATAAACTAAAAAATACCAATATGCATTAAAATATGGACTGCAATATGAACTTTGCACTCTATATTTCACTGCAATATGAACTTTGCACTCCATATTTCACTGCAATATGAACTTTGCAGTCCATATTTCATGGACCACTGCTGCATACTGCTAATTGGGTGCCTCTGATCCCAAACGGATCACATTAGCGACCATAAATGCCAACTCTAGTCACCTCCTATGTTCACTTGCACAAACTTATGAAAAAGATACATAAGTTTTTTTCATATGATCCCAAATGGGGCAAAAGTCTTGTGTGACAATGTTTTTTTCAAAAATCTAGAGGATATATATATATATATATTTTGAAATAAGTTCTTGTTTTTCAAAAAAAATCTAAAATAAAGAGTTGTTTATCAATTGTGTTTAAAATAAAAATTTGGACCAAAGTTGTGTTTTGTGCAAATTTAACTTTGTAATGCAAAAAATTTAATACGAATTTGTTTTGTATGATATTTTTATATTTTTTAACTATTATATTTTTATGTGTCACTCGAGTAATTCTAAAGTAACATTAAATAAACCCCAATATATAATAATGTATTATAAAACAAGAAGAACAAACTTAACTTTGCAAAATTCAAAAAGACTATCATGTATGTTTTATAAATAAGGTGGTTTAAATTTGTAATTTCTTAAAATAACTTTAAAGTTAAGTCAATTAAACACTTAGTCATATTCATCTACTAAAAAAAATATACAATGCAAACTTAATGCAAGATACCATAAAATATTACAATTCAAAAATCTATTACAAAGTTAATATCATACTCCTTTTAAAATTTGATTAAAAAAAAATTCCTTAACTTATAAAAGTATCGTTTTAGAGTGAAGCTAGTTACACACTCCATATTTTTATGTAACACTTCTTACATTGACTCGGCGCAAAATGGTCAAATATGTAATCATTTACTTAGTATAATATAATGAAAATATTGTTAAAAATAAAAAAAAATACACTAACTCAACTTTATTATACTAAAAAATGTGTATATATTCAATCTTATTACACAAAATCAATATACTTATGCTCAATTTTATTGTACCGAGTCTACATAAAAATGTTAAATAAAAATTCGGAGAGTGTCCCACCCTTTTATTCTTTTACAGAGAAGTTTATCGATTTTCAATATCCTGGTTATTTTATGTCTCTTCACCATTTGAGTTCTTCCGGGAGATATGGTCAAATAGAAGTCACAGAAGAAAGCAATGTCAGTTGGAGCTATTGTTTCTGCATTCACCAAATTCACCCAATTTCAATTTCATCTTCATCATCATCAAGGCACTTTTCTCTACAATTTTTCTGCTTTCCTCAATTCTCCTTCTCTTCTTTGTGTTTGGAATAATTTAATACCAACATCAGTAGTAAACCCTAATCGTTCAATTTCAACGAATCTAAGCCAACCAAAACCTCCCAAATCGTCGTCTAATAATCTCCAAGATGCTCTCGTCTCGTTCAATCGGATGCTTAAATCTAGGTCTACACCCTCCATTAATTCTATCAATAGAGTCTTAGGGAGTATTGTCAAAATGGGTCACTACCAGAACGTGCTTTCTCTCATTAAACAACTTCAACTTCACGGTATTCCGGTTGATTCTTTAACCATAAACATCGGGATTAACTGTTACTGCCACTTGAATCGAGTTGATTTTGGGTTCAGTCTGTTAGGCAGTGTGTTCAAACGTGGTTATGAACCAGATGTTGTTACCTTCAATACTCTGATGAAAGGGCTTTTCACTGAAGATAAACATTCAGAAGCTAAGAACTTGTTCACGAAGCTGGTGAGAGAGAAGCAAATAGAACCGGATGCAGTTACTTATGGGACTGTGATAAATGGCCTCTGCAAATCAGGGAACACTAAAATTGCTATTGAGTTTCTCAGGATTATGGAAACACTTAATTTTGAAGCTGAAAAAATGGTGCGCTGCTACAACATGATTATAGATAGTCTTTGCAAGGATAGAATGATAAGTGATGCCAAGAACCTTCTAGTTGAAATGAATAAGAAAGGCATTTCTCCTACTGCTGTCACTTATTCCTCTTTCATTCATGGTCTGTGCAATTTTCGTCAATGGAAAGAAGTTACCGAATTGTTAAGGGAAATGGTGGATCGAAATGTCCCTCCTGATGCGCCTACGTTCAATATAGTGGTGGATGCGCTTTGCAAAGAAGGGATGGTAAGAGAAGCAGAAGATGTACTAGAAGTTATGATTCAAAGACGTGAAGTTCCTACCATAGTCACGTACAGTGCCTTGATGGATGGATATTGTTTGCAAGGTCAAATGGAAGAAGCACGGAAGGTCTTTGATTCCATGGCGAATAGGGGCCTTCAGCCTAACATTATTAGCTATAGCATTTTAATCAATGGATACTGTAAGAAGAGGAGAATTGATGAGGCCATGCATCTCTTTAAGGAAGTATCTCGTAAGGGGCTAAATCATGATATCGTTACCTATAACACCATGGTACATGGGTTGTTTGAGAAAGGTGAATGTGGTGCTGCTCGAGAGCTCTTCAGTGAGATGCTAGCAGGGGGCCAAATTCCCGACTTATGCACTTACCGTATCTTACTAGATGGCTTGTGCAAAAATCGACAAGTTGCCGAGGCATTATCAATGTTTCAAGCAATGAAAAGCAGTGAGATATGTTATGATATTGATTGCTACAATATTCTAATTGATGGCACAAGCAAGGTTGGAAGTCTTGAAATCGCTCGCGAACTTTTCAACGAAGTTTTTTCCAAAGGGTTGAAGCCGGATGCTTACACGTATAATGTAATGATAGGTGGACTTTCTCGAAAAGGTTTGATGGATGAAGCAAAAGAGTTATTGACAAGAATGGAAGAAAATGGGTGTTTACCGAATGGTTGCTCTTACAATCTTATTGTACGGGGATACCTTATGAAAAGTGAGAGTGATGAGGCAAGAGTTATTCTAGGGAAAATGCTAGCAAGGGGTTTCTCAGCTGACGTTTCTACCATTTCAATGTTAGTGGATCTACTCCCAACAAGAGGTCAAGATCCTACCCTACTCAATATAATTCAGAAGCTTGTGCCAAGAAAGTGACGATGTCAGTTTTTATTTGAGATGTAACAATTTCAGGTTTTGTTCTTTTCCTTTTTTGATCACCTAGGTTTAGTCTAAATAATTTTTGTTACAAATATTATTCTTTTTAATGGTGGTTAAAACTTGAATATGATGAAGCACCGTGGTTCATTAGCATGTTTGGTGTATATTAAATAATGATATTTGGTTTTTCTCTTTATATTTCAATTATTATTTATGCGTTTTTCTTACGGATATTGTATAACAAGGGATGTAGATGGTCCTGAAAAGTTTCGATACTCAATTTTTCGTTAATTTTTGTGTCCTGCATATGAGTGGGGTTGTAGGATTTGCACCAATATCTCGATTTTAGCTTCCAAATTTTGAATAAGATGATGAAAGTCATGTTTTACATAGATTATGACAGAAGCTGATTAAAAGGCTCCTGTCACATTGTCGATAGTATTATTGAAGTGTGGCTGTGTTTGTTAATTTAGCCGTGGTTCAAGTTAAGCCTCCTCAATTGGATTTGGTTAGAGACAGTGAAGGACTTAAAAAATATAGGTGGCTTTAGCAACATGTCATGAAAGGTTTTGTTTTTTCCTAGCATTGAAAGAGGTTTTAGCGGAAATATAAGCTTTTCTATTAAAACTAATTCACGGATTAGAATTTTATACTCACTCTTTGTGTGTTACTGTTGCTTTGACACCCAGTTTATGAGTTCAGGAGTTGAGAGCGAGTCCACACACCTCCCATGGGTGGCGGATTAGGGCAATATGTTTGTATCTAGTGTGTGTGTTCATGTAGTAGAATGCATCTATAAGGATCATTAATGTGCAAATATATTGATTTTGTATATGAGTAGAATATATAGGAATAAATTTTCTTTCATTATATTTTGCCTTCACTACAAATTTGAACCCTTCTGTCGCACTCCATCTCTTTGTCTGATATAATCTGTCACCAGTTCTCTCTCACACACGCACGCTCGCACACACGCACGCCATTTCTCTCTCTCTAGAGGGAATGGCTTTACGACTGAATTATTCGCTTGGCAGAAGTAATTTCTCGAATGGGTTTCTTTAGCCACTGGATCATAATATGAGGCAATGCGCATTTCAGGGGAATTGATTGTTCTCTCATTGCGCACTTTGTTTATGTCATCTTTGGTTGAAGCCAAGGCAGTTGAAGGCATTAAGATTAAGAGACAGAGCTCAGTTTTGTCTGATCTTTTATTGACCACTGAATTGCTTATTTTTTCATGGGCCAGCGATTGTGCTAGTCTTTTCCAGTGTTGCGTAATTCATGGACCACCGCCGCGTTCTGCTAGTTGTGTGCCGCCGACCCCAAACGGAGAACATCAGCGATCATAAATGCCAATTCTTGTCACCTCTTATGTTCACTTGCACAAACTTGTGAAAAAGACACGTATAGTTCCACGTATACAGACAAATATATTTACTATTTTAGAAATATCAAGACTCTATCATAATGTGTACATGTCTATATTGAAAATGACTCGAGTATTTTTTTTCTAAATGAATCGCCATCTGAAGAGATGGATTTCAAATTGTGGAACTCCGAATGGCTCACTAAATATGGTGTTTTCATTTAGGAGTTTTTCATGGAGAGAGGAAAAGACAAAGGGAGAGCAAGTTAATTAAAATTTTATCTCCAACTCTTTCTCTCGAAATTGGAGAGAATGAGAGGAAATTTTTTTCTAGTGAAAACACAGAGTGGTCGTGGAGAGTAAAGAGAAAAAGAAGAGATTTTGCAAAACAAGAGAGGAAAAAGAGACAATAATCTTCTTTATTGGATTAGGTAATATTTTATTTTATTTTAAAATAGACTTTGTTATTTAAGTAAAATAGAATATCTTAGAAAAGGTCCCTACATATTGAATTTAACTATACTTAATTATTCATGATAACATTTATATCTTATTAAAATTTATTATTTTAAGTTAATAGCTTTATAACACACTGATAATATTGGTTAGCATAAAGATTGGGAGGGAGGAGTAGTCGATGAAAATTAAAATTACATATTTAAGATAAAGAGATTTGATATTGTTATTGAAGATGCTGTTTCACTTAATTGTTTAGCCCATATTGTGGCAATATTATTTTTCTATAAACTAATATATATGGAAAGGATCAAGTGCAAACCAGTTCGTACAGATTGATCCTTTTTATAATATTTTTGCGTCATAAAAAACAACCCTCAAGTGTTTTTATGACGAAAAATTGTGGTAAAAAGACTAATCCGTAAAGGATTGGTTTGTACCAGAAGTGGACCCTATATATATATATCACATACTATGAGAATTCATGTTGGAGGAGCACCGTTAGACTAATGGATTAAGCAAAATGCTATACATCTTTGAATTATTTTGGCTACTACGTATCTTAATTTGTTTAATATTGTAATTTTATATTAGTTTGTAAGTGGTCTTCTTATTCTAATTTTTTTTTAATTATGAATATTATGAAAGTAATCTCACCTATTACACTATATAACACAGGAGAATGTCGCATTATGGAGTTGTAAAGTTGAAAAAGTTATGTATAGTGGTAGTTTAATCTATACTATTACCACAAGCGCGCCTTTTGACAATTATAGCATCAAATTTCGGGATGTTGCAATTTTTGTTTTTATATTTGTGTTGCATTCTTCAAATTCTCAAGGTAATTAACATGGAGCTCAAACTTTTGACCTAAGTCGAATAACTAAACAGCTCATTTGAATTGAGGAGAAGGAATGTAAATGAAATGGTTAATTATGACGGAAAAGAAAGGAATGAAATCAAATGGAATTAATTGAGTTTAATTTGAATGTTGTTTGGATATAGAAAAGAAATTAGAAACGAGGGGGAAAAGGCCAAAAAAAAAATGTTATTTAATATGTTGTTAATAAATTAGGGTTAAATTGAAAAAAGGGGAATAATTCCTTTAAAAAAAAAAAAAAATCTTTCCTTCACAATCCTTCTAATATCGGAAGAAAACAAAATAAAAGAATAGGGGTGATTGACAATTCCTCCCATTCTTCCCATTTCCCTTCCATTCTTGCCGTTTCTTATCCATTCCCCGTCGTAAATCTATCTAAACAAATAAATGTAATTCCTCTTCCTCACTTCCCTTACTTTCCTTTCATTCCCGATCCCTTGATCGAAACCAAGCATAAATCTTTTATTAACAAACATTTGTTTTGTACGAAGAATTCTCTCTCACTCAAATAATTAATTAAGATTTTTTTTTTGCTTTATGAAAATGGGGCAAAAAGTCTTGTGTGACAATATTTTTTGCAAAAATAAAATAAAATAGAAAATATATATTTTTTTAAATAAGGGCTTGTTTATCAATTGTGTGTGTTAAAATAAAGGTTTTTACCATAATTTTGTTTTGTGCAAACTTGGCTTTGCAATAAAAAAAGTTAATGTAAATTTATTTTGCATGGTTTATTTATATTTTATAACTATTATATTTGTATGTGTCACTTAAATAACTCTAATGTAACGATGCATAAACTCAATACAAAATGATGTATTAAAAAAACAAGAAGTGCGAACTTAATTTTGTGTAATCCAAAATAATTTTGATGTGTGTTTTATTAATAAAGGGGTTTAAATTTGTAATTTATTAAAATAAATCTAAACATAAGTTAATTAAACACTCGGATATAGTAATATACGAAAAAAACATGTGATGTTGTTATTAATAAAGGGGTTTAAATTTGTAATTTATTAAAATAAATCTAAACATAAGTTAATTAAACACTCGGATATAGTAATATACGAAAAAAACATACAATACAATTTTTTTTTCATAAAATACCATAAAATATTATAATTTAAAAATTTATTGCAAAGTTAAAATAAAAATATTATTTTTTATTTTTTTTCAAGAAAAGTTATCGATTTTCAATATTCTGGTTATTTTATTTGTATTTTCACCATTGGGTTCTTCCGGGAGAAATGGTCAAATAGAAAAAACAGAAGAAAGCAATGTCAGCTGGAGCTATTGTTTCTGCATTCACCAAATTCCCCCCATTTCAATTTCTTCTTCATGGTCATCATCAAGGTACTTTTCTCTACAATTTTTCTGCTTTCCTCAATTCTCCTTCTCTTCACTGTGTTTGTAATAATTTAGTACACACATCAGTAAACCCTAATCGTTCAATTTCAATGAATCTAAGCCAAACAAAACCTCCCTATAATAGTCTCCAAGATGCTCTGGTTTCATTCAATTGGTTGCTCAAATCTAGGGCTAAACACTCCATTATTCCTATCAATAGAGTCTTGGGGAGTATTGTCAAAATGGGTCACTACAACACTGTGCTTTCCTTCATTAAACAAGTTCAACTTCACGGTGTTCCGGTTGATGCTTATACCATTAGCATCGGAATTAACTGTTACTGCCACTTGAATCGAGTCTCTTTTGGGTTTAGTCTTTTAGGCAGTCTATTCAAACGTGGTTATGAACCAGATGTGGTTATCTTCACCACTCTGATTAAGGGACTTTTTGCGCAAGAAAAATTTTCTGAAGCTAAGAAATTGTTAATAAAGCTGGTGACAGAGAAGCAAATAGAACCGGATGCAGTTACTTATGGGACTGTGATAAACGGCCTCTGCAAATCAGGGAACGCTAAAATTGCTATTGAGTTTCTCAGAAGAATGGAATCACTTAATTTTGAGGCCGACACAATGGTATACTGTTACAGCATGATTATAGACAGTCTTTGCAAGGATAGAATGATAATTGATGCTAAGAACCTTCTAGTCGAAATGACTAAGAAAGGCATTTCTCCAAATGTTGTCACATATACCTCTTTAATTCATGGCCTTTGCAATTTTGGTCAATGGAAAGAAGTTACTAGATTGTTAAGGGAAATGGTGGATCAAAACGTCCCTCCTGATGCACGTACGTTCACTATAGTGGTGGATGCGCTTTGCAAAGAAGGGATGGTAAGAGAAGCAGAAGATGTACTAGAAGTTATGATTCAAAGAGGTGAAGTTCCTACCATAGTCACATACAATGTCTTGATGGATGGATATTGTTTGCGAGGTCAAATGGAAGAAGCACGGAAGGTCTTTGATTCCATGGCGAATAGGGGCCTTCAGCCTAACATTATTAGCTATAGCATTTTAATCAACGGATACTGTAAGAAGAGGAGAATTGATGAGGCCATGCATCTCTTTAAGGAAGTATCTCGTAAGGGGCTAAATCATGATATCGTTACCTATAACACCATGGTACATGGGTTGTTTGAGAAAGGTGAATGTGGTGCTGCTCGAGAGCTCTTCAGTGAGATGCTAGCAGGGGGCCAAATTCCCGACTTATGCACTTACCGTATCTTACTAGATGGCCTGTGCAAAAATCGAAAAGTTGCCGAGGCATTATCAATGTTTCAAGCAATGAAAAGCAGTGAGATATGTTATGATATTGCTTTCTACAATATTCTAATTGATGGCACAAGCAAGGTTGGAAGTCTTGAAATCGCTCGCGAACTTTTCAACGAAGTTTTTTCCAAAGGGTTGAAGCCGAATGCTTACACGTATAATGTAATGATTGGTGGGCTTTCTAGAAAAGGTTTGATGGATGAAGCAAAAGAGTTATTGACGAGAATGGAAGAAAATGGGTGTTTACCAAATGGTTGCTCTTACAATCTTACTGTACAGGGATACCTCAGAAGAGGTGAGAGTGATGAGGCAAGAGTTGTTCTAGAGAAAATGCTAGCAAGGGGTTTCTCAGCTGATGCTTCTACCATTTCAATGTTAGTGGATCTACTCCGAACAAGAGATCAAGATCCTACTCTACTCAATATTATTCAGAAGTTTGTGCCAAGAAAGTGACGATGTCTGTTTTTATTCGAGATGTAACAATTTCAGGTTTTATTCTTTTCCTTTTTTGATCACCTAAGTTTAGTATAAATAATATTTGTTACTAATATTATTCTTTTTAATGGTGGTTAAACTTGAATATGATGAAGCACCGTGGTTCGTTATTATGTGTGGTGTATATTAAATAATGATATTTACTTTTTCTCTTTATATTTCAATTATTATTTATTGTTTTTCTTACGGATATTGTATAACGAGGGATGTAGAAGACCATTAAAGAACTATAATTCTATAATTATGTTTTGATACTCAATTCTTCGTTAATTTTTGTGTCCTGCCTATGAGTGGGGTTGTAGGATTTGCACCATGATCTCGATTTTAGCTTCCAAATTTAGAATAAGATGATTAAAGTCATGTTTTACATAGATTATGACAGAAGCTGATTAAAAGGCCCCTTTCACGTTGTGGTATTTGATAGTTTTATTGAAGTGTAGTTGTGTTCGTAAATTTAGCCATGATTCAAGTTAAGCCTCTTTAATTGGATTTGGTTAGAGACAGTGGAGAACTAAAAAAATATAGGTGGCTTTACCGACATTTCATAAAAGGTTTTGTTTTTTCCTAGCATTGACAGAGGTTTTAGCAGAAATATGAGCTTTTCTATTAAAACAATTTCACGGATTAGAATTTTATACTCACTCTTTGCATATTGCCATCTCATTGACACCCAGTTTATGAGTTGAGGGCAAGTCCTCACCTCCCATTGTTGGCGGATTAGGGCAATATGTTTATATCTAGTGTGTATGTCCATATAGTAGAATGCATCTTTAATGATCATTAATGTGCATATATATTGATAATTTATATGAGTACCCATATAATAAACAGGACAATATTTTGCCTTCAGTCCAAATTTTAAGCCTTCTGTTGCACTACATCTCTTTGTCTGATATAATCTGTCACCATTTCTCTCTCTCTCTCACACACACGCCATCTCTCTCTCTCTCTCTCTCTCTTGAGGGAAAGTGGGTTTTTTCTCTTTTGGCTGTAAAAAAACTCACATTAAGGGGTTGTTTGTTTATGACTGAATTGAATGTGATTTCTTGGCAGATGTGATATCTCGAACGGGCTTCTGTAGCCCCTGGATCATAATACGAGGCAATGCGCATTTCAAGGGAATTGAATGTTCACTTTGCTCACTTTGTTTTTGTCATCTTTTGTTTAAGGCATTAAGATTAAGCAACAGAGCTCAGTTTTGTCTGATCATTTATTGACCAATGATTTGCTTAGTTTCTCAAGGGGGCCTCCTCAGCCAGGGATTATGCTAGTCATTTCCAGTGTTGCGTAAGTCATGGATCACCGATGCGTACTGCGAATTGGGTTCCGCCGACCCCAAACGGGGCACATTAACGACCCAAAATGCCAACTCTGGTCACCTTCTATGTTCACTTGCACAAGCTTATGAAAAAGACACATATAGTTTCATGTATCCAGACAAATATAGTTACTATTTTAGAAATATCAAGGTTCTATCATAATTTGCCCATCTCTATATTGAAAATGACTCGAATATTTATTTCTAAACGAATCGCTGCCTGAAATTGTTTCCCAGCAAATCCCACCACACCGCACCACGTACCGGGCTAGATAATGTACCCCCTTACCAAGTACTGCGTACCAAAGCGTCCCACAAATTAAGTAACTTTGGTCTTTTTTCGATCATTGAAGCTTCTGGTACGGGCCCCTGTCTCTGTCTCCCCAAATGTAGCAGCTGTTTTGGAGGGAATGCGGATAGTATTTTCTCAAATTTTGAAGAGATGGATTTCAAATTGTGGAACTTCAAATGGCTCACTAAAGATGGTGTTTCTTTGATCTCTTTAGAATCGGTTGCTCCAATTATTGTTGATATGTACAAATAATAAGCTGAGTTCAATTGGGAGGCTCACCGGGTTTTTTCTTTGGTTTTAAAGCGAAATTTCCCATTTGGCTTGATGTCTCGTTGTTTGCTTGATAGTGTGTCTTGGAGAGAAATGGTGGGAAAATGAGAGAAAGTTTATTCTTTTTCTTGTTTAGGAGGTGAGCACGAGAGAAAGGGAGAGCAAATTAATTTTAATTTTATCTCCAAATTGGAGAAAATGAGAGAGCAAGAGGAGAATTTTTTATTTTTTATTTTTTTGTGAAAATGTATTGTATCAACTAGTACACCCTTAAAATACATAGCATATTATTAAAAATATATATATTTTATTTTATTGACTTTTTGTAACTCACAAAAATAGTGGAGAAAAACTGAAAAAGTAATAGCCTTTTCCTCCTTAAACTAAACTTGCAAACGAAATATAGAAAATAAATGTGCCTTTCTTTTTATTGGTTTTTTTTTTTCCTCTTCTAGACTCCCAAGGACATGATATATAGAGTGGTCATGGAGAGTAAAGAGAGAAAGGGAAAGATTTTACAAGCAAGAGAGGAAAAAGAGACAATATATACTTTCCTGAAATCGGCATTTTTATTTTTTTTTCTTAATAAATTTTGTTATTTAAGTAAAATAAAATATCTTAAAAAAGTTCCCTACATATTGAATTGAACTATACTTATTATTCATGATAACATTAATTATTTTATTAAAATTTATTATTTCAAAAGAAGGTTTTACAAAACTCGAGAAATAGTTCAAATGTTTTACTTTTTTAGAGGTTATATTACTGCAAATTAGAACTGCGATTTGCATATAAATCTTCCCTATACGGAGTCCAATTCACAACTATACTGGATAATTTAAGTAGTGAATTAAGGTTAGAATTCCTAAATATAGAACATTAAAAAGTAACACTTAATTTGATACATTTTGTATGTATGATATCCTATAATTGTAATTTTATTTTAGTTTGTAACTGGTCTTCTTATTCTAATTTTTTTTTTTTATTTTGAGTATTATCTAAGTGATCTCTCTTATTAGATTATATTCCCTCGATCCTACAAAGATAGTCCACTATTCTTTTTTCGTCTGTCCCAAATTATAGTCAACTTGCCTTTTAAAGAATACATTAAAATTTTCTTTTTCCTAATTTACCCTTATTTAATTACATTGTTATCAACTCCAAAATAATTAACTTTACCTAGTAAATACTCATCTCCCATAGGAAAAATAAAAAAATGTATGTTCATCTTCTAATCCAATGTATTTATTATAGTAGAATAAATGAGGGTATAATAGGAAAAATGTGAAAAAAAATTATGGTTACAATTATATTAAATGAAGTTTCTTAATTTATGTGAGAAAAAAAATAGGTCTATCTTTGTGAGACGGATGGAGTATAACATAGGGACATTATGTAGTATATAAATTTAAAAAAGTTATGCAAAGTGGCAAGTGCCTCTTGACAACTATAACATCAAATTTGGGGATGTTGCAAATTTTGTCTTTATATTTGTATTGCATTCAAATTTTAAAAATGGTATTTTGTAAGGTGCTCAAACTTTTGACCTAAGTGAAATAACTAAACAGTATGTTGGATTGAAGAGATGGAATGTAAATGAAATTGATAATTATAATATAAATAAAAGAATGAAATGAAAATGAATAAGTTTAATTTTATTGTTGTTTGGATATAAAAAAGAAAGTAATGAAAATTAACTCTTGTTTGGTTAGAAAGAGAGAAAGGAAGGGGGGGGGGGGGATGTCATTTAATATGTTGTTAATAAATTAGGGTTAAATTTAGACAAAGGTAAATAATTTATTGAAAACTTTTTCTTTTCTTCACGATCCTTTCCAATATCGAAAATAAAATAAAATAAAAGAATAGAAAGGATTGACAATTCCTTCCATTCTTCCCGTTTCCCCGCATAAATCTATCCAAATAAATAAATTAAATTCCTCTTCTCCTTTACTTTAGTTTCATTCGCTAACGTACATTTTTTTTGTACGAAGAATTCTCGCTTTCTCTCAATTAATTAATTGAATTTCTTTTTTAAATGGGGCAAAAAATTTCGAATGAAAATGTTTTTCCTAAAAAATCGAAGGAATATATATATATATATATATTTAAATAAGGGCTTTTTTAAATTATTTTTTTTTTCTGAAATAAGGGCTTATTTATAAATTGTATTTTAAAATAAGTGTTTTGATAAAGATTGTCTTTTGTGCAAACTTAATTTTGCAATCCAAAAAATTTAATACAAAATTGTTTTGCATGATGTATTTATATTTTCTAACTATTATGTTTTTATGTGTCACTCAAATAATTTTAAAGTAACATCAAATAAACCACAATACATAGTAATATGTTAAAAAACAAATAAGGGCAAACTTAACTTTACATAATCCAAAAAAACTATCACATGTGTTTTATTAATATAAATGTTTAAATTAGTGACTTGTTAAAATAACTCTAAAGTCAATTAAACCATTAGACATAATAATTTACTTAAAAAACATGCAATTGCAGAATTATATAAGAATATTGTAATTTAAAAAATTACTGGAAAATTAATATTATACTTTTTTTAAAATTTAGTAAAAAATAATTTCTTAATTTATAAAAGGATTATTTTTTAATTCCTATGCATAAAACTATAAAAGATTATCCTGGTTTTTGTATTTGTCATTTCCCAATTGGGTTCTGCCGGTAGAAATATCAAATAGATGTCACGGAAGAAAGCAATGTCAATCGGAGCTATTGTTTCTGCATTCACCAAATTCCCCCAATTTCAATTTCATCATCATCATCATCATCATCATCATCAAGGTACTTTTCTTTACAATTTTGCTGCTTTACTCCATTCTCCTTCATCTTCTCGTCTGTGTGTTTGTAATAATATTGTTACAACAACAACATCATCATCATCTGTAGTAAACCCTAAACGTTCAATTTCAACCCAACCAAAACCTCCCGAATCAGCCTCTAATAATCTCCAAGATGCTCTCGTCTCGTTCAATCGGATGCTTAAATCTACCTCTATACCCTCCATTTATTCAATTAATAAGTTGTTAGGGAGTATTGTCAAAATGGGTCACTACAATACCGTGCTTTCCCTCATTAAACTACTTCACCTTCAAGGTGTTCCGGTTAATGCTTGTACGATAAGCATCGGAATTAACTGTTACTGCCACTTGAATCGAGTCGATTTTGGGTTCAGTCTGTTAGGCCGTCTGTTCAAACGTGGTTATGAACCAGATGTGGTTACCTTCAACACTCTGATAAAGGGGCTTTTTGCTCAAGATAAATATTCTGAAGCTAAGAACTTGTTCATAAAGCTGTTGGGAGAGAAGCAAATAAAACCAACTGTAGTTACTTATGGGACTGTGATGAATGGGCTTTGCAAATCCGGGAACACTAAAATTGCTATTGAGTTACTCAGGAGTATGGAAACACTTAATTTTGAAGCCCACACAATGGTGTACTGCTACAGCATGATCATAGATAGTCTTTGCAAGGATAAAATGATAAGTGAGGCTAAGAACCTTCTACTCGAAATGAGTAAGAAAGGTATTTCTCCAGATGTCGTCACTTATACCTCTCTCATTCATGGCCTGTGCAATTTTGGTCAATGGAAAGAAGTTACAGAATTGTTAAGGGAAATGGTGGATCGAAACGTATCTCCTAATGTACGTACGTTCAGCATAGTGGTGGATGCTCTTTGCAAAGAAGGGATGGTTAGAGAAGCAGAAGATGTAGTAGAACTTATGATTAAAAGAGGTGAAATTCCTAACATAGTAACGTATAGTGCCTTGATGGATGGATATTGTTTGCGAGGTCAAATGGAAGAAGCACATAAGGTCTTTGATTCCATGCTGAGTAGAGGCGTTGAACCTAACATCATTAGCTATAACACTTTAATCAACGGATATTGCAAGAAGAGGAGAATAGATGAGGCCGTTCATCTCCTTCGTGAAACACGTCGAAAGGGCGTGAATCACACGATAGTTACCTACAACACCATTTTACATGGGTTGCTTAGTAATGGAAAATTCGGTACTGCACGAGAACTCTTTAATGAGATGCTAGCTGAGGGCCGAAGTCCAGATGTGTTCACTTATAATATCCTGCTATGTTGTATGTGCAAAAATAGGCAGATCACCGAGGCATTCTCATTTTTCCGTTCGATGCAAGAAAGTGAATTGTATATCGATATTGCTTGCTACAATATCCTAATTAGTGCTGCTTGCAAGGATGGGAAGCTTGAAATTGCAAAGGAACTACTCAATGAACTTTTCTCCAATGGAATACAGCCCAATGCTCGCACATATAATGCAATAATAGATGGTCTTTGTCAAGAAGGATCTTTGAATGAAGCGAAAGAGTTACTAATGAGAATGGGGGACAATGACTGTTTTCCCACTGACTTCACTTACAATGTTATTGTGCGAGGATTCCTCAGGAAAAACCAGACATATGAGGCAATGGCACTTTTAGAGAAAATGCGGGGAAGTGGTTTCTCAGCTGACAATTCTACCATTGAAATGTTGGTGGATGTACTCCCAACTAAAGAAAAAGATCCTACTTTGCTTAATATGATTAAGAAGTTTGGACCAAAAGATACATAATTATCAAATTATGTCAAGTTTGTACGCAAATTATTGCTTGCATTGTCTGAAACAATCTCGTGCAAACAGAGAGTTAATTGTGGTTGTTGTTAAATATCATCTACAATGTTATCTAAATCATACTTGTTAAGTCGCCAATCTTAAATTAAAATTCCTTTTTGGTATGTCTCAATTTAAGAGCATCCTTTCTAAAAACGTTGTTATAGAAAGGGCCATATATCAAAATTAACTCTTTATATAACTTCACTATCAAGGCTAACAAGTAACCTAATTTTGAGGTTCAATAAATGAGTGATATTGATGGAAATTAATGAGTATTCATTATTTCTTAATATGAGATGGAGGGACTGTACCATTAGTTCCTGTTAATACAAGGTAAAATTAATCGTATCTCACATCTCCCTGTCACTATTAAACGTAATTCTAAATCTCTAATTTCTAGAAAATATTAAATTTGTTAACTGGTTTATTTGGTATCAATGTTGGCAGTTAGACTGGAAAAATCATTTTTGCCTTCTTTTTGCATCATGACAATCTTCTTCTGAAATACGCGGAACAATCAAAGATGTAGAATAGTGAAGGGTGCCTATGTTGAGTTCTTAATAATGGAGGGTGTGATTGTATATTTTTATGCTGATTGTGGTTTTTTGCTTGATTTTAGGATAATATTTTGTTTGATGCAAAACTTAGAATAATACTTTTTATGTTGATTATAGTACCACTTAAGATGAAGGTTGTCTTGCTTCACGGCCTAATTGTAACGTTGAGTACTCAAAAAATAAACTTGGAATTCGACAATACTGTGTAGTCGCAATACATATATTTAGTTCAAAATTTGGATTAAATTTACTCTGTTCCAATTCCTGCACACTGACTTCAATTAGGAACATGTCAGCAATCATAAGTAGTCTTTAACACTACACTAATCTTGTAAAACGAGCAACGAGGGATTGTAGTAGACAATGATGCTCAATTCTTTGCTGTTTTGTGTCATGTTTATGGGTGAACTTTGTTTAATTTGCACCATGATCTCAATTTTAGATTCCTTAGTTAGTAAAAGATGATAGAAGTCATGTTTTACATAGATTATGATAGAGGCTGATCAACAGAAAGGCTAATTTCACATTTTGGTATTTGATAGTTTATGATTGAAATGAAGCTTCCTTAAATTGATTTGGTTAAAGGCTGTGGAGTATTAGGGCAGTAAGGGGTAGACATTAGTGGTTCATCGTATGCACACTCTTGTGTCGGCGGGAATAATTCGCAATTCACATTAGTAGAATATAGGCTAATTTATCAGTTTTTGGTTGTGAAGCTAAACAAATGGAAATGTATATGAAAGATTGATATCTTCAGTTGGTTGTTTCATCATGAAAGAGTCCCAACTAATTCTTTCCGAGCTGCCTGTGCTTTCGTCCAATCTGATATATCTGTGGTTGCTGCAATGAAGTGAAAATCAAATGCATTTGGTGAGGGACTGCTCCAAATCGAAAGCTGTTTGCGACAGTCTAAATCCTAGAGTGAAGAGTAGTTTAGTTTTATAGCTTGGGGCTTGGGCAATGACGAGCAATGGATTTATCAAAATGTTATCTACAACTGTTTTTTATTTATTGATTCTATCACCCATGTTAATTTTAATGTTGGTACCCTGAAATCGTAAATGATAGTGTGTTAAATTTGTTATCTTTCTATGCAAAGCAATAGAAATCATATAATGCTTTTGCGTGGTGTCTAATTGTTTTTATTTTGCTTCTGTGAATATTGTTTCATAAACTATTTTCTGGTTTCTCCAAATGATTAGAATCTGATTTGGCTCAATCCTGGATTATTTCTTCAATTCCTAATAAGTTTTCGCCTACTTATTTCCTGGTTCTAGAATGTTTAGGTTTGTTAGGTCTATTTTGTCTTGAAATCCTTAGAAGGAATTTTTTTAGGACTAGAAGTAGGTCTATGGAATACGTAAATCATTGAAGGGATGATCGTAATTGTAAGAAATTTTTCTGTGTGCGGTAACATATAAATAAATAAGTTGGACCCGATCTATCCAAGCATGCATTGTGCCATGTTATTATGTCATTGCATCAATTGCTTGTGCCTCGTTGATTCAATATTGTAACAAATTGGTGTTAAAGTGTAATAAACTGGGTTCTTAAGACTATATTTGTATCATGAAATTATGACCATCATGAAATATTTCACCATTCTAAACCACCTTGATATTATGGCATGTCCCAAATATCCCATATCGGTATTATAATGGGGTGCTCTTTTGCATACATGTAGATGCAATTGCACCCATCTTACACGGGAAGTCTGATATTATGGTTGGTCCATGGTTTTTTAACTTTGTCAGCAACTTTTTTTTAAAGCTTGCGGTCCCTGTCAGTTTTTAGGTTACCGAATTGTCATAGATAAGGTAACCGTAAAAAATATCCTCGGTAACCGTAAAAAATATTGAGGGATATTCTTGAGTATTTGATTACCGCAATAATCGGAGGTTGCAAACTATTAAAAAAAAAATTGTGAATCACAAGTTAAAAAGTTTCACAAACAGTAAGTGGGCCCTAATTTTTTCAACTTACACTCTTCTATATTTGTGCAACCCGAGTGGGCCCATTTACCAATCAGCTAACTCCTGGGCTTCTTTCTTGGTCCACTTTGGAAGGCAGTGGATTTTAGGTACCAGGGCTAAGGTGACATGCCATGGCCCATGTCCATATCCATTTTCTACTCGGACATGGACTCAGATTATACTAATATACCCGGGTCACAAGCAAATGAAGTTACTAGATATACCCGGTACCAGGGCTAAGTTACTAGATTGTTAAGGGAAATGGTGGATCAAAATGTTCCTCCTGATGCACATACGTTCAATATAGTTGTGGATGCGCTTTGCAAAGAAGGGATGGCTACACAAGCAGAAGACGTACTTGAAGTTACGATTAAAAGTGGTGAAGTTCCTAACGTTATCATTTACAATGCCTTGATGGATAGATATTGTTTGCGAGGTCAAATGGAAGAAGCACAGAAGGTCTTTGATTCCATGGTGAGTAGGGGCCTTTAGCCTGACATTATTAGCTATAACAGTTTGATCAACGGATATTGTAAGAAGAGGAGAATTGATGAGGCCATTAATCTCTTTAAAGAAGTATCTCGTAAGGGGCTGAATCATGATATTGTTACCTATAACACCATGTTACATGGGTTGATTGAAGAAGGTAAATGTGGTGCTGCTGGAGAACTCTTCAGTGAGACACTAGCTGGGGGCCAAAGTCCCAACTTATGCACTTACCGTATCTTAATAGATGGCTTGTGCAAAAATCGACAAGTTGCCGAGGCATTGTCAATCTTTCAAGAAATGAAAAACTGTGAGTTATGTTATGATATTGCTTGCTACAATATTCTAATTGATGGCACTAGCAAAGTTGGAAGTCTTGAAATCGCTCGTGAACTTTTCAACGAAGTTTTTTCCAAAGGGTTGAAGCCGGATGTTTACACGTATAATGTAATGATAGGTGGACTTTGTCGAAAAGGATTGATGGATGAAGCAAAAGAGCTGCTGAGAAAAATGGAAGAAAAAGGGTGTTTTCCATATCTTTTCACTTACAATCTCATTGTATAGGGATACCTCAAGAGAACTGAGAGTGATGAGGCAATCGTTCTTCTAGATAAAATGCTTGCAAGGGGTTTCTCAGCTCTTGCTTCTACCAGTTCAATGTTAGTGGATCTACTCCCGACAAAAGGACAAGATCCTACTCTACTTAATACGATTCAGAAGCTTGTGCCAAGAAAGTGACGATGCCAGTTTCTATTCGAGATGTAACAATTGCAGGTTTTCTTTTCCTTTTTTGATCACCCTAGTTTAGTCTAAACAATTTTTGATAGAAATATTATTCTTTTTAGTGAAGATTAGAACTTGATCATGTTGAAGCACCATGGTTCGTCATCATGTTTGGTGTATATTAAATAATGATATTTGGTTCTTCTCTTTATATTTCAATTATTATTTATAGTTTTTGCTTACCGGTATTGTATAACGAGGGATGTAGATGACAATGAAAAGAACTATAACTCTATAAGTGTGTTTTGATACTCAATTCTTCGTTAATTTTTATGTCCTGCAAATGACTGGGATTCTTGGATTTGCACCATGATCTCAATTTTAGCTTCCAAATTTAGTATAAGATGATGAAAGTCGCGTTTTACATAGAATGGCATAACCTGATTAACAAAAAGGCTCCTTTCACGTTTTTGTATTTGATAGTTTTACTGAAGTGTTGCTTTGTTCATAAATTTAGGCTCCTTAGTTGGATTTGGTTAGAGACAGCGGAGAACTAAAAAGCATAGGTGGCTTTACCAACATGTCATAAACTTAAAATGTTCTGTTTTATCCTGGCATTTGAAAAAAGTTTTAGCAGAAATATGAGCTTTTCTATTAAAACTAATTTACGGTTTGAAATTTTACTACATCTCATTGACACCCAGTTTGTGACTTCAGGAGTTGAGAGCGAGTCCACCCCTCCCGTGGGTGGCGGATTAGGGGAATATGTTTATATATAGTGTGTATTTCCATATAGTAGAATGCATCATAAGGCTCATCAATGTCCTTATAAATAGATAATGTATATGAGTACCCATATAATAAGCAGGAATATATTTTCTTTTAATATATTTTGCATTCGCTCCAAATTTGAACCCTTTTCTCACACACCGTCTCTTTGTCTGATATCATCTGTCACCAGTTCTCTCTCTCTCGCTCTTGCTCTCTCTTTAGAGGGAAAGTGGATTTTTTTCTCTTTTGGCTGTAAAAAAGCTCACATTAAGAAAGCCTTGCGACTGAATCGAATGTGATTCTTGGCATATGTAATGTCTCGAATGGGCTTCTCTAGCCACTGGATCCTAATATGAGGCAATGTGCATTTCAAGGGAATTGAATATTTTCTCATTGCTTACTTTGTTTATGTCATCTTTGGTTGAAGCCAACGCAGTTGAAGGCATTAAGATTAAGAGACAGAGCTCAGTTTTGTCTGATCTTTTATTGACCAATGATTTGCTTAGCTTCTCAAGGACCTCCTCAGTCAGGGATTGTCTAGTCTTTTCCAGTGGCGTAATTCATGGACTACCCTTGCGTACTGTGAAATTCCCCCAATTTCGTCATCATGTAAACAGTCATATCTTTCTATCAATTTCACCATTCCTACAGGTAGAAGGTGAGGAAGAAAATTATGTCAATTGGAGCTTTTTTTCCCTTACCCAAATTCCCCCAATTTCATCGTCAAGGTACTTTTCTCTGCAATTTTGCTGCTCCTCTTCTTTGTAATCGTAGTGTAATTGTAATAATGTTGGTAATGTTACTACAACAGCATCATCATCAGTAGCAAACCCTAATTGTTCAATTTCAACGAATCTAAGCCAACCAAAACCTCCCAAATCCGCCTCTAATAAGTAATAATCTCGAAGATGCTCTCGTCTTGTTCAATTGGATGCTTAAATCTAGGTCTATATACTCCATTTATTCAATTAATAAGTTGTTAGGGAGTATTGTCAAAATGGGTCAGTACCAGACCATGCTTTCTCTCATTAAACAACTGCACCTTCAAGGTGTTCCGGTTGATGCTTGCATCTTAAAACATCGGAATTAACTGTTACTGCCACTTGAATTGAGTCAATTTTGCGTTTGTTCTATTAGGCAATGTTTTCAGACTTGACTATGAACCAACTGTGGTTACCTTCAATACTCTAATGAAGGGGCTTTTTGCTCTTGATACACATTCTGAAGCTAAGAAATTGTTAGTAAAGCTGGTGACAGAGAAGCAATTAGAAACGGATGCAGTTACTTATGGGACTGTGATAAATGGCCTCTACAAATCAGGGAACACTAAAATTGCTGTTGAGTTTCTCAGGAGTATGGAAACACTTAATTTTGAAGCCGACGCAATGGTAAAGTGCTATAGCATGATTATAGATAATCTTTGGAAGGATAGAACGCTAAGTGATGCTAAGAACCTTCTACTCGAAATGACTAAGAAAGGTATTTCTCCGGATGTCGTCGCTTATTCCTTTTTGATTCATGGTCTGTGCAATTTTGGTCAATGGAAAAAAGTTATTGAATTTTTGAGGGAAGTGGTGGATCGAAATGTCTTTCCTAATGCACATACATTCAGTATAGTGGTGGGTGCTCTTTGCAAAGAAGGGATGGTAAGAGAAGTAGAAGATGTACTAGAAGTTATGATTAAAAGAGGTGAAGTTTCTAACGTTGTCATGTAAAATGCCTTGATGGATGGATATTGTTTGCGAGGTCAAATGGAAGAAGCACATAAAGTCTTTGATTCCATGGTGAATAGGGGCCTTTAGCCTAGCATTATTACCGATAACACTATAGTTAACAGATACCGTAAGAGGAGGAAAATTGATGAGGCCCTGCATCTCTTTAAGGAAGTATCTTGTAAGGGGCTGAATCATGATATCGTTACCCATAACACAATGTTACATGGGATGTTTGAAAAAGGTAAATGTGGGGCTGCTCGAGAACTCTTCAGTGTTTCATTATGTGGTTTGGTGTATATTTATTTAGTAAATCTGCTATCAGTTACCATATAATTGTACGTGCACTTTGCAGACTACTACTCTACTATTTACTGATGCAGACTGCAAAAATTTCCTATGTTCCTGTCACGGAGGTTGCGCGTCTTCTCATTGTTAGATAAAGCATTGTGATTCACTATAGTAGAGTTTATAATGCTTGTTATGCTCTGTGTTTATTCTAATGATGAGATCTAATCATCTAATTATGGAAGCAGAGTCAAAACTGTGCTTGAAGAGCCATCTAATCTAATAATCACCAATATACAGTTTTGACTTAGTCTATGAAGTACAGAATTTAATAGTAAACTTCCTAAGATGCTGGTAATTTTCATAAAATTCTCGATAAAGAAAGAAAGGCCATGGATGCAAATTTTTGAGGCACTGGTTGATTTTATTGTTAGTATTATTAGTCATAGACTGGAGATATTTGTAGTGACATTATGCATCCACCAGTTGAGGAGACCTTTCCGCGAGGGCGAGGGTGACTATGGTTGACAAATGAACTTTTATCTAATAATGAAACGAATGATGGTATTAAGAAAATGAGCCTGATTATCTTTGCACCAGTTTATCTGAAGTTATTTACTATATGCGTGTCAAATGATTGAATTTGCGAGTACATTAGTGGTGCTGCATATTAACTTTTACATTTAGCATAACTAATGGTCAGGATCTTAGAAATTGCCTGAAGTTACAATATACCAAGACTATATAATTCTATTAATTGGCTACGATACAATTATTTGGGAAGAAAATCTGATACAAATATTGTAAACTTGGGTTCTGTTAATCTCTTTTATCGGTTTGATAGGACAAGACAACTAAATGAACCAAATCACTAATGGAAGAGGGATTAGAAAGCAAGATGTTTTTTTTTTGAGCTGTATGCTTCGAACTTTACTAGTATGCAGTTTTTGGTTAACAATATTTTGGTGTAAGTTTCTAAGTTTGCTCTCACTGATTCTAGAAGCGCCTTAGCCGTTTCATTTTCCTTAATCTTGGGATAATGAATAATAATGCTTTCTCACTTGAATGCTATAGTTTTCTTAGTGTAGGGGAAATTCTTTTGTTTGTTAAATCTCCAATAATATTTGTAGGATCAACTGGGAAGAATTTCCCTGGGATTTTATTTATAATATTGAAGATGGTGTAGCTGCAGCTTATGATCCCCCACCGTCCTCAGTGTTGGGACTGCTACAGCTTACAAAGAAGGGTCTGTCAGTTTCAAGGACTTCTGCACATTAACCTTCGCCATAAGTTTCTAAACTTTTTACTTTCACTCGCATTACATTTTTCCTCTAATTTAACAAGGTTGATTTTTGTACTCTAGTAGCTCTTGGGGCGTGAAAATACTTCTAATTTTTATGAGAAGTTGGAAAAAAAAGATGGGTTATTTGGTTTGTTTCACCGACCTTTTTGGCTTTTCCATGGAATCCAAATCTTTGGACGATAGGTAAGAAAAAATTCCTGTGAGAAAATAGATATAGATGAAGAATATCATACTAATCACTCATCTCGGAGGATGGACACTTACGGTTCATCTGCAATTACTACTAACCAAATGTAATTACATGTTTTTAATTCGAAGAAGGGTAAATTGCACTTTATCCACCTGAACTATTATCCAAATAGCACTTTGCCTACTAAACTATTAATTTTAGCAATTTTCACTATAAATTATTGATTTTGTTGCATTTTACCCCAAGTTGCTAACGGTGTTAAAAAACAAACAGAATTTGAGGGCAAAATTGGAAATTTGTTAAAGATAAATGGCACTTTACCCCCTGAACTATTTTTCAAATAACACTTTGCCTATCAAGTAGCAATTTTTACCAGCAACTGTTAATTTTGTTAAACTTTACCCCAAGTTGTTGACAGGGTAAAGAAAACGAAAGGAAGGGCAAATATGAAAATTTACATTTAATAAACTTCCGCCTCTCTCCGGCAATTCTTTTCTCTACGCACCACCTTTTCAACGATTCTCTCTCTACAATTCACTGTCTCTACTTATCTCACCGACAACTCTCTCCCATCCATTAATGGCAACCACAGTGTTGAATCAAATATGAACCCATTTCCTCAAATTTTCATAAATTTCTTGCAATAAATCTAAGCCTTATTATCTTAAAAAATATCTAAACCTGTAGGGTAAAAACTTTATAAATTAATAAGGTCTGGACCGGCCAATTTTATTAATTAAACAAGGTTTTAATTTATTGATAAATTAAAAAATTATTAATTTATCAATAAGTTAATAATATATTAATTTACCAAAAGGTTTGTGATTTCATTATTATTCTCTTAATCTTCTTTAGATTTTATTCTCTATAAACTCAATTAAGTAAATTATATGTTTTTAACCCCGTTAGCATTTAAGATAAGTTGTAACGATTTTAGTTGTTTGTAATCAAAATTGCTAAAATTAATAATTTTGTAGGCAAAATGTTACTTGGACAATAGTTCAGGGGGTAAAGTGCAATTTAGCCTTTGTAAATTTCCAAATTTGCCCTCAAATTCCGTCTGTTTTTTAACCCCGTTAGCAATTTGAGGTAAACTACAACAAAATCAATAATTTATAGTGAAAATTGCTAAAATTAATAGTTTAGTAGGCAAAGTGCTATTTAGATAATAGTTCAGGTGGACAAAGTGAAATTTACCCTTCGAAGAATTAATAAGTATCATATTGCACACACGTAGAGTGTACCCCATGGCTAGTATCATAGTTAAAAGCGCGCTAAAACAAAGTGACCATGTAGCGCTTTAGTTTCTCGAAGCGAGCGGCGAGTTTAATGATGCGTGCGCTTTGTGTGCTTTAGCGCGAGGTGAGTTTAAGGCATGCTTCACTTAAGGGTCAGTTTTTTAGGTTTTATTTTTACTTATAACCCTAGTGTATATATATATATATATATTTTACTCAACGCCCTAGTAAAAACCCCTAGTGTGTATATATATATAAAGTCCATAAACAACAAAACTCATTGATCCATCTGAAGAGTCAAGAAAACAGCGAACTAGGACATGTACGTTCTCTTTTACTCATTAATCCATCTGGTTCAAGCGAGATTTCCTTCAGTCCACCTCGTAAATGAAATGAAGATTTTGTTGATTTGGCAATTGAAGAATGATAATATTTAATGCCTTGGGTCATTTTGTTGAAGGGATGATTTGCAAGTACTTATAGTTTGGTAACTTTGGTCCTTTAGAATATGGATGATGCCAATTATTTTTTTATTGTTTCTTATGACATATTTTATGCCCTTTTAAGCAATTTTAAGCAATTTAACATTTTTTGTTTCTCTTTTTTGGTAAATTATGCACCTTGCTTCGCTTTTCGCTTCGCACCTAGGCGCTAGGGGGACCTTTGCGCTTTTGTGCGCGAAGCCTTTAACAACTATGGCTTGTATTACTAATGGAAACTATACACCATTGTAAATATTTGATGTTTTTAACAATTGTAAATTTGTTCTTTACAAAGTTTCAACGCTATAAAGATGGTATTGACTTCATATTAGAAATCTGTAGTAGTTGCCTTCTTCCTGAGTTATTTATAATTTACTTCCCTAACGTTTGACCACGTTTGCACTTTTGTCCATTTTGCATCATGTCTGTCCTTAATATTTGCTCCCGTTTTCACTTTACTCCAAAACCCAATCCGCCGTTAGGTTTTTAGACAGAAAATTCCACGTGTCACTTTAATCTTCAAGCCATGTTAGCTGCACACGGCATTTTCCATTTAAGAAACAAATGGCATGTTGGATTTTGGACTCAAGTAAAAAGATGAGCAAATTTTAAGGAGGGACATGATGTAAAATGAAGTCCATGGACGAAAGTGTAAAAGCAATCAAACTTCGTGGAGGTAAAATATACATAACTCCTTTCTTCTCACTAACTTTAATATTTTGGAAAGAATCCTTTACAAAACATGCATGTTACTATAACTGATCAATATTTTGTCTACCATTCCTAGTTAATCTATGCATTACTTCATATTCATATAAGCATTTTTTCCAAAAGAAACTCTAAGAAAAAGAAGGATTGGATTCTGGCAGCTTAGGATTATAGAACAGCCCAGGCCCAATCCAAATAGGAAACAAAGAGTTATCCCATCAAAGTCACATAGTATCCCAACTAACTTTCGTACTCCTCGAATAATCTTTATTTGTAGGAGAGTACGCCGTTAGCCGTTAAAATTTTTTGTAGCTGCGAAGCCCTGGCTAGGATTTATATAACTATATAATTAAGCATTATTTTGTTCCTTAAAACTAATCAAAGGTCCCTTAGACTACAACATAGGCTAATAAAATATTATTACGTAATTTATATGGTTAAAATATGAAACTTTTTCTCTCTAATTAAGGGTACGTGTTATCTTAATTTTAATCTTAATTTTAGTACATTTTTTTAAGAAATAATGATCCAAAAAAGAAACTTTGTTTTTTAATTATGGGTGCATTTCCATTATTCCATTATTATTATTAATAGGTCCCATTTTAATTTTTTCCTTTCGCCCCTGCAACTATCTTGTTAGCCTCTACTCTTAGAAAAACTACATTTAAGTCAAACAATTGAGCGCAAACTTTGGAGCAGTTTCTACAATGTTTGAGGGAAAGTTGATAAAGGGAGAACTACCGCATTTGCGTAACTTAATTATATTTTCTTAAATAAAAGTACCATTGTAGTATTAAAATAGATTTATTTATTTTTTTTAAAAAATAAAATAAAAGAAGAAAAATGAAATACTTGGTTCATAAATTAGATTAAGTAATTGGTGACTATTTTGCCCATAGTAAACCAAAAATAATTTAACAAACATCCGTGCTCAAGTTCAAGTGGTGTTGAAGTGTGAATATGACGCATAAAATCTATATTGAAGCCCCATCCTCACCCCGTTTTCTCTTCTCAAATTACGGTTCTATCCTTGCTTGTATAAAGAAAAACTCCCAAAAATAATTAATTACAACACGAAACAAAATATTAAAAAAAAAGGTTAATTGAAAAAAGAAAATCATCTCATAACATTCATCGACCATTGTTTTCTCCACCCTAATCGCCCACAATCACAGTAAAACACCATATCCCTAGTCATCTCACAATTGTCCCCACTATATTACCACTTTGTAGAGAGTACGTATTTTGTTCATTTTAAAAGGTAAATGAATGATTCTTTTAAGAAATTTTGTAAAGATGATTTAATCATTATAAGTTTTTAAGAAGTAGGTGTATAAAAAAACTGACGTACATGAGCAATTTTCGCTGCATGTCAAAAAATTTCGGTCATCTCGCCCCATTTGTAGATTGAATTTTTTAATGAATTTGGTGGAGATGATCATAGAGATATTAGCATCTCCACCAAATTTTATGAAATAAAAGATCATCCATTACCTCTCAAAACGGTTTTCCCTTTTTTAGAGGTTTCGCTTGATATAATTGATTAGTTTCCATTCATTACACCGAATATTGTTTCACAATTTTTTTTTTCTAACATTCCTCATGAAAGCTGGTTAACTTCATCGATATTTTGTTCTAGCTACTTCTAGGATTAAGATTTAAGTGCCCCTTTGATTTTCTGAATTTAAGGATCCACACCAATATTCAAGTATTCATGAACTTTTCTTTCAAGGTGATCATAAATCTTGCATCCTGTTTTATTTGAAATTTGATAAATCTCATGTCTTGTTCTTCTTAATTTTGGTCCTATTTAACCTAAAGCTTGTTACTGTTAATTTTGTCAATGATTATTTGTATTACAAATCTCTCATGTCAATAATTCGAATCGCATTATTTCCTTCCAAAAGTAACCAATATCCTCAGCACATTTAAACAAACAGAAGAAAAAACAATGCATAAGTAAACGGATCAAAAAAGGGGAAGACACTTAAATTCTTGATACTTCTTTATGTAACACAAAATCACATCAAAAAGTAAAGTTCGCAAAAATAGCAGAAAATATTCTCGAGCAAATTGGTAGATTCCAAAGGAAACTTATTATCAAGCATTAGGTGAAACAAGACTCTCACTGTATATCACCCAGTCCACAAGCACCTCATGAATACCATCGACGGAATAGCTTTCAAGTACGCCATTGTTGGGATTGTATACTGCAAACTCCGGTGTTGGTTTATTATAAAAGAGGATTTTCCCGTTCTCCAACCAACATAATGGTTTATTATAAAGCAGCTGTAAGTTTCTCAACGGGCATTGAGAAGCTATATTTATCATCTTAATCCACTCTCTTTTCGTGTCACCTGATTCTAGCATCTTCCACACTATAATATCACCAATTGATTGCAGCCCAGCTGTAGTGCAGGAAATGCCAAGGCCTTCAATCGTCATCACATATGCATCATCCATTGCGCAAACCATTTCAGAAGGCAATGGCAGCTTGATAAACTTCTCTCGTTCTTTAAATCAAAACCCCAAATCCTGTTATTAAGATGACCATTTAACGACTTGTATAAAACCAACCAATATATAACTCCAGTAACAGCAGTCCCAGGATAATGAGGGAAATAGAGAATATGAATATAATCTGAAACATCTTCAACAATTCTTTTCCATAAATTGTTTCCTAGTGTATATACATCAACTTCTAGATACTTGTCATTGCGAATGACTCGTACAATCTTGAAATCGTTGTCTCCATAACCCAATCCTTGAAGCTGGTTCCGTCTATTGTAATTGGTCTTAATGGAGGGACACGGATTAGGTAAAATTTTATAGTCATCCGTTGTCGGATTCCATAAAACCATATCCCAATCAGCACCATTGACTCCCTGTCCACGCCTATGTCCACGCCTATCCATAGTAATCTATTACAAGAACCCAAAAAATAAGT